>BMAU01019076.1:0-551431 GCA_019973935.1 Trichonephila clavipes | reverse complement strand
CAGAAAAAATGCTACAGTTGCAATTTGATAAAAATGATCTGTGTCATCACCCATTTTGCGATATTCAATGCTTCACCATATTCTTTATCACTTTGGGTGATTAAATTTTTATACGTCATTATGAACTAGGATTGGCATAATTTACTGTATTTAACATTACATAAAAAGCAATTGATTTTACACTAGAGGACTGTGAATATTATCTTTGACTCAAAAGTAATTTTTTTCCCACTTCAGTATTTATCAAAAAGAGCATGGAAGAATAACAAATAGAAGTAATACTATTATATGGTTGAATAAATAAACTATTTTCAGAGTATATGCATGTTTGAAGAGTTAAAAAGCAGAAAAAAATAAGATTATCATCCTTATCCCCCCCCAGACACTAATTAGCAAGAATCACGCTTTTATAACTGTCTAAAAAGTTTGGGAGGAGGGTTGGAACTCAATAATTAAATTAAACAGGAATTTAAGTATGATGTCCATTATATAGGTAAACGTGTCTTAAAATTTTAGGGACATTCTTAGAAATAAAATTTTATTTTTATAATTAGATACATTTCTATGGAAAAACTCTATTTAAATTATTTAAAATTAGCAAGGGTATAAAATTACCGCCGGAAAATCTCGTAAAAATTCTAATCACTTTTCATAAAAAAAAAATTAAAACATGCTTTATATACTTAAATTAATATAAATTTAGAAGTGCTCTTTTTAGTAATTTGTCAATAATTGGCCGTATGATTTTTAACATAGTAGAAAATGCATCCCTTGTAGTTAAAATAATTTACTGTAAAGAAACAATTGTGGTTTCTATTATTTCTAAGGTAAAAAATATTTCAATAAACCTTTTCGTTCATTTTGTAGGCATTTAAATAAGGGAATTTATTTTTAATTCGGCGTTTAGTATAGTTATTTTAGAAGAGGAAACCATAAGAGAGTATCCTATGGTTTCTTACGGAACAAGAATTCTTGCATTTTAAATTTGTGAATTTTTAACTTTCTCTTTATAAGAAAACTGCGTGTACATTAAGCATAGCGTGTAGAGAGAATTTAGGCTTTTCATACCATTTAATTAAAAACTATAACACAGGCAGTATGTAATTCAATTTTTGTCTTGTTCGAACTCGAATTTCATTAGGTACAAAAAAAGAATTGCTTTCACAAATAAGTATTTATATATGAATAATTACTTTAGCGGTAACATATAATTGAAATCCACTTTTTTCATTATTCTATTTGGCATAAATTTAGTAACAAATTGAGTCGAGTTTATGCATTATGTGTGTAGATATATGATTATAATATGGAAGGATATATACTAATTTCCGTTTGAAAATGAGTTTAATTTAAAATCTGATCTAGCTTGAAAGTATGAGAAAAAAATTGTTTCTAGTTAATTTTGGAAGTCTGCTTTTTTATTTTTACAGAGAGAGAGTTTGATATAAAGTGATAAAATATTAAGCTTTTAAAAATTTTCCGTTTATATTAAACAAAAATATTAGAGATACTCGATTCATTGTCAGAGTGAAAACCATAGCTTTCGGTCAATCCGTCATTCGACTTGTATCATTATGAATATATATACATATTGAATTGTTATTAATAAAACAAGTATTTACGATTACGTAGCGATCAAATGTAATTTGATGACCCACAGAATGAGCGAAACAAATGACAGATTTAATAAAAATCTATCAATGAATATTCAGTGCACAAGCTATCTAAAATTATAAATAAACATTATATTTTGTAGAATAGAGAATTAAATACGAAAATAAGCTTTTCAAATCACTTTAGTAAACGCTTTTTATTCTGTATCAAAAAAATTACCCTTTCGATTTATAGTAATAACATTTGTAAAAGATCCGATAAAATCACTTATTGGTTATATTTAAAATACTTATTCGTAACATCTACAAAATGTACAACAGAGGAGCTGCTTCTTTTTTGAATTTTCGTGCCATGAGTAATCGTATTATCTAAATTAATCCAGTATCGTTTCGTTAAAAACGCGGAGCTTCAAAAAACAATCAAACAATAATGTAAGCGCTTTCTGCTCGCACTTGTATTACTTACCACTGCAATTACATAATTAAACTTTTTATTCAAAAAATAATGAACAAATTATTTAATTTCATTTAAAATAAATTTGTTCCATGTATTTAAACTTGCTATTTCGAAAGATGGTTAGATATTTTTTGATGCTTTCGATAAGAATACTGCTTTCACCGTGTGAACAGGTCCACGTCTAATGCGAAAATGAATGATTGGCATCGTATTCAAAGCAAGCGCCGATATTGGCGAGAAATTTGCTAAGCTCTGTAACCCTGCAGACTGTCATTCCCCTGTTTCCTTCCCCTCTCCTCTTCTAAAAAAGTGCTCTTTATTTAACGACTTCCCTTTTGCGGGCCAAATAAACCTACATTTTCTTGCAAAAAATGTGGTATAACCGTCGGATATAAGAAGAATTTATATGCTCATATGAGAAAAATTCTCCCGGAAGATGTTGTAATTTCTAAAAATCAAGTTTGCGGATTGTGCAAGGAAACATTCCACACGATTGTGAATTTACATGAATATTTACAAAAGAAACACGATGTGAAACTGAACTTTTCAAATCAAACGTTTTATTCAGAAGAAGATTTCTTAAAATGGAAAGAGAAAATCGAGTTGGACAGTCGATCATTTTTTCGTTTAAGAAGTGCATCAGAAAAAGTGGGAGTAAAATTTTCATATTATGTGTGTCATCGAAGTGGATATTCAAAACCGAAATTGAACAGAGTTCGACATATGAAAGCTTCTGGTTCTGTCAGATGTGGTTGCACCTGCCCAGCTGTCATTAATGTTTCTACACACACTGTAGATTGATTGATTTAATATTAACGTCGCACTGTTCAGCTACACGAGGGCTTTTGGCGACGGACCACGTAATTTTGAACCATGGTCAAGTGACGTGGACGACACCTGAGCTGGCACCCCCCTCTCCTAACTACCACACCACACCAACGGGAGGACGTTTCAGCTCTCGACAGATTTAACGTGCATCGCTGCCCTACACGGCGGGTCTTTAGTGGTACGGGGATCGAACTCGTGACCAGGCAAGCCACGATCCGATACCTATACCACTCGGCTACCGCGGCCCACACACTGTAGAAGAGGCGAAAGAAATAACTGTTCAATATCAATCTGTTCATGTTGGACATGATATGGAAGTCGGAAAACTTAATCTGTCTAAAGCAGAAAAATCCAGTCTTGCATCATCACTCTGTCTTGGAATACCAATGGCTACAATATTAGACAAAGCGAGCGAGGAATATTCACCTACAAAGCGATTTGGATTAACTACACGAAAAGATCTCCATAACATCTGCAGAGATAAACAAATTGGGAAAAAAAAAAGTTATTCTGCATACAGATGATGCAACCTCAGTCGATATTATAGTGAAAAAAATGCAAAGTGACACAAAGAATCCAGTATTACTATATAAACCAGTTGGTGGGGAAATGGATAATTATTCAAGAATTGACAAAAGAGATTTCTTGTTAGCAATAATGAATGACGCCCAAGAAAAACTTCTCGAACTGTATGGTAAAAATTGTGTCATGATTGATTCCACCCATGGAACCAATCAATATATATATATATATATATATATATATTGATTGATTCCACCCATGGAACCAATCAATATATATATATATATATATATATATATATATATATATATATATATATATATATATATATATAATTTTCAGTTGACAACCTTAATGGTGCATGATGGAAATCACAAGGGAATGCCCGTTGCTACACTTTTTTCATCACGAGTATGAACTGAAATACTCATTCCATTTTTCATCGAAATCAAAAAACGAGTGCCCAACTTTAAACCAAACGTATTTGGTACGATCATCAGTGGTTCAGTTAATCAGTGGTAGAATGCTTTTATATCAATCAACTTTCATATCATCACAATCGTTAGACTCAATTAAATTCAATAAATCATCGAAGACAAGTGTAAGATTAAATAATAAGTTTAATGGAATATGGAGTGCGTCTGCACTCGGTCACGTCCACAAGATCTCTGGTGTCAACAAAGCATGTTTTTACAAGCAGCGCCCTCTATACTGAGGGGGGTTCTTCCATTACTCCCCACTTAAACTCCTGCGTAGTTTACATTAAGATAATTAAAATCCTAAGGTAATTCAAGTAAAATTCATGCAAAGTGAAATAACACAAATAAAATTCATGCAATGTGAAATAATAAAAATAAAATCCTATAAATTCAATTCTCAAATCACATGCATCATCAATAATTCTGAAATAAAATTAGCAATTCTTAAATCACATGCATTATCAATAATTCTGAAATAAAATTAGCAATTCTTAAATCACATGAGAGAGTTATCAATAATACTGAAAAATCAAATTAGCAATTATGCAAATAGAATAATGTAAAGGTTAAAGTTCAAGAAATTGTAACATGTTCAAATGTTCTTTTCTACAGTTGCAGGATCAACTGGAATAGGTAAAGGCACTACCTTTGTGATGGCTCGTTTTAAAATACCTGTTGAGGTTTTCACATTAACTACTCTTACAAGACCATCACTACCGGGAAATACTTCAAGAATACGCCCCATAGGCCAGTCCAGGGGCTTGGTGTTGGGATCCTTTAAAAGAACTAGCTGATTCTCCATCAAGTTAGGGTTCTGTACACTCCACTTAGCACGGGTTTGGTCAGATATTCGGTGCTCCAACGGTTCCAAAATTTGTCTCTCAGGGATTGAACGAGTTTCCACCTGGAATGATAGGACAAAGAATCCGAAGCAGTATAAGGTTCAGGAAAGGATGAAATTGCACAGTTCGTCAAGAAATGCCCCGGGGTCAAAGGGTTAAGATCATTGGGGTCCGAAGAAAGTGGAGACAAGGGACGTGAATTAAGAACTGCTTTGATTTGTGCCATCAACGTAGTTAACTCTTCGAAGTTCATGATAGCTGATTTCGCTACCCTCAATAAAATGCGTTTCATGGACTTAATGTTTGCTTCCCACAATCCACCGAAATGGGGAGAAGCGGGTGGAATGAAGTTCCATTCGATTCCCTCTTTCGCGCTGAATAGCTGAATTCTGTTGGACTTGCAAATTTCGTTCCATTCATTAAGAATGTTTCTTGCTCCCTTGAAGTTCGTTGCATTGTCACTCCAAATGACGGATGGCTTGGATCTCCTTGCTATAAATCGTCGGAGACATGCTAGGCAGACTTCTGTGGTCAAGTCGGAAACAACTTCTAAATGCGTGGCTTTTGTACTGAAACAGATGAAAAGGCAATATACGATTTTAAAGTCACCCTTGATCTTTTAAATTTGGTTTCGTGATTATAGGACCAGCGTAATCCAATCCAACTTTTTCGAAGGGTCTAGAAGGCACAATTCTGTCTCGTGGTAAATCTCCCATCATCTGGTTTTATTGTCTGGGTTTTCGTGCGAAAACACGTAATACATTTATTTAATATTCTTCTTACACGGTTCTGACCCGATGGGATCCAATAAAACTGTCTTATTAAATATAATGTGGTTTGCAAGCCAGAATGTAATGATTTCTTGTGATAGTGTTCAATTATTAAATCAGTTAAATGATGAGCCTTTGGCAACATCATTTGATGTTTTTGGAATTCAGATAGGTCGAATGTTTCAATCTACCTCCCACTCTCAGTATTTCATCTTCGTCCAAAAAAAAAAAAAAAAACGTTTAAAGATGATATTTTGCTGCCCTTTGGAATCGGTTGTCCGTTTTTGAGACACTTTATTTCAGTTAGAAATTCATTTAATTGTACTTGTTTTACTAAAACTTTCGTAACATGATCAAATTCAGAAGCACTTATACAGTCTATTTTCCTTAATACTGGGTTCACTTTACAGTTATAAATAAATCTTAAGCATAGAGCGCTTATTCTAATTAATTTACTAAAAGAGGAATATCTAGAGATTAAATTATTTTCAATTTGCCTCTTTTCAACCGCTGTATTTACATTAATTGATTTCTTCAATTCTAATTTATCGTTGTTTATTTCGGTTTCAATTATAGGTTCTGAAAATAATGGCCATTCTGTTTGTTTCATTGTCAACCACTTGGGACCATGCCACCATATTTTGTTATTTTTAAGATCATTTAAAGGCAAACCCCGACTTATTAAATCAGCGGGATTATCCTTTCCTTTACAGTAGCGCCATTCCTTGGGATCACTCAGTTTTTGTATTTCTTTAATTCTATTCTTTACAAACACTTTATGTCTATTAAAATCCCCCTTTATCCAGTAATATGTTATAGACGAATCAGTCCAATAAAAACGACTCACAGGCAGTATGAGTGCAGTTGCAATTTTGTCACTTAACCTTGCAGATAAAAGTGCGCCCATAAGCTCCAATCTAGGGATCGAAAGAGTTTTTAATGGAGCTACCCGACCTTTTGATGCTACAAAACTAGAAATAATATTTCCATCGTTCAGCTCTATGCGTAAATAAGCGACAGTTCCATATGCCTTTTTGGAAGCATCTGAAAAGCAATGCAACTGAATGGTGGTTGCATTTGAAGGCAAAAAGTTTTGAAAGTAATATCGAGGAATTTTTATTTCACTTAAATAATGAATCTCATTACACCATTTATTCCATGAAACTTCTAATTGTTTCGGCAATTTGTCATCCCAATCCAATCCTAAACACCAAATTTCCTGAATTAAACATTTTATTCGGATCGTATAAGGACCTATGAAACCTACTGGGTCAAATAATCGACCTGCGGCTTGTAACAAATATCTTTTTGTATTAATTCTTTTAGAAAGAAATGTTCCTAAATCACTGGAATCAAAATAGAATGTATCAGATTTTTCATTCCAACCAACTCCTAAGACCTTTGAAGCTATCAACGTGTTCAATTACTCTTTATGTTCATCTACTTCAAAATTAAAATTTTTTAACCTTTGATTTAGCTCGGAAGAGTTGGTTCTCCATTTCCGAAGATTCATACTTGCATCTTCCAAAATTTGTTTACTTTCTATGCAGGTCGTCAAGGCTGCTTGGACACTGACATTTCCACACAGAAAATCATCAACATACAATGACTGGTTAAGATGGTTAAAAGTATCAGGAAAAATATCCACATATTTTTTAAGATGATGCTTTATCGTAGCTGCAAGAAGAAATGGACTTGATTTTACTCCAAATAAAACCCTAGTCATTCGGAAAATATCAAGCCGTTTGTTTTCTAAATCAATTCCTGGATTTTCATCCCAGAAAAATTTTGTAAAATCCCTTTCACTTTCGTCTATCTCAATCATCAAAAATGCCATTTTTATGTCAGCTACAAATGCAATTGGATTCACTCTAAATTTGATTAATAGAAAAAATAGGTTAGGTATAAAATTTAGCCCTGTGTGTAAACAATCGTTCAAAGATAGCTGTGATTTCGCATGTGATGACGCATCAAATACGATTCGCAATTTGCTTGTAGTTTTATCAGTACGTATTACTGCTCTATGTGGTAGATAAAAATATTATGCTCTAGATTTTCTTCTTCAAATGGAACGCGTTCTATGATTTTCTCAGAAAGATAATTATTTACAACTAATTTGTAATCCTCAAATAAGGAACTGTCATTTTTAAAACTTAGAAATCTTTTCCTAGCAATTTCTTCATTATTTTCTAACAATGTTTTCATGTTAGGTTTCAAGGAATTTAACTTTATACCGCTTATTTTGGTATGAAAAATTCCCGCTTCAAATTCAGACATTATATCCTTATCAATATTTTCCTCATCAGACACCTCTGCTTCTATTCCTAAATTCTCTAAATCCCAAAATTCACTAAGCTGTTTAGAAATATTGGATTCATTAACAATAACACTCATTGTTAAAATGTCCTCAGAATCTGTTTTAATTACTGCTGAAACTATATTATCAGTGTCCCTTTTCTTAGACAAATCGTCATCATGTCGATTTCGAAAACATATTGAGAAATGGTGGGACCCATTACAAATAGGACACCACTCCCTTTTTACACATTCCATTGCTCTATGACCGGGCGACAAACATAAATAACAACATCCCCTTTTTCTTAAAATTTCTCGCTTTTCGTTAGCACTAAAAGAACGGCAAGCGTCGAGTTCATGACCTTTGTTGCAGTATAAGCATTTTCGGCTTCTAGGTTCTACTTTCTCCCAGGGGGTGGGAAATGAATGTGGTCGTAAATGTACTCTATTCGGGGGTGGCTTCATGCGTTGTCCGGGGAAATAGGAGCCTTTATTTTTTGTTCTGTCTTGCGGTGGAGGGGAATAATGACATAGTTTATGACTGTTTATTTGAGAAGCTCGTTCGCTACTACGGATTTCCAAGTGTAGGAACTGCAAAAGAGCGCTCAAGTCAAACCCTTCGTCCTTTTGAGAACGATTGAATTCCAAAACGAGTTCCGAGGGTATCTGTTTCAACAGGATGGGTGTTAATAAGTTTGAGTAGGATTCTCCTTTAACTCCTAAACTTTCAAGACTCCTTATTTGCGTTTCTGCTCTATCGTACAAATTTCTTAAGCCCACAATATCAGTAGGGTTTCTAACAGGTGTTAAATTTAATAAATTGCTCAAATGAGCGTTAATTAACATGTTTTTATTTCCAAATCTATCTTTTAATAAATCAAGAGCTCTATCATAATTGTCATCAGAAATTGGAAATCCATTAATGCAAGCAAGCGCATTACCACACAAATATGATTTTAAATAATTAAATTTATCAACTTTGCTTAGTCTATTGTTATTATGAATAGAGCTTTCAAATAAATTATAAAAATCTAACCATTCAGAATAATTTCAGAATACTTATTTATATGCAATTTAGGTAAATTTATGTTCATACATTCAAAACTATTGGAATCAATAACTTGGATATTTCGAGAAACTGTATCAACCTGGATAGAGTCAGAATTTATTCTCCTAATTTTAGAAGAAAGCTTCGTTTTCCAAAATATAATCTTATCTTTAATTTCTTCCGAAGCTTCCATATCTTCTGTAATAGTGTCAACAGACAAACGATCTTCAATTTGTGTATTTAATAAACTTAAGTTACTTTCTTTATCATTTAATTGCCCTATAAAAGCTTCAAATTGATCAACAGGTTCACTTTCATTTTGTTGATCTTTCCTTCAATTTTATTTATCAATTTTGTCAACGAAGAACGTACCGCAGTACGCTTCTTTTTAAATTTTGAGAGATCTTCTGACATTTTAATCTTCTATTCAGGTATAATTCAGTTTCAATAAAAATTCGGCTTACCTGAATTCACTGTCGACGATGATATTTCAACTTTTTGGCCGATGCACCAATGTTACGATCGTCGCTGGTTCAGTTAATCAGTGGTAGAATGCTTTTATATCAATCAACTTTCATATCATCACAATCGTTAGACTCAATTAAATTCAATAAATCATCGAAGACAAGTGTAAGATTAAATAATAAGTTTAATGGAATATGGAGTGCGTCTACACTTGGTCACGTCCACAAGATCTCTGGTGTCAACAAAGCATGTTTTTACAAGCAGCACCCTCTATACTGAGGGGGGTTCTACCAGTATTGATGAGCGAGGACACGAATTCATTTCCAAATGCTTGGAAGGAGGCATTTGGGAATGATTTTCAACATTTATTGTGTAGCTGGCATGTAATCAGAAACTGGAACTCAAATGTTAATACCAAAGTTATGAAGTTCAAAGAAATTAAATTTCAATTAAAAGATATTTTGAATGAAATACACATTCCCACATTTAACAAGATGATGGGCAGGAGGCACAGTAATAAAAAGGTTAGACAAAACAATTTCATTACTTTTAGCCGCCATTGCAAAGAAATTGTTATCTCCTGTAATTAGTATTGAACGTGGCAAGTTAACCTCTCGTGTTGCTCTGATCCGAAAAAGACACAGAGGGAGTGAAAAAATGAACAATATGTATGATTACGTTCAATGTAATGAAAAACACATAGTAACAAAAAGTGAAGGATCATCAATCTTCACTTATGACATTCTCGAGGGAAATAGATTGTGTTGTTGCCCTATCAGGTGCGAGGAATGCAATATTTGCATTCATTCTTTTTCATGTACTTGTGTAGATTATTGCATAAGATTTATGATTTGCAAGCACATTCATTTCATACAGCAAAAGAACAACTTCATGAATTCTGTTACAGAGGACTTGCAACAAACACAGCATAATCCTAGTATAGATATAAATAATAAAGAACAGCATCAAATAGAAAAAAAATGCAATAATATCTAATCTACATAAAGCTTCCATGGATTCAGAAATGAATACAATTGTAACCAAATATGAAAACATTGGAAGACTAATAAGGGAAGTGAAATCTATTGATCAAGTGCGTTATCTAAAAGAAGCATTTACTGCCATAGAAATACATTTTAAGAGTTTGGATAATGTTACAAATTTACCTAGTTTACCACCTGTCCAACAAGAAATGGCTACTGTTCCTTCAAATAAAAATATTGATCAGCAAAGGAAATTCATTAAAAAGAATAAAGGTTCCAAGAGAGCAAAACAACAATAATATGTAAATACTTAACTTAAAATAATGCATTCTAGCACCACTCTTGCATCATATCATGTCAATATGATTGGTGAAAACTAAATTATGAAATGTTTCTCTCTTGCAGAATGGTTGATTATTCCTGTAATTTTCTATTATTATATAACTAGCATGTTTTAAACTTGAAGTAACTAAGGTAAATAAGTTTCACCAAACCTGCAGTAAATATAAAAACTAGTGATGCCAGTTCACTTACAGAAATGTTGGGGAGGGGATTTTTTTTTCTGCCTTGTATATTGAGAAAAATATTTATTACATTTTATTTCAAAAATAAGCATCAAGTAATATAAGTAGTTTTTTTCATTGTTTATAATTAAATTTATGCATTTGTTTCTAAACATCTGTGTTAAACTTGTTTAAAGTAATGTTAAGCTATTGTGAAATTTATATTATAGTATCCATTGGTGACAGGCTAATACGTAATTACTTATTGTTCATGTTGTATAAGGAAATAGACCTATTGGAGAACCCGCCTTTCCTACTATACTGTTCGAATTAATTGGGACAAACTATTTTTTCTAAGCTTTTAATCATTACATACCTTAGGTAGACTGAAAATTCTTTGTATTAATACGAAGTATGAATTCGAACAGTATAGTATTTTCATAAAAAGGGTAATGCGTCTTTGTACCATACCTCCTGGGTGACGTGGAAAATGGTGTTTATTTAGAAAAAGAAAATCTGGAATATATAAGTTCTATATTTATTGCATGTTAAAGATAATGTTAAGTTTATATTTTTTTTACTTCTATTTACATTTTTACGAATTTGTTTTATTGCCCTGCAAATTTTAGTTATTTTAATTTTTTTGTGATTTGCAGAGATGGGTAAATCCAGAGCAGAATATATGCGAAATCCAACTCAAGCATTTGTTTTTTTATGTTGTTAAAGTTAGTATTTCAAAAGATTCGAATTCTAAAACTCGATTTCGTTTTCTTACGCAAATTTGCAATTTGAAGAGGTTATTTTACAAAATTGTACATTACTCATGTTGGCAGAGACTTGGTTAGATAATGATGAATGTGTTTCGATACCTAACTTTGATTGCTGCGTACAATTTAAACGACCAGGCCACAGAGCAGCTGGTGTTGCGATGTATCGCAAACAGAACAACTCGCATGTTGTGACTCCTCAGATGGACATTATTTATCGTCAAACAAGTGGACTGGGTATTGCTAGTCAAGATATTGGGGATTTATGTGCGGCAGAAGCATATTCAAAAATGGTCAAACAGTGATTTTGATGCCCATATACATTTCTCCGAATCAAACTGTTAAAAAAATTGAAGATCTCCTGCATTTTGTACTTTTACCATACACCGAGGATGGTTCTACTCTTTTAGAAACAAACTATCACGCACTTCCGATGATTTTGAGTGGCGATTTCAACTTTAACTACAGTTTGTCACAAGCTGAGGTACTCATAGCGTTTTTGACTGACGAACTAAAGCTCGAAATGAATACAAATCAAAATGTTTCGACAACTAACAGTGGTACTCTTATTGACGCTGTTTTTCAACGGTTTTTAAATACTTTGAAATCACAAGTATATGTGTCGTATTTTACTTATCATAAGTCTATTGTATCCACTCTTGCCCAAATTGAAGTTAAAATATTTTTGATAAAAAATTGCATTACTCCTAAATAAAATTTTCATTAAAGATATAATTATTTTTGATAGAAAATTATTTCCAACCATACTGGATTCATTTTCTTCAGGATTTAAGTTACTATTGCATATTTTACCAAATGTTACACATCATATGCGACTACTGTGAGGCTCGTTTCTTTTTTTTCTCACTTTTCAATTGTATATTATTAGATATCTATGCCTATTTAAAATATTTAAATACTTTTTAAATGTACACAAATATATATTTCTATTCCCTAAAAACTATTGCTATTAAAATGTGTGTAAGTATTAGAATAAATTTTTGACTAATTGCAAATTTCACATATGAGTGTTAGCATTTTTTTATTCTGAAAAATTTTGCCATTACAGGAAGTTGATACATGTACCCTCCCTCTTAATGCATTTAAAAAATTTTTTTCTTTTGTTTTACTGAACATAATAGAATTTTGTAATACATTTCTTCATTTACATACCACATCTTATAAAAAATGTCTCGAATATGAAAAATATTTTACACACATAATGTTAAATTATCTTTGGAAAATATAATAAAAAAGATAATCTTTATATATTTTTATTTTAACACTTATAATTACCTTTTTTAAAAAAAAAAGTTTGACACTTTTTTTTTCACTTTCATTTTTTTTCACATCTTTTATTTTATCAATGCACCTATCACATTACTTCCATAGAAACAAGAGAGTACTAATATAAAAAAAAATTAAATCAATTCCTACTTAGGTCAACAAAGAAAATTTTTATTAAACAGTCACAATTAATATAAATATGTTTATACATATGACAAATTCACAATATTTAGTGACAAAATATAAAGTTATTTTTCTTGCAATTTTCCTTTCAATGTACTATGTATGTTTTATTTCTATTTTTTGTGTTTGTTTGTTACTGTTTATTTATTAACTAAATTTTTAATTATTATAGTAAAACAGAAATTACATTCTTAGAAAATAGGTCATCCCGGGTGGAATTCGAACCCATGACCTTTGGATTTTCAATTGAGCTACAGGGACACAACGAACAATTTTAATTTCTATATATGCTGTTGGACTATTATTTTTGTTGCCATATTTTTTAATTTAATAAATGAATTTATGTTTGAAAAGCTGTTTATTAACATCAAATGCCACCCACTACAAGTTTAAAAATAAAAGCAATGTATATATTATGCTTCATTATTAATTGCAATCCTTATTTTCTATGCCTTTTATGATACTTCAAGCATTCTCTGAAGTTACAAAAGTAATTTTAATTTCAAAGTATTTTTCCATTGTTTTACTGAACATAATACAATTTTATATTACATTTTTAATTTACATACCACTTATTAAAATATTTCTTGAATATTAAATTCATTTTACACACATGTAAAATAATGAACATAACATAATTAACCATATACTATTTTTGACAACTATAATAAAACTGATGATCTTTAATTCTTTTTTTAAAAAAAAGGTTGTTTAAAATGTTAAGAAAAATAAAATGACACTTTTATCAATTTCATTTGTCATGCTTTACGTTTACTTTATCAATGCACATATGAGTGTTAGCATTTTTTATTCTTAAAAATACGCAATATTTCTTATAACTGTAATGCAAAAAAATTTCGAAAAAATATATTTTACTGAAGCTTTTACTTTTGAAAGTAGAGAAAGCCTGTGCAAAACGCCAGGCCATGTAGCTAGTTAATAATAATTTGTGATTCAAGTGTCACCTACCCGTGCATCATATTTAGTAACTGGGGTATAGGCTCGTATTTTTTACACAAACTGTAGAAATCTATGTCTATTGAGATTAAATGCAGTCCCTACATATTCTGTTTTAATTTGATTTTATACAAAATTCTGTATGCAAATATTGATAAACTTACTATTAAAAATAATTTTTAATTAAATAACTATTTAAATATTGTACGTAAAATTCTTTTCCTTCCTTTAAAAAAAAATTGTAATTATACTTAGGTAAGAGAAAAGGCAATTTAGTTGTAAAATTTGCATATTATAGATAATACATGTATGGAAAAAATGTGGAATTTTTTAATGAAATGATGCTGGTTTCATAAAAATGTTTCAAACTAATCATTTACAGTTTTTGTAACACAGGGTGATTAAAAATCCTTCCCAACTTCATGGTGATACTTTAAATGCTCAAATCTTTGTAATATTGATAGAAAGTTTGGAGCAAAGTCTAAAATTCTATTAATTTAGGAAACATACATCCCATTACATCTGTTGACTCATTCTACATTTTGCTTTAGATTGCTAAGCAATGTATGTAATTTTCTACTCTAACTATCATGAAGAATATCTAGCATTGCATTATTTAACCTTGAGGCATGCCGTGAGCACATGTTTTATCCCTTATTTAATTTTTAAAGTAGCATTGGATAACATTTTCATTAGAATGAAGATTTGTAGCCGTCTAGTATAGACGAGATTTAAAAATGTTAATGTAAATACTAAATATTATGTTAAATAAATAAATATATAACTGCAAAGACATTTTAAAAAACTTATGCAGTTGAAATTTCAGCATGATTTTTTATCCAAATTAGTTCATTGCAACGTGCAGGCCTTTCGTTAACGGAAACGTATTTCTCTTTTACAATTCAAAAATTTTTACACTGGTTTTTTGAGGAAAAGACATTGGGTGTCAGTTGAAACTCTCAAAATGAGTTGGGTTGAACACTGATAGATAAAATAAAAATATTACTCTTTCGAAAGTTATATAAGTTCAATAATGAAAATTTTAAAAGTTGAAATTCCATGTAGGAAATAGGGATTAATGAGAGAGTCATGCTACACAATATTTTTTCATATCCAGAAAACACACCAACTGTTGCTTATATTTTTAGATGCCTCTCATTCCATTATTGTACTCAATCACACAAACCTGGTTTTAAAACATTCTCCAACTTTTCTTTTTCCCCATATCCACAATGTCAACATTACGATGTTTGCTGGTATCCCTTTTGTCAGACCATCTCAAAGTTAAAAAATCTCAATCGGAGACTTTGAATGGAACTCATTATAATTAGTATAACATGAGGTACTTGAAAAAAGAAATTTGTAAGAAAATATTCAATTTAAAAAAGCATTAGGAATTAAAAATTTAAACTTTAATGTTTTGTGGGGAATAGTTATAAATTCTAGAGTATATTAGCTTACATAAAATAAAATTCAGATACAAATTTTTACAAAAGGTTTTAATGATACTATTTGTTTAACAAAATACATTTCTGCAATTTTCAGAATATAACATGTCTCAATATTAATAAAGTTTATCATAAGCTAAATAAATTTTCTTTGTATGAATGCAAAAAAATAATGCAAGATCTTACGCATGGGCAGATTTCACACACACATTCAAAATGTTCTTCTCACTAAACTACAATAAAATATATCGTTGGGTGGATGACTTGAGTACCCAGCTCTTTCGAGCTACAACCTCATACCCACCTCTACAACCCACCACACAGGAGATTGCACGATCGCGGGTAAAATAGAAAAACCGCGTTGTATTAATTGCAACCAGGAAGGACATGTAGCTTCGCTAAGAAGCTGCACGGCCTTCCCAAAAATTAAGCCAAAAAAGGACGAATCGACCCAAAATAACAACAAAAATAAAAATACCGCAAATAAGATCATTCCCGCTACTAGACCAGTCGAAGCGAATGTTAGCTTTGCGAATGTCTGTAGTGGGAAAGTAAACCAACAGATGGCGACACCGGGGGAGATTACTGCTTCAAAAAATCAAGAGTCACCCCGCCTTACCACCCAAAGTGAAGGGGCTTCCCCAACCAAGGATTCGGGTGTAAATTTTGGAAGTTTCGCAATGCACATTGCGGAACTACAAAATATCACAGCTAAATTCCCTGATATATTTCAGGCACTCGAAGATATGTCGAAGGAAACGAACGACATTAATAAGTTAAATATCTTTCTTACGGGCGTCGCGCGCTCCTTTAATAAGGCCCAAAAATGAACACTTTACAAAGACTCTTGATGGTGACCTGGAATGCAAACGGTCTTCGATCTCGCATGTGGGAGCTGCGAGATTTTGTAAATAAGTATAAACCGGACGTTATTTCCCTACAGGAAACATGGCTGAGACCAAGCCACACAATTACTCTGGCAAACTACAAAATCTATCGTAATGATAGAAATCATACAACACACAATGCATACACGGCCAGGACGGGCTGCAATTATGATTAAAAAATCCATGAAACATACACACATTCCAACACCTAATCTGAACGGGGTAGAAGCAACCATGGTCGCTCTCACCCCAGAAAGAGGTATGAACAAACACTATTAATTTCACTTTATAACCCACCACAATTAAATATAAATAACCTCAACCAAAACATAGACATATTAATGAATCAAGGTTTTCCCTCTACGATCATCATGGGAGATTTTAATGCTAAGCATAGCTCCTGGGGATGCGATGTTGATAAGAGAAGAGGAATCACATTAAATATTCACATTCAAAAATCGGGATACCGCATCCTAGCCCCACCCACTCCTACGAGGTACGGACATAACTCCGCCTCCACTCTCGACCTCGCCATCACAACGAACGTTGATTGGCCGTGCACTGTCACGTCCAGATCGGAGCTAAGCTCCGATCACAATCCAGTCACGTTCGAATTCACTACAACAACACATTTCTTTCCTCCCCCGAATAAAAGATACACGCACATGAAAACAAATTGGGGGAAATTCACACAAAACTTAAATGTTCCAGATAACTTTACACTTCCAGATGCAAACACGCCAGAAGACATTGACGAGCAGATCGCCGCCTTTACTGACCGACTTCACCACGCATACACAAATGCATCCAAACCACTGAAACACAATGACACCTTTTATATCAGGCAGGGATCTCAACCAACTCTTCAAAGAAAGAAATAGGGCCAGGAAAACCTGGCACTACACGAGAAGCCCTACCGATAAGAATATATTAAATAGATTGCAAAAGCAAATTAAGAAAATCATCACAAAATACGAACAAAGACAATGGGACGAGTCTCTTGCTTGCTTAGAAGCCGAGGACGGCTCTCTTTGGAAATCCGCCCGAGATTCCAGGAAAAAGGCTCCCCCAATACCGGCCCTTAAAGGCCCTGCCAAAATTGCATATAGTGACGCAAACAAAAGTGAGATCATAGCTGACTCACTCCAAGACCAATTTAAATTAAATAATATCTCAAATGACACGGATAGGGCAATAAGACATGTCGTTCACACCTATCTGAATAACGAAAATAACTTTACTAATATACCCCCCACCCCCACTACCAAGTGAAATTATCGAGCATATCGATAAAGTAAAGACTAATAAGGCAGCGGGTATTGACCGCATTACTCACCGCATGCTAAAGTATCTCCCATTAGTTCCCATCTTCGAACTAACAAATATTATTCATAACATAATTAAAATTGGTTACTTCCCGATCGTATGGAAAACCGTAACAGTCATCCCAATTCTGAAACCAGGACCCGACGCGGGCGGAAAGTTTCCGCCCGATCGCACTCCTCTCCATTCTCGGCAAAGTAGCCGAGAAAATCATACTAAATAGATTGTACCACCATGTGGAAGCAAATAACATCCTAATCCCGGAACAACATGGATTCCGACCTGACTTATCGACCACCCACCAATTCTTAAGAGTTGTGGAAACGATAGTCAGGACTCAAAAATAAAAAATCGACTGGTGCGGTTTTCCTCGATATTCAAAATGCCTTCGACCGCGTCTGGTGAGAAGGTCTCATTTTTAAATTAATTAAATATGATTTCCCATCCCCACTAATCAAACTGATATCTTCGTATCTAGCTGACAGAAATTTTTCTGTCAGAATCAATGATACCTACTCAAGCCACAGACCCACGGAAGCGGGCGTGGCGCAGGGAACATTGATTTCCCCTCTCTTATTTAACATCTACGTGAACGACATTCCGACTCACGACAACACAACTTTATGCATGTTCGCAGACGACACAGCAATTTTGGCATCCCACACTGAACCCAAACTCGTGGCCAGAGCAATCAACAGACACCTTCTAGTTTTAGAGGACTGGTTCTCTAAATGGAAAATTGCCCTAAATGTGGCAAAAACGGAAGCAGTCTTCTTCACTAGAAAAACACGCCTAACATACCCAGACATTTTCTTACACAATGAAAAAATCCCTTGGTTTCAGAACACCAAATATCTTGGTGTTACGTTAGATAATAAACTCACTTTTAAACAACATATTACACGCATACGTGAGAACTTCATCAAGAAAGCTCACACGTTATCCCACCTAATTAGCAAAAGATCTAAACTAAGTAGATCAAATAAGTTGCTTATTTATATATTCTCTACTTCTAAGACCAATCATAACCTATGCCTCTCAGTGTGGAGTTTCGCAGCTAAAACACACATACAAAAACTCGAAGTTTTACAAAACAAAACCCTGAGACAGATTCTACGTGCCGAATGGTACATGAGAAACGCTGCTCTTAGGAAAGCCATTAATTTCAAAACAATTAAAAATTTCATGAAAAAAGTAGCAAAAAAGTTCTTCACAAAAATAGATCAGTCAGACAATATCTCGATCCAAAAGATCGAGAAATACACTCCAACGAGACTCACACACAGACCCAGAAACATACTAATTAATTAATTATTTTGATTAACGCCCAAAATTCCCATCTTTTTATTAAAAACACCACTTTTCTAAAAATTATTTAACTTCAATACCCCCAATCATTTCACATATTACATGAACACAAAAATTCACAGTCAAACACCACGAAACCCAACTACCAATCGGAGAGCCCCATTGTCCAGTACGGACTCTGGAAGCCTCCGATCCCGTACACGGCGACGGTACCATCACCGGGACCGAAGTCACTACATTATCACAACGACCAACCAGGAAGTTCCCTCTCGCAACGCGGGAGAGAGCAATCATACTCAAGTCTCACACCCAACGCAAACATGAAAAACTGCCTCCCCATTGGACAGGCGATCAGCCATCCTGAGGCCCCCATTGGCCGAAGGAATCTCACCCAAATGCATTTTTCTCAATACAGTAAAAGTAATTATTTAACTATTTATTCAGATATTTAAACTTAAAAAATTTATGAAATCTTTTTTACTCTTAACTTTAACTTTTTTAACTTCTTTTTTATCATATCTTTTAATTTCTTAAACTTCTAAAATAAAAAGGGCAATGTGTAATCAAGTTATCACGTTTTATTCAAATTCACCAGATAAGAGATCAAAGCCCTAGCGGGCTAAATGCTCTAGATGTATGTATCCCAGCTAAACCTCATATCAGTAGGTATTTGAGTGACTGTAAATGATTGACTTTTGCCCTTTGTTAAAATCAATAAAATAATATTAAGTCATTTTTATTGTGTCGTTATGCGTTCGATGAAATGAAATTTCATTCCCAAGCAGTAAAATGTTTTCTAATACTTTTTTAAAAGTTCAAACATACATTTTTGAATCATAGGACAAAAATTGGTAGAGAAGTCAATTTTCATTCAATTTCTAGAAAATTAAAATTCTTTAAAAATATTAGATACTTAAAATAATCGTACATCCAGTATTTTTTTGAAGATTATTTTAAGATAAAGAAAAAACTAATTCACTGTTAGAATTTTTTAACGAATGTCACATGCCGATGAACTATTATTTTTCCCTATTTCTTCAAAATAAAGTACAAATTTTGTTACGCAGAAACGAATTCTTTTCAAAACAATACAGCTTTTCAACTTATAACACGACATTTCTTCTTATAACACGATATTTCTTCTGGATACACATCAAGTTCTTTTCAAGTAAAACAAGTTCATTCAAACCAACGCGGGTTTTATTCATATTACACAACACAGTATGGTTTCAAATCCAACACAGCTGGCAGAAACCCATGTCTCCTGCTGTTGAGAATATACTCCTCCAAGCGCATGCGCAGTAAAAAGTCCCATTGGCAGCCGTTTAGTATTCGAGACGCTAGTCTTTGAAGTCCACAGGGACAGGAAGAATCCTAATGTTAAAAATAACCTAAATCACCAGGAGGCGCTGACATCGTAAGGGAAAGGGAAAATTTCCCTCATTACCAAAAGGGAAAAATTTTGAAAAATTGTTTTCCAGTTAAGTATAGCGAGTATGTCCGTGTCATTTTATTATTTGAAAAGGATATTTCCTTTGTATCTAGCTGTAAGTAATTTTTCATTATTTAACGAGATTATTAATGAACATCAGCATTGTTTTTAAAAACTTTTATTTTTTTTTTCTTCTGCAAATCGAAAGCAATTTAATATGTATTTCAACGGGAACTAATTGAAAATATTAAAGAATAATTTAAATAAAAAAAAACGCGTATTTTCTTTGAACTTATGGATGAATTCAGATTGAGATTGGTTTTCTTCTGCAAATCGAAGGCAATTTAATATGTATTTCAACAGGAACTAATTGAATTTAGTGTCAAACATGTAGCAATCTACTATCAAGGAGATACAATGCATATAGTAATAATAATTTTGTATTTCAGGTCAGTAGTGTGTCCGCAAATTTTCTTTGGTTAGCGGTAAGTAATTTGTTTTTCATTATTTAACGATTATTATTTTACATCAACATTGTTTAAAAAATTAATTCCGCATTGCTTTTTGAAGAATAATGAATCATTTTTTTTTTGTAAAATAAAAACCACGTTTTGTTTAGGGGTATGGATGAATTCAGATAGATTTTAGTTTCAAACATGCAGTAATTTTTAACCAAGAAAATTTAATCCATTCTAATAATAATTCTATTTTATCTTTTTTTCAGTATCAAAGGATAGTTGAAGGAATTCTTTATGGGTATCGAAAATACTTACTTTTATTACATAAATTTGTGTGTTTTTATTATCAATTGTTCTTTATTTTTTTAAAAATATATATTGTAAAATTTAGTAATGGACAGCTTTAAATGTATTGAATGTGATAAGACCTTATCTACAGTTTCAAACTTATATCGACATGCGAAATTGATTCATAATAAGGTAAGTACAATTAAACAGGTAAGATGTATTATTTGCAGTGCAGAACTCATTTCTAAAAAGGCCTTGGAGGATCACATTGATTTGGTACATAATATTACAATAGAAAAGGATACTCGTACATTTGACACTTTTAAAGATTTTAAGTTATGGAAAGAAAGAAAGCATTGAGAAGCAAACTAGTTCCTTGTATGTGAAAAATACTGGAAGTAAATCAGGGAAAACTGGTGGAAAAATAACCTACTTTTACTGTCATCGCAATGGCTTTTATAATGCAAGGGGTGATATGATGAGAAATATGAAAATAGCTGGTAGCAACAAGATTAATGGAAACTGCCCTTCAAAGATGAAACTATATGAAGACATTGAAAGCAAATTGACTGTGGAATTCACAAAAACCCATGTAGGACATGGGATAGATTTGGGACAGATGAAAATAACTAGAGAAAAAAAAGAAGATATAGCGAAAAAACTAGAAAATAAAATCCCTGTCGAAGCTATCTTGGATGATATTAGAAATTCAATCAATCAGAAACTAGAAAGAATTCATTTAATAAACACAGCAAGATATAAAAAATATTAAAGAGTAATACAATATAAGCTCTGATGGTATTTTGGATTCAAATGATGTGGTAAGTGTAAACAAGTGGGTTGAAGGCCTGAAAAACAGAAGATTCTCCAATAGTTCTCTTCAAGGACCAGAACATTTTTGACAAAAATTTGTACCCTGGTATGAAAGCAGAAGATTTTCTACTTGTAACTATGAATGCTTCGCAAAAAGATATGTTAACATTTTATGGAAATGATACTATATGCTTGGATTTTACACATGGAATGAATGCATATGGGTTTGATTTAGTAACACTATTAGTTTTGGATGATAAGAGAGGGATTTCCAGCAGCATTCATTTTAAGCAATCGACAAGATTCTACAGTGTTAACACTGGCATTTGTAGCTATTAAGGAACATATTTGTATTTCTCCAAGAGTTTTGATGATGGATGATTCTGAATCTTTTTTTAATGCATGGAAGACAGTTTTTGGCATTCCTGAGAAAAGACTATTGTGCACATGGCATGTAGATAGAAGTTGGAGACGTAGTATTTTCACGTTGATAACGAAGAAAGAAATCCAAGTTGAAGCTTACAAGACTGTCCGAAGTCTTTTAGTAGAAACAGATGAAGCAGCCTTCGATATAATGTTAAAAGAAGCACTGAAGATGTTTGATGAAAAAGGAGGAAATGAAAGGATTTAAAAGATATTTTGAACAAACCTACAGTAAGCGAAGTGAAGTATGGGCATATTGTCACAGGAAGTGGTATGGAATAAATACCAACATGCATATTGAAAGTATGCATAGGACGATAAAGCACATGTATCTCCAAGGGAAAAAAGTCAAGTGACTAGATAAGGCATTGTTTAGTCTAATGAAATTCGTAAGAGATAGAGTATTTGATCGACTTATTTCTTTGGAGAAAGGTAAGGTTTCTTCAAAAATATCTCAGCTGAGGAAAAGGCATAAAGTTGGCCAAAGTTTAACCAGCATTCAAAATAATGAAGATGAATGGTCAGGTAGCTCCACAAGAGGTAAGGACATATATATTGTTAGAAGAAATGTTAAGTGCTCCATGGGATGCACTTTGATGTGTAGGGAATGTAACCACTGTTTGCATAATTTTACATGTACATGCATTGATAATGCAGTTCAGTGGAATATGTGCAAACATATTCATTTTATTTGCAGCAAAAATTTGAATAAAATCAAAAGTACTATACAAAGTGTATCAACGAGTCTGGTTTTGATAGCAAAATCTGTATAAAAATGAATTTTTGGTTTTAACATTAATTTTAGAGATAAAATGACTGGAAATTAAAAGAGGTGTTAATCTAATAATTTTAAATTTTCAGGTATCCATGTGCAATATATGAAATTTTCTACTGTAGGTGCTTTTAGATCATAGTGCAATGCTGATTAACTAGAAGGCGTTTAATAATTCCTAATGATTTAAGCGTATGTGCAATACATGTGTATGTTCCTTTTTATTATAGGCAGTTTTAGGTCATTCCAATATAGAGTTCCTGATTCACAAGAAGACATTTAAAAAAATTTAAGTCTATATATTTAAATTCCTGGCCAGTATGTAATGTGCAATATATATGTTCATTTTTACTGTTGGTTTTAGATCCAAATGTGTGAAAACTCCAGATTGGCAATGTATTTATAATAGTTGATTTAAATAAAATAAAAAAAGAATACATTTGAATTTTTGCAAATGGGTAACTGTAAAAAATAACCTGGTTATATGCATAAACTTAAAGTCTCAATAGTAATAATATTGAAACAACTTAAAGTAAAGATTTCTTAACTGAATAAACTCATATCTTATTTGCTATCACTTCCCCATTAAAATAGTTGTCATAGTAAAGCCCAGTCATGTTTAATTCTAAATATTGCAAGTGATTTACAAACAAAAACTTTAATATATTTTTTCAGAAGTTGATTTTGTTCTCTAACCTAAAGATACCCATTTGTAGAGGTCCAACTGTATTCACTTCTTTGTGGCTGCTACCTTGACGTGGTAGAGAAGCTTAAGTATCATTTGAAATTTCAAATGGTATAACTAAAAGCAGTCTTAAACTATATTATTCATAATAAAATTTCAGTTTATGAAAACTAATTTAAATACACATTCTGTATTTTAATGTATTGCACTTTATTTCTAGAAAGAAAATATTCTTTTAAAAACTTGGATACACTTATAATTCCAATATTTTACGTATGGTCTTCTAAAAAAGGAACTTTAAATAAAATTTCTATAGTTATTCTAAGTTCTTTTTTGGTCTCAAACTACTTGATCAGTATTAAATAAGTCTGAGTTTAGCATCTTTCTGAATTATGTAAATACTAGCTGGTATACCCGTTCTTCGCACGGGTGAACTGAAAAATTAAACAACACAGATTGAAGGATAAAGAAGTTTTTAATGAGTTAATTTTACGTGAATTGCAAATTAAACAAAAAAGGCTTTTTGCGTAGCTCAGCTAAACAAACAAAAAGAGAGAGAGAGAGAGAGAAATAAAACACCTTTGTTAAATTTTAAGTACGTAGATCTAATAGCTGATAAAAAGGATTTTTTTTATTTATAACTCCCCGTAACACTCTTGAGGGTCGATTTTTGAAAATACCTTCCTAAGCTGATCTCTGCTCAGCAAAAGTAACACATTGCTAAAAGTTTTGTGTAATGAACGCTTAAAATAGTGTAAATAATTTATATCTGAAAGTGACATTAATATAACTTTCAGTTGTATTTATTTTATGTTAAAATTGTAATATTCGCAAGCAACGCCGTTTCTTAAATTATAATGACGCTTCAATAAAAAACATAGCGAAATGTTAACGATAGAGTAAAGTTGGCAAATGCTTAGCTACTTTCATAACTCGAGCTTTATTAGAGCTTTGTAAGACCCGCCGTGTAGGGGAGAAATGCACTTTAATACTTTATCCAACCGCATTATCATTTACTGCAGTTTTTTTCATACAATATTCTTTTTGGATCACTACATTTGAAATTAAGGGATATACATAAACAAAATACTTCACTTCGGAAAATTTAATCCGTTAGAGCTAATAAATTAATTAAAGATATTCCACTGTAAAATTAATTATATATACCGTTCACTTAAAATAAGTAGTCAAATAATTTTCTAAGGTCTTCATCAACATACAAAAACATAAGACACTTAAATTTTGACAAACTATTTTTTTCCGCTAAAATACTCATCATGGAACCCGTGCTGCCATATATCTTGGAAGAGTGGATTTCAAAGAATATTCCTGCTAAGTATTGGTAGAATATTCCTTCTCTAAGTTGGTGTGGTGTGGTAGTTAGGAGAAGAGGGTGCCAGTCAGGTGTCGTCCACGTCACTTGACCATGGTTCAAAATTACGTGATCCGTTGCCAAAAGCCCTCATCTAGCTGAACAGTGCGACGTTAATATTCACTCGTTCCAAAAATACAGTACAGTAGTTTTAATTATTTTTATACTTAAAAATGCAATATATGCCTATTGAATTAAAATTATAGCGTTATAATTAACTACTAACCACAAACAAATTTTGAAAATTTGTCCAAATGATGCAGTGTGAAAGAGAAAGTTTATTTACTTTAAGTATCAGAACTGATAAAAGTATTTATTTTGAAAAAGATCAATTTCTTACTACCAAATGTGCATAATAAAATGCTAAAAAACATTAAAATAAAGAGAGATTTATCTATAACAACCTCTCCCTTCAAAATTTAGTTTGATTCTAAAATAAAAAAAAATAGGCATTGTATCAGAGGAATCAATTAGAAGCGAGCACCTTGCGTAGCCAAAACAAAAAAAGGTTTTTCACAAACAAAAGATAGATATATGCTGACGTGGGCTTTATTGCAGCGCATGCCAGAATTTCTAGCAGATGACAGAATTTTTTCCTACTTGACAAATATCGTTATATTTTGGACACTTCATACAATATCTTTATAAATTATAGTCTATGCTATAAATTATAGCCTATGTGCTATTCTGATGTATAAGCTATATTACTGTAAAGTTTCATTAAAATCCATTCAGTAGTTTTTGTATGAAAGACCCACAAAGATACTCACAAACTTTCGCATTTATAAAATATATTAGATGTCAAATTATATGAGGCCTGCCTCAAAATGTAAACATAGCTCTGTAATAACATTAGAAGTAGAGTAAGTTATCTCTTAAAAAGTTTAATTAATGTTGTGGTTTACACTTACTTCTAAATCCCATAAAAGCAATAACTGATTCAAAAGAATGCATGTAAATAAAAATAATTTTGAATAAAAATAAAGTTAACAAAAGCTCTTCAAACTTAGTTCATACACAAAATGTTTCCATCAACCATTGATTGTTTACTCTTTTTAGGATTATTTGACTTGTGTTGTGATATTAAAGAAAAAAAAATTAATCTAACTTATTAAAGAGAAGTCTAACATTTCAGATGTAAAAAAATTACTGTTGCATTATCATTTATAATATTTTTTGGTGACAATCACTTACAATTTCCAATTTTTAGGGTAATAAAAATAGAATCAAACTTAAAATCTTAATATATTTTTCTCTTTTCAGGAGAGAACATTAGTTAATCTTCTGTAATAATTTATTTTACATTAACCTTGCATTTATCTGTCTTTATAAAGGGTCATTAATTCTCTCGTATGTTTCTGATTAAAACATTAATAGTACAGATTAAGACAGTCTTAATTGTGTCTGTAATTTAATAAATTGTATCTTTTTATAGAACCATGAGTTTTTCATCAAACCTAATTATGTTAAATGTGCAAACATTTGATCTTCAAAGTGAATTTCTGTTATACCAAAATCTTGATTCTAGTTATAGTTAAATTTGGATAAAAAATTATCTATATCTTCATGCGCTTGTAATCGATAATATTTTACTTTTTGTGTACATGTGTGTTGCTCTTTTATTCTGGTTTCCACCATTTCATATTTACACCTTGGAAGATCGGAAACCTGCCTTACATTTTCAAGAATATAGGAAATATTTAAATGGAAGGAGTGAAAAATACTGCAAGGTAATGCATTTGACATATATAGGTATATTAAGAAAATAAGTAATACTACTCAAATGTATGTAAATATCTGGTTTAGAACTTTGAAATGAGAAAATGTATACTATTTACAAGTGGAGTGTCACAATTTATAAAAGGTATGTTTGGAAAACTAGTGATAGAAGCCGAAAACT
The DNA here is from genome assembly GCA_019973935.1 of Trichonephila clavipes. Taxonomy (NCBI): domain Eukaryota; kingdom Metazoa; phylum Arthropoda; class Arachnida; order Araneae; family Nephilidae; genus Trichonephila; species Trichonephila clavipes. Next base: position 524,323 of record BMAU01019076.1, on the reverse strand, counting down.
GTTATCTTGTACAACTTTATACCAAATGGAAAGGTTAGTAATTATAACTGCATGTGATTTTTTTTTGGACATTAGATATTAATTTGAATGTAAAAATATTTATTGTTATATGTTACTTTGGAAATTTCAAATCAAACAAAATTATGGATTATATACATTCTTGACTTATTTTTTCAGGGTACTCTTTTAATTTATTTTTATTTGTGTTTTATAAAAATTTTGTTTGATTAAGATACTAGCTGATGTTTTTTATTAGGCTAAATGTATTTATTATTTTAGTCTTTTATAGAATATTTGTTAGTGACTATTCAATGGACATCATTGCATTTGTATAGTTGCTTTAATTAATATTCATTTTAATTGTACTAATATTGTGGATGTTAATTATATATGTGTATATATAGTGTTGAAATTTTGTTTGAAATAAAAATTTTCTTTTGTACATGAATTTTTCATTTGACTGGATAACATAACACAAATAATTGCAATTAATACATTAGAATAACTTATGAATTATTCATGAAAGTTTTTCAGGTTACCATAACTTTAAAAAATAAGTACAAAATTGAATGTGAACTGAGTTATTAAGAATTAAAAATATAGATTATATTTATCCTTGTTTGAAAGACAATACATTAAAATCACTACAGAAGTATTAGAAATCATTCAGCGCGATATTTTTTACTCTATATCAGTGGTCTTCAAACTGTGTTCCACAGAACCCTGAGATTCCATAAGTCAATAAAAAAAAAATTGAGAAGAAACAAATGTGTATGCAAAATGGATTCAAGTTCTCTGTGAAGTTTGTACAGTTACAAGTATCTAAAGCTCATCCTATTCATTAAAACTGAAAATTTTACTCATATATAATAACTTCATTTTGCAACACTTTTATTGTAAAAAAAGAATACTAAAATGTGTTTTATATTTATATATACTTCCTACTAGATTGTGAATATTCTGTTTCCTATCTCGGGTTCACAAGAATTTTATACTCATTAATCAGCACAATGTCTTGCAAAACAAAATATTTTCTAATGAAAGATGCACCTATAATGGTGGAGTGAGTGAATATTAACGTTCAGCTACATGAGGGCTTTTGGCGACAGTTCTCGTAATTTTGAACTATGGTCAAGGACGACACCTGAGCTGGAACTCCCCTCTCCTAACTAGCACACCAATGGGAGGAGGTTTAAGCTCTCAACAGATTTAATGTGCATCGTTCCCCTACACGGCGGGTCCTTAGTGGTACTTGGCTTAAACTCGTGACATGCCAGCCATGCTCCAATGCCTTGACCACTAGGCTACCGTGGTACTATAATGAGGGAAAAGGAACAAATTATCCACAGAGTTGATGTTAAAATCTAAGAAAGAACAGCTGTTAAATTTTAGGTTGCAAACTACACAGTATTTCTCACACAGCAATAAACATTTTAATACCTTTCAAAACGTGTTCAAGTGAAATATATTTCTCAACATAAGAAGTGGCTACAAAAACAAATGAAATTCGGAACACACATTTAATGTGATTGCATTTAATCTCAATAGACCTAAACTTTGAAAGTTTGTATAAAAACACACTAGCATATATCCCAGTTACTAAATATAATGCATGGGTACGTGACACTTGAATCGCAAATTAATATTATCAATGAGTAAACTATATTAAAAAAATTAGATTAGACTTTTTTAATTCTCTTAACATTAATTACTTATAACATGTTGATTTACTTTAAATATTATTTTTGGAATATATTCTTCGAAGTATGTATATGGAATGGGGTTCAACGAAAACACTTTCTAGTTCTAAGGGTTCCAGGAAAGCACCTTCAAATTCTAGGGGTTTTGTGAGTTGAAATTTTGAAGACCACTGCTCTATATCAGTTAATATAGTATTTTCAGGTACTGAAATCACAGGTTGCCAAATTTTCTAATCAAACATTGATAATTTGATTTCTTTTAAATACCTCATTTTTGTGTTAAGCCAATTGCACAAATTATTAATAAACCAAATATTTTTTTTCATTCTTTTTTAAAAATATTTATTAGGTCAGAGAGAGAGATATTAGTACATACTAGTTATATTAAATTTCCATCAGGGAGAAATATTTTAAATTAGCACTGAATGAAATTGAGAAAAGTATCAATGATTTTTAACTTGAAGTAGTTACTTTAGATTCTAATCTTGTTTACTTTTCATTGTAGTTAGGGAAGAAATAAGTCTTAGAAATTTAATATCCTTAATTTATTTATTTATTTGAAGACAAGTAATTCATCTCATGAAATTCAAAATACTTTTACAAGGATTTAATCTTTTAATTTCGTATAAGAACAAAACTTTTTTGTAAAAACATGTTTTATAAGTACAACTCAAGGAAACAGAATGTACATATTATATAACTTTGGGAAAAAATTTCTCAAACATAATTTTATGTAAATTTCTAGAAATACATCATTAGAATCTTATGCAACCTACTTTCCTAGAGAAATGTTCTTATTTATTACATCTTCAATAAACATTTTAGACTAGTATTGAAGGAAGTTATATAAAAAGACAGATTACATTTCAAAATTGGATAACTTGCTTCATATACTGAATTGGTTTTTTTGGGAGAAAAACTTGTCTTTAATTTGTTTATTCATTTGTAAGCTAGTAATTTACCTCCTAAAATTTCAAAAGAAATGCTTTAAAATAACAAACCATACTTTTTAAACAAAAATGTACATAAAAAAAATCTAATTTTATATCAAGTAAATCCTCTCAAAAAAATATGTATAATCTACTCTAATTTCCTCTACTCACTCAAAAATATATATTTTTCAAATGTAAATTTTCTGCAGGAGTACATCTCCATTAGAATTTTGCAGTATCTACTCTCCAGCATTATTCCTCCTGTTATTTCGTATTTATAAGAAAGATGAATTTTTTCGACTTTTTTACACTAACTAGGATTGTTGGAAATTATGGATTTGTTGCAAGCCTTAGTACATTATATTGAAGCATTTGCATAGGATATTTTCTTTTATGAAAATACAAATGCAAGAAATTAAAAATTTTTTATGAACATTAATTATACAATGTTTAAAAAGAAAAAGATATCGAATTTTATACTATGAACTGTTACAAATGATAATTTATTTAGCTTTTAAGCAATTTAGAAGCTTTAATTGCAAATTTGTGATGAAGCATTTTTTAACTAAGTACTTTTAAGACCATTGTTCTGTTATAGAAACTTCTGTGAAAAACACTATAATAAAAATTTATTTATTCAGGATGAATTTAAACACACATTTTTTTTTGCTTATTTTGTATGATAATGAAAAAATATTCCAAAAATGCATCAAATGTTTAAAAAATTTCTTTCAAAATCAATAGAACTATATATATATATATATATATAATACTACTTCAAACCACATAAACATAAAATTTAATTTATTCATCCTAAAAATCAATTATTTAGAAAATTATGATACATTTAAGCTTTTTTAAAAACTAATACTTTTTTAAAAACTAATAGAAATCTTGTTGCATCAATAAATATATCAAGTTTTATTCCTTTCCTCACATATTCGCATTACTACTATAGCATTACTTGTCGGATTCTTACTGTTCAATGTGTGATCTAAGATTCTTCCTGCGACTCAATCTCAGCTAGGATTCTTCCTGTCCACACAAATCCCTTTTTCCCCAATCGAAAAATCCCTATTTTCTAATGATTTTCCTGCCCCCAACGCTATGTGTTATGCTTCAGCAGAAGACAATAAAAAACAAGACACTGTGCACTAAAAAAAAAGATAGAAAAGAGAACATCTGATTGGCTGAAAAGTAGAGCAATACAGGGTTTAATTTGTAAACAAGATAAGTCGCATCAATGGCTAGATGGTAAAGTACAAGAAATACGACCCCCATACTATTAATGAATTTTTAATCTTTTTGTGTCTTTTGTAAAGTATGTGTACTTACATCTTTGCGTCATTGGGGGAAAAAATAGATATTTCAAAGCATGGGACCAGCGAAAATAAGATTTAAAGAATAATATTTCTAAAAATTGAAAGTTTCGTACAACAGATGTTCAGAAACGAAAAACATTTATATGTATCAGTTAGGGTCCGTATTTCTGCTGTCACTCTATTTGTTGCAACTTTTTTTTTTGGTTCAGACATTAGGACATCCAAAATATTATATTTCGGAGAGGGGTTTCACAAAAAGGACTTTGAGAATCCTCACTGTCGCCAAATGTTGATCACCAAGGCGTATTCTTGAGAAGAACTGGTTTGTGGTAACCATATGCGAGATGATCCGTTAAAACTCTCTCCATTATTTTCTTGATATTCGGTGTTTCTGGAACGCGTTGATGTATTCTTAAAATATAATTAATGTAGGTTGAACAGAAAATACAACGCTTTCGAAAATAATTTTTAAAAAAAATTAATCCAGAATCAGATAATTTCATTGAAATTTACGTCGCATTCTGAAGCAACACAAGGATTATTGTCGACAGACCTTGAAATTTTTAACCACAATCAATCGACGAGAGCGATACCTGAGCTAGAACCACTTCCACATCATGCGAACGGGAAAACTTCGAGCATTGACAGAATTAGCGTCTACACGGCTTGTCTTCAGTAGTACAAGGTTTCGAACCCACGACTTGATAACCGCGGCCCCGAGTTCATGACCGTAACCACTCGGCTTTTTTTTCTTTTATAGATATAGGATTTTCTGTACGGAACTGAGAAAGAGAGTGTGCTAAAAATATTGGATAGTTTTGACTTTTCAAGTGGGTTCGAGCGAGTGAGATCGTTTGGAATTTTTATTTTGTATTGAAATTTAGTTCATACAATTTTTATTCTATCTTCGGATAAGAGCTTTTAATTTAATTATTTACACAAGATAGTGTATTTATACAATTTTGAGTATTGGAGTAGGGAAGACAAAATGGGTGACTACCCTCACCCAAATAATAATATGGAAGTAGAAAATGGAAACGCAAATTTTTCATTCAATAAATATAGGTGTAATCTCACAGATATAGAATTATCGACCAAGTTTGCGGAAAGACAAAATTTAAATACGAGTCCAAATATTACAATTTTCTTAAAATTAGAAAATAACTTTCAGAATGGTAATCCACTTAAACTAAAAGAAAGTATAATGAAAGAGTTCACAATTAAAAAAATATTCTAAGTATCAGCAAAACAAGAAACGGTGAGATCATAATTAAAACAAATAATTGCGAGACCGCCAAAAAAGCTTTAAAAATTAAAGAAATTAATGATGTAAAAATAAGTACAAGATTGTCTTTTACTGGCCTAACCAGTAGTTATATATTGCAGGGAATAGACACAGAATATACAATAGACGACATAAAATCGGAATTAGAAAATTACAATTACACAATTTTTGATATCCAACGCTTTACCAAAAAAAACAGAATCTGGATTTAAACCAATCAAAACGGTTTAAGTCACCCAAATTGGATGCAGTATTCCCGAAAGAGTTCCAATTGGATTTGAAATGATTAAAACTACTCTCTACTATGAAAAACCTAGGCAATGCACAAACTGTTGGAAATTTGGACACATTCAAAAATTTTGTAGAAGCTCAATAAAATGCCGAATTTGTTTACTAAACCACTCTGAAAACGATTGCAAAGAAATAAAAAAAATGTAGCTCTTGTGGAGAGGGGCATGAAGCTAAAGATAAAAATTGTAAAAGATATCAAGAAGAAAATGAAATCTTAAAAATTAAAGTACAGCAACAAATCTCGAGAAACGAAGCAATTGAGAAATTCCAAAGGGAAAAAAAACATCATACTCGGCCAAAACCTATAATGATCAAACAGAGAAGATAGAAAATCTTGAAAGAAAGTTTGCGAAATTAGAGTTGAAATTTGAAGAAAACAATAACAAATATTGAAAAGAAAGAACAAATAGTACAAAGCTTCACGACTGAACTGAAAACCGTGGTAGCACAACTAAATTTGAGTTTTTCTTCCTTAATGAATACCATGGAATTCACCTTGAAAAAAGTTGCATCCAATATACCAATTCCAAAAGATGATGATTATCTAATAAATAGAAAACTGAATGAAAAAGCAAAAGACTGAAGAAAATATCAGAACAGAGAGAAAATACATTAGAAAGTGTAGTAGAACAAAATAAAAAAATTTAAATAAATATACAAATTTTCATATATTCTCGCTAAAAACTCAATATTAATCTACTTTCTTTTTTCGAACTTTTAAACTAATTCGTAGTATCGCACCTTTTTTTCCGTTTTAAATCATGAACATAATCCAATGGAATGCACGTGGAATTAAAAACAAGAAATCAGATATTCTCTTTTCGTGCCAATTTTTCAAAAAGCAAGCATTTTAATAATTCAAGAAACTTGGTTACATTCAAATGATATTTTTACAATTCCCAATCAGAATATATTCCGAATTGATAGAGAAATCAAAAGAGGAGGGTTAATGATAGTTTTAATCAGATATTAACGCAATAAAAATATTCTCAGAGATTAGTGAAGACAGGAATTTTAATCAGAGTTCAGATAGATACACTTCCTATCACAATTTTTAATACATACATTCCACCGGGTAACTTTAAAGACGTCAATTTATCAAAAATAGCATCATATATTGATAATCACAGTTTGATATTGGGAGATTTCAACGCATCTCATGAAATATGGGGATCAAAAAATTCCAGTGCTTCTGGAAAAAACATTTTTGACTGGATCATTGAAAATGACTTAATATTATTAAACGAGATAAGAGTCCAACTTATCTCCATTAATCGGGAATTTTTACATCTATAGGACTTTCTTTAGCATCTATAGATTTAAATTATAATTTATCCTGGTCCACAAATACCGATAATTTTGGACGTGACCACTTCCCTATAATTATTAATTACAAAAGAACAAACAGCTCAGTAACTAACAATTTTAAACAAAAACTAATTGGAACAAATTTATCAATATTATTCAACAAAATGTAAATTTAAATGAAAACATAAATATAGATATTATAAAAGAAATTAAAAAAGCTCAAATCTTTTCTCAAGAATCAGAAAAAAACAGATCAGTTCAAGAGCTCCATGGTGGACAGCACCATGCGGGCATTTAAGAGCAAAAAAAAAAGAAACTCCTTAATAAAGCAAGGAAAAACTTTAAAGAAAAAGACTGGATAAAATATAAAGAAGTAAGCGCAAAACTTAAGCGAACAATCAAAGCCTGTAAAGAAAATTTTTGGCACAAGACCTGCGAAAAAATATCTTCTTCTAAAGTTCTTTTTAAAATAATCCGAATAATCAAAAATAGAACAAATCCTAACTATTCTTCATTTAATATTATTGAAAATAACGGAACCATATTAACAAACGAGCAATCCCAAGCAAACTGTTCTTTACAATATTACGCAAAACAAAACAACGATAATATTCCAAATATTTCTATTCCGGACAATATCCAGGATATTAATAAATCTTTTTCTTTAAAAGAATTAGAAATAGCAACATCTCATCAAAAGAACAGCAGTCCAGGGCATGATAAAATTTCTCTCCAATCAATAAACCATCTCCCCATCAAAGCAATAAATCTCCTTCTGAAATCATTTAATGACATTTGGTCTTCAAGTCAAATTCCAAAAGATTGGACTCACGCAATTATCCTATCTTTCATAAAACCTCACAAAAATCCCAAGGAAGTTTCGTCATACCGTCCTATTTCTCTTACTTCAGTAATTGCCAAATTATTAGAAAGAATGATTCTACTTAGATAATGCTACTTTAATGCTAGATTTCAGTTTTCAAAACAAAATTTTTCATGTTAATCATCATGGTTTTTATCCTCACAGAAGCAGCATTAATACATTACTTCAATTACAACATAACATTACACTGGCTAGAAAACGCAAAGAATATTTTATTTTGGTAGCGTTGGATATTAAAGCAGCATATGACTCAGTGTGGCCAAATGGCCTTATTTCTAAATTAAACAAAGTTGGATACTCAGGTAGATTACTACGATGGATTCAAAACTTCTTACATCAGAGAACAATTCAAATCAAATGGAGAAACATTTTTTCAAAAACTGTTACAAACAATTATGGTGTACCCCAGGGTTGTATCTTAAGTCCTTTTCTTTTTATGATTTATATGTCAGATATTTTTGAAATTCAACACGACAGCCATCTTCTGATTTATGCTGACGACATATTTTTATATAATAGTGGTACAAATTGGAATAAAACAATAGGCGAAATGCAAGAATCTTTAAATAAAATTTCAGTCTGGTGTAAAAAATGGAAATTATCCACCTCTCCAGAAAAAAGCATTCTAATCAACTTTTCCAGAAAAAGAAGCACAATACCTCTATTACTTAAAATATGCGACAAACTTATTCCCGAAGTGAAGAGTCTGAAAAAAAATCCTGGGTATCATCTTCGACCCCAATATCACCTGGAGAAATCATATTAATTACCTACGTCAAAAAGGATTCAAATATTTAAATCCCATTAAGGCCTTATCTTCTCCGAAAATAGGAACAAGATCTGACCATCTTTTAAATATTATTAATGCCACAATTCGTTCTATCTTTGACTATGGAAGTCAACTTTTTCCCTTTTCTAGCAATAGCAACAGACAGAAACTAGAACCGATTTACAATGCTGCCTTACGTTTAGCCCTAGGTCTCCCAAGAAATACCCCGTTAGATTTATTAAGAGCAGAGTCTATGAATGGAAGTATTAATACTCGCCATAATTTCCTTTTCCAAAAATTTATAACCAAGCAAATAGCATTAAAAGACTGGTCACCGAACGCAAGGTTATTTTGGAATATAAATAGTATTTTTTATAAATATAGAGAAAAAGAGATCAGTATTTTTCAAAAGACGATCAACCTGCTCCAAGAATTATGCATCTCTAAAGTAGATATTCTTCAATGGATCCCTCCTCCTCCAATCTACGAAAATCTCAAAATAAACATCTATACTCATGAACTACCATTTCAAAACAAGGATCTTCCAGATGACATAGTACAAAATATGTTTAATGATTACATTCAGCCAAAATTTAATAACAATATCATAATAGCAACCGATGGTTCAAAAAATACTAATCAAACATCAATAGGAATTTTGATCCCTAAGAAAAAAATTCGACAAAATTTCATACTGAAAGAAATGATTTCAATATTCACAGCTGAAGCTATAGCCATACGGACTGAGTTAAAAAATTGGGTTTCTGAAACAGAAAACTATATCATCTTGACGGACAGCTTATCAGTCCTAAAAAGCATTCAAAATATTAATAGAAAATCCAATAAGATAATATTAAATTTAAGTTCAACTTTACATCAGTGACAACCAAATAGCTCAATCAATTACATTCATTTGGGTACCAGCTCACAAGGGAATAGGGATTGATGAAGAAGTTGATAAATTTGCTAAAGCCTCTCCAGAGCCGTGGAATATTATTTCTTGGATAACTTGGGAAGATCTACATACATATTTCAAAAAACAACACAAAATCAAGAGTGAAGAAATATGGAAAAAGAGCAAGAGACATAAAAATTATTTTTATATTTCTCATCTTGAAAAATGGAACAGACAGCAGCAAAAAATAGAAATACAGAAGTTTTAATCAATAAGTTGCGAGCTAAAAAACTACCATTAAATGATATATATTTCCTTTTTAAACAAACAGATTCCCCTTTGTGTGCAGATTGTAAAGTACCAGAAACTAGTGAAAATTTTATATTAAACTGTATCAAATACAAATGTGAAATTTTGAAAATTTTTATCTTCAACCACGGAGAATGGTCTTATTCCTCAAAAGCGAAATGTAAAACAATAGAGCATGTTCAAAAAGTTGAAAAATGTCTGACATCATCCAATAGATTCTAAAATTCCCCAGTTACTTTATACTCTACTTTCATCAATCTCAGTTGAAGCACAACGCGATAATTCAAATTACTGATGTACAGTGCAATCACGAACTGTGTGTTACAACTTGGATTAAAAACTAATCAAAATTTTATCGGAGCATAAGGCGTTAGCCAAGTCTCCACTATTTCAGTGATTTCCCAGAACTGAACTGAACTGAACTAAAGATATAGGATGTTTTTTTTGTTTATCGGTCGTTCGGACAGTGTGCTAAAAGTTTTGAATAAATTTGACATTTCAAGCGGATTCAAGCGGGTGAGATCGTTTTGAATTTTTGTTTTGTATTGAAATTTATTTCACATGTAACTTTTATTCTATCTTCGGATAAGAGCTTTTAATTTAAGTATTTACACAAGATAATGTATTTATACAAATTTGAGTGTTGGAGTAGGGAAGACAAAATGGGTGACTACCCTCACTCAGATAATAATATGGAGGTAGAAAATACAAACTCTAATTTTTCATTCAATAAATATAGATGTAACTTAACAGATATAGAATTATTGACCAAGTTTGCGGAAAGACAAAATTTAAATACGAGTCCAAATATTACAATTTTCTTAAAATTAGAAAATAACTTTCAGAATGGTAATCCACTTAAACTAAAAGAAAGTATAATGAAAGCGTTCACAATTGAAAAAAGTATTCTGAGTATAAGCAAAACAAGAAACGGCGAGATTATAATCAAAAGAAATAATTGCGAGACCGCCAAAGAAGCATTAAAAATTAAAGAAATTAAAGGAACAAAAATAAGTACAAGATTGTCCTTTATTGACCTAACCAGTAGTTACATATTACAAGGAATAGAGACACAGAATATACAATAGATGACATAAAATCGCAATTAGAAAATAACAATTATGCAATTTTTGATATTCAACGTTTTACCAAAAAAAAAAAATCTGGATTCAAACCTATCAAAACAATTAAAGTTACCCAAATTGGATGCAATATCCCCGAAAGAGTTCCAATAGGATTTGGAATGTTTAAAACTAATCTTTACTTTGAAAAACCTAAACAATGCATAAACTGTTGGAAATTTGGACACATTGAAAAATTTTGTAGAAGCTCAATAAAATGCCAAATTTTCTCACTAAACCACTCTGAAAACGAGTGTAAAGAAATGTAGCTGTTGTGGAGAAGAGCATGAAGCTAACGATAAAGGTTGCACAAAATATCAAGAGGAAGTTGAAATCTTAAAAATTAATGTACAACAACAAATCTCGAGAAACGAAGCTGTTGAGAAATAAAAAAAACATCATACTCGGCCAAAACTTATAATAATCAAACAGAGAAGATAGAAAATCTTGAAAAAAGTTTACAAAATTAGAATTAAAATTTGAAGAAAACAATAACATATTTGAAAAGAAATTAGAACAAATAGTACAGAGCTTCACGACAGAACACACAGAATACCGTGGTAGCACAACTAAATTTGAGTTTTTCCTTCCTTAATGAATACCATGGAATCTCCACCTTGAAAAAAGTTGCATCCAATATACCAATTCCAAAAGATGATGATTATCTAATAAATAGAAAACTGAATGAAAAAGCAAAAGACTGAAGAAAATATCAGAACAGAGAGAAAATACATTAGAAAGTGTAGTAGAACAAAATAAAAAAATTTAAATAAATATACAAATTTTCATATATTCTCGCTAAAAACTCAATATTAATCTACTTTCTTTTTTCGAACTTTTAAACTAATTCGTAGTATCGCACTTTTTTTTCCGTTTTAAATCATGAACATAATCCAATGGAATGCACGTGGAATTAAAAACAAGAGGTCATATATTCTTTTCGTGCCAATTTTTCAAAAAGCAAGCATTTTAATAATTCAAGAAACTTGGTTACATTCAAATGGTATTTTTACAATTCCCAATCAGAATATATTCCGAATTGATAGAGAAATCAAAAGAGGAGGGTTAATGATAGTTTTAATCAGATATTAACGCAATAAAAATATTCTCATAGATTAGTGAAGACAGAAATTTTAATCAGAGTTCAGATAGATACACTTCCTATCACAATTTTTAATACATACATTCCACCGGGTAACTTTAAAGACGTCAATTTATCAAAAATAGCATCATATATTGATAATCACAGTTTGATATTGGGAGATTTCAACGCATCTCATGAGATATGGGATCAAAAAATTCCAATGCTTTTGGAAAAAAGATTTTTGATTGGATTATTGAAAACGACATAATGTTTTTAAACGATAAAAGTCCAACTTATCTCCACTCATCGGGAATTTTTGCATCTATAGATCTTTCTTTAGCATCTATAAATTTAAATCATGATTTATCCTGGTCCACAAATACCGATAATGTTGGAAGTCACCACTACCCTATAATTATTAATTACAAAAGAACAAACAACTCAGCAACAAATAATTTTAAGCAAAAAACAAATTGGAACAAGTTTATAAATATTATTCAACAAAAGTTAAATTTAAATAAAAACATAAATATAGATATTATAGAAGAAATTAAAAAAAGCTCAAATCTTATCTCAAGAATTAGAAAAAAAAAACAGATCAGTTCAAGAGCTCCATCGTGGGCAGCAGCATGCGGGGATTTAAGAGCAAAAAAAAAAAGAAAAGAAAAGAAAACTTCTTAATAAAGCAAGAAAGAACTTAAAGGAAGACTGGATAAAATATATAAAGAACACTGCGAAAAACCGGTATTCAGAACTAAGTACAAAATACTCACTTTTAATACGTCATATACTCAAAATAGCTCCGATGCAAACATACTCAAATTTGAGAATATCCCATTCTCATCTTTGGCAACGACTGCATACTCAAAATTGTAAACATCTTAACTCATTTTTGAACCTGTTATTAGATCAAACTAGATAATATGACAACTAAATGAGTGTGTAATGTACTCATTTATGAGTATTTATGGGTCAAATATTACCACTTAACTTCGAAAGTCTAAATTATTTATGCTTTTATTTTGTTACAAAAAGGTACTTGCGTATCATCGCAAAAGTGCCAACGTTCAGGATAATTCGCCATGTCTCGTACGCGCTGAATTAACAACCATGTACTATGTTTTATATAATGTCGCTGTAATATTAGTCTTATGTAATTTGGCATCACTTAATTTTGTTTTCTAGATTGGCAACACCCTGTACAGTCATTGTGTATACAACAATCATGTAACCTCACTTCTAAGTCATTAAAAGCTAAGTTCCGTCCATTCAACTCCGTTTACTTTATTTATAGTACAATTTTTATGACTTAGAAATCTTCTTGAATCGTTTCTGCTTTAAATTTGATAATGGAACAATTGCTGAAACCTGAAAAATTTGATATAGATCCTACGTGTTCTAATTCGGAAACAAAATGGCGCCATTGGAAAAAAAACTTTTGAAAACTTTTTAGGAGGCATAAAAACAATTACAGAAGAAAATAAACTTCCTTTGCTATGTAATTACGTAACCTCAAATGTTTATCAGTTCATTAATGATTGCACAACTTATGCTCAAGCTATTGCGATTCTTGATTCTCTTTTTATAAAGAAACGTAACGTTATATTCGCTAGACATTGCTTGTCAACGCGAAATCAACAAACTGAAGAAACGGTCAGTGAATATTTACAAATTCTAAATCAATTGAGCAAAGACTGTGACTTTACTGATGTGAAGGCTGAAGAGTACCGAAAAGAGTATATTAGAGATGCTTTCATACGAGGATTAAAATGTCCTCGTATTCGTCTACGACTCCTCGAAAATACATCGATGACTCTTGATCAAGCTTTTGAGCAAGCTAGAACACTTGAATCAGCTGAAGTCCATGCAGCTTCTTATATGGGAAGTTCAATCCCTGTACAATCTGCAGCTATGAAAACAGAAGATTTTTCAGAAGAAACCGTTGCAGCATCAGCGGCTTCCTCCTCCTCCTCAAGGTCTCAAAAATGCTTCTTTTGTGGAAATGACTTACACTCACGAACCCTTTGTCCAGCTAGAGATGTTACTTGCAGAAACTGTGGAAAAAAGGGACATTACCAGCGAGTGTGCAAATCTAGACCTGGGAGAAACTCTTCAAATGTGGTGGCTTCTTCAAACACACTGGTAGCTATTTCGGGATCTACTCACTGTCTCCAGAAATCAATAATTAAGGCATTGGTTAATAATATTCAGCTCAGTGCATTAATCGATACAGGAAGCTCTCTTAGTTTTCTTAACGAAAAACATGTGGCGAAATGTAAATTGAAAGTTGAACCATATTTGGGAAAAATATCCATGGCAAACTCTTCTATGGTGACTGAAACAGAGGATGTTTGTAAAGTTAATTTGAAAATTGAAAACTTCACTTATCAGAATGTGGAACTTTTAGTTATGAAAGATCTTTGTAGTGATGTTTTGATTGGCCATGATATTCTAAACAGACATTCATCAGTAGAAATTGGATTTGATGGTAATAGACCACCACTAACAATTTGTTCTTTGGCTGTAGCACAAGTACCTCCTGTTTCGTTATTTTCTAACTTGAATCCAGACTGTAGACCTTTGGTTACAAAATCGAGACGTCAGACTGTTGAAGACAATATTTTTATGGCATTGGAAGTTCAGAAACTTCTCCAGGAAGGAGTCATCGAACCAAGTAACTCACCATGGAGGGCTCAAGCCTTTGTCATTAGAGGAGAAAATCATAATCCCAGAATGGTGGTTGACTACTCTCAGACAATTAATAAATACACTTTGCTGGATGCCTACCCTTTGCCTAAAATAGAAGAGGTAATTTTGAAAATTTCAAAAAATAAAGTTTTTAGCAAAATTGATCTCCAAAGCGCCTACCATCAAATTCCTATCCAGGATAGTGAGAGACATTATACAGCTTTTGAAGCTTGTGGAAAGCTCTACCAGTTTTTGCTTGTTCCTTTTGGGGTTACTAATGGAGTAGCTTGTTTTCAAAGAGTCATTGACAAAATTATTGAGGATGAAGGACTCACCCTTACATATCCATTCATTGATGATGTTACTGTGTGCGGAAAAGATCAGAAAGAACATGATGACAACTTAGAGAAGTTCTCATGACTGTGACAAAGAAGTATAATTTGACTCTAAATGAAGATAAGTGTACCTACTCAAGTAATTCTGTCCATTTGCTAGGCTACATTATTCAGGATGGTATAATTAAACCGGATCCTGAAAGACTAAAACCTTTGCGAGATATGCCTGTTCCGAAAGACTCATCTGCATTGCAACGTGCTTTAGGAATGTTTGCCCATTATTGCCGATGGATCCCGGGGTTTACTAAGAAAATACGTCCTCTTCTAGGAAAGAAACAGTTTCCTCTTTCTAGAGATGCTATATTGACTTTTAATTCACTGAAAGATGATGTGGCTAATGCTGCCTTGGCAACAATTGAAGATGACATACCATTTAGAGTGGAAACTGATTCATCTGATTTTGCGATTGGAGCTACCTTGAGCCAAGCTGGACGTCCTGTTGTCTTTTTCTCAAGAACTCTACATGCATCTGAATTGAGACATTCCTCCCCAAAAAAAGAACCATATGCTATTGTGGAATCACTTCGTCATCGGAGACACTTCTTGATGGGAAAGCATTTTGAAGTATTCACTGATCAACAAGCAGTCGCATTTGTATTCAATCAGCGACATGGTAGTAAAATTAAAAATGAAAAGTTAATCCGTTGGAGACTTGAACTTGCTAGTTTTAAATTTGACATTATTTATCGTCCAGGAAAGCAAAACGTTATTGCTGATACATGATCACGTATCGACTTATACAATCTTCACAACTCGCTTTGTCATCCTGGAGTGACACGAATGCACCATGGGGTTCGTTGCAAAAATCTCCCTTTTCTTTAGAGGATATAAAGAAAGTCACAAACTCCTGTTTAATATGTAATGAATTAAAGCCAAGGTTTGGTAAAAATGTTGGAACACTTGTGAAAGCTACTGCTCCATTTGAAAGGTTGAATCAGGACTTTAAAGGACCTTTACCTAGTGTCTCAAGAAATCACTATATTTTAACAATAGTTGAATTCTCTAGATTTCCATTCGCGATCCCTTGTAGTGACATTTCTGCAAAAACCGTAATATTGCATTTGAAGAACATTTTCTCTATTTTTCGAATGCCGTCATATATTCATTCTGACACAGGATCATCTTTCATGTCTCATGAATTAAAATCATTTTTAACTTTAAAGGACATGCAAAAAGTCGTACTACTCCCTATAATCCAGCAGGAAATGGACAGGTTGAACGTTATAATGGAATAATCTGGAAAACTATACAACTTGCTTTAAGATCTAATAGTATGAAAACTGAACAATGGGAAGGAATTATCCAAACAGTTTTGCATTCCATTCACTCCTTGTTGTGTACAGCAACAAATGCCACTCCTCATGAACGAATGTTTTCTCATCCTCGAAGATCCCATAACGGCTGTTCCATACCTACTTGGCTTACAAAGCCTGGTCCAGTTCTTATAAAAAATCAGATGCGTGCTAACAAATATGAGCCAATTGTTCAAGAAGTGGAATTAATTGAAGCTAATCCTGACTATGCGCATGTAAAACTTGGTGATGGAAGGGAAACAACTGTCTCTATAAGACACTTGGCTCCAAGAGGGGAAACTACCAGATCTGAAGACAACAAGGGTGCAGAGGAAAATGTTCAAGCTTATCCAGATCTGCAGTCAATAAACTCAGACTCAGCCATTACTTTAGAAGACTCGACTGAACAGAACATGAACACAGTAGCGTTGCGTACTACATCTCGTCACAGGCAACTTCCTGCATACTTTAAGGACTACATCAGGGACTGAAATAACTAGATTAAAATTAAAGGGGGGTAAATGTAATATTATTCTTATGTAATCTGGCATCACTTAATTTTGTTTTCTAGATTGGCAACACCCTGTACAGTCATTGTGTATACAACAATCATGTAACCTCACTTCTAAGTCATTAAAAGCTAAGTTCCGTCCATTCAACTCCGTTTACTTTATTTATAGTACAGTCGCCAATATTTTTTAGGTGATACGCAAGTTCCAACAAAAATATAATTTTTCGTTTTAAAAATGTAACTGTTATGTGATCATAAACTATATTATTTTTGAACTTATACCTCAAATTTAAATCTTTATTTTTGTTATTTTCAGATTCGATGCAATAGTTAAACACATGTGTAAGCAATTTGGCTCATTAAAAGTTATATTTCTAGAAGCAATATATTGTCTCTGTAAAATCCTATACAAACAGAAAATTAGCTTTTATTTAAAATCAGTCTTTCAATAAGTATCTTGGAACTATTAAGATGAATAACAGACTTTTCACACACACACAAACACATTAAAATTTTTTAAACACAAAGTAAGAAAGGAATAGTTTCTTTACATATTATGTAACATGAAAAGAAAAAAAATTCTAAAACTTAGAAACCCGACTAAAATAAGTCATTAGGCCCCCAGGTGAGTAAGTATTTTTTTATCAATTGTTTTGTTTAAATCGATACATACACAACCACTGCTCTCAACACTTATCAACCGAGCTACTGGTACTTCCTTTTAATCCATCCAGATGGAAATAATGCATTGTAATATTTGTTACAAATCAAGCTCACTTTTATATTAACTGATTTTATACTCTATCACCAAAGAAAACAAATATTGTAGCTTTTAAATCAAAAAACAAAATATTTAAAAAGTTTAGTCCTTAGAAGAATGTAAAAACAACTAAAACAGTAGATTTTTACATTTACAAAACATTTAAAATGCATAAATTTTTAACCAACTGGAAAGAGTTTTTAGAGAAGTTTTCAGTGCCTATTTAGAAGAAAAAATTAACATCTAAGGACCAGTCGAAACATAATCTAGCCATTTTACTAGTGTACAGCATTTTTTTTTAATGATTCACTGTAAACAAGAAAAATAAAACAAATCACATCTTTGAAATATTTATTCTGGAAATTGTACACATACATATCAGACATTGAAAAATAAAACAAGGATATAAGTGTGAGTTTTAAAACAACATGCCTTCATCCATAAGAGTTATTTTTTATTGATTTTTTTATAAAAACTATTTCCCTATATATAATCCATATTATAGTCAGCTCCATTCTTATTTGTGTAGCTTAGCTTATGTTTTAATGTAATATACATCAAATTATCATTTTAAGTATAGAAAGTTCTAATGTGTGAAGAAACAAATAATTAAACAGATTTTTTTTTATTTCAAACAGATTTAACAGAAAATTTTTATTTTTTTTATTATAAACAGATTTTATTTTCAATAGCATGTCTTACTAAATATAAGTGAAAATGTCTTTCAAACAGTGTTTCAAATAAATTACATGTTAGGATACATGAGTCATCTAAATTATGTACTGAAAAATTTATAGATAGCTGGTTCTGAGAGGAATCTTAAAAGTTTCCTCGTTAGAGTCCTCCACAAATGTTATTCTTAATTATATAGTATTCTAAACGACAATTTACAAAATTTAGCATAACAAATGTAGTCCCATCTCCCCCGTATGATTGCTTTGAATATGAGGACAATGACTGCAATGGAAATCAAATGGTCTTGGGCAGAAAGTGTAAAATGTTTGAAATTTGTAAATTATTTTTTATCTATAAAAAAAGAAAAATCAGAACTATGTGCAAAATTTAAAATAAATTATGAATTGTAATATTAAAAATGAAGATTTAACTTACGAGAGAGAGAGAGTAGAAATGAAACTAATGCAAATTAAAACTAAAGCATTTATAATTCAGAAACAAGGTAAAAGGTTTTAAAAAATACAATTTTTTTTACTAGTACACATAAAGGCATGTCTTGCCGAGTGAGAGAGTATTAACGTAGCACTGTTCAGCTACACAAGGGCTTTTGGCGACAAACCTCGTAATCTTGAACAATGGTGAAGTGATGAGGACGACACCTGTGCTGGCACCCCTCCTTTCCGTACTACCACACCAGTAGGAGGACGTTTGATTCTTGACAGATTTAATGCGCATCACTCCCCAAATAGGGAGTGTGGGTCTACAGCAACACTAGGCCCGAACTCATGACATACCAGCCACGAGTCGGTTACCTTGACCACTAAGTTACCATAGCCACCACGACTTGCTAAAGTTAACGTTTATAAAAACTACTGTTCAAAAAATACCCCTCGTTGGAACAATATATACATATAGGGAACTAATTTATCATTTCTTTACGCACAAAACGTCTTTTAGGCGCGTTTTTGAAATCACTGCAAATAAGAGATTTTGGAATCTAATAGTTTTCAATCCAAGAAGGTGGTCTCACACTAAGAACTCAACATGTAAGTAATTTAAAAGAATAGCCTACTCCTGACAAAAGAGGAATTACATTATTTTTTTAAAAAAAGCAAAAACGTGAGTGCTATTATTGTAGAAAAATATGAGTACCCCAGGATTTAAGGAAACAGAACCCAAGGTATTTAGAAATGCTGGGAAAGGAAACAGAAGAAAAATGGGAAAATATTAACTGTTAAAAACTAAAAAAATTTTTAACCAAAAAAAGAAATCAATATCAGGATGTGAAAAGATTAATGGTGAAATGTTATAAATCCGATTCATTAAATGTTTTTGTTATATATATTCGTGGGATTTGAATATATTGAAAATAAATCGAATAATTTTCAATAAATTCAAAAATTCCAAGTTTTATTTGTGAATTTTGATCGAGGAACATCTAAAAATACATTAATTAAAAATAAAGTTGAAGTAAAATTCCAATTTGCTGCCAGTGAAAAAAGAATTATTTCCGATAGATTTACTATCATGACCATACAAATTTACATTGTAAATATCTGCAATAAAATATACGGCTGTCAAATTATTTAACCTGTCTGTAAACTATTTTCATTTTGCTGCCATGCGTATCAAATTTCATTATGACCAAAATAAGCAAAATCTCAGTCTAGAATAAGGAATTTCTTTTGAAAAAAAAGATTATATTAGAAAACAAAGTGCAAATTTAGTAATCCTTTTAGTCCATAAAAATTGAAGGTGGAGCCTTAATATTCTTTTAATAAAATATTTAGTAAACACCAATAATATTTGAAATGTCCACTTATGAATAAATGAAAGAAGACTAAAACTACAACGGGAAGCATAGAAATGCTTGTTTGTGAAAAAAATTTGCTTAAAATTGAATGAAAGTAATAAGGATACTGCCATAAATATAAATCAGTAAAAAGTTCATTTTAATATACATAATAAAATAAAATTACAAAAGAGAATAAAATTAAAAAACATAATAAAGAAAAACAATATATGGCAACCACAAAACCAAATTTAAAGGTATTGGTAACCATATTGTAATGTTATCGCCTAACTTGACAGTTGTCAACAACAACACTTGGTACGTAGTGTACCGATATCAAATTAGAACATTAATTTCAATACTCAAAAACGACAAGTTCCAACCTGAAATGTAAAAAAAATGTCTTTTAAGGATGCTTTCTAATACCTATCTTGTTTTTCTGCTTTTGTAATTCCATGGAAGAAACTTGATATTAATAGCGGACAAGTATAATTGAATATGAATAAATATTATAATAATTTTTTCTGAGATACAAGTCTTTCACTTTTTTTCCACTGAAACAATCAAGGGCCAGCTTTACGAATTAGTTTTCAACGTCCCATTATCTAAAAAGATGAAACTTGTTTCATCTATGCTTTAATCTGTTGAAAAAAAATATTTATGTGTGTCAATAAGTATATTTTTCCAACTAATGCAGTAGAAATAAAAACACAGAAATCTTGGTCTACGTGAAAAAAATGCAATATCTATAAAAGAATTATTTGTTTTATTATTATGGTGCTTCCTGCATGTAAATTCTTATAAAATCTTTGCTGTAATAAAATACAGTGAACACCAGTAGGATCACAGGACTCAGAAAGGGGGAAACGTAATTTCACATATCATACCGTATTCCCTGAAGAGATCACATGTATGTAATCACGATCCTGAACAAATAAATAAATAAAAGCGTAAAATATACTTAATAGGGTTAAATATCAAGAATCTGATGTATATCTCATTCATTTTCATCCAAATAAACAAAACACTACGGTCACATTAAAGGTGTGTTATAAACCAGAAGATCAATATGTTGTAAATTAAAACTTTGACTGGGTTTGCGTGTTTATTATGTATACAGTGGGCCACAAAAGTGTTCGTGCACTTGCAGTTTCTTATAAAATTTAATGTTTTCGACTAGTAAAAATTAATATATTGTGATTGTAATTTTTTTGTGATATCTGCAACTTATTCTTAATGGAATGACATAATTATATTTTTTTAAAAATAGAGTATAACTATTTTTAAAAAAATTAATAATCAAAAAGCTACTAAAAATTACGCCACAAAGTCGTCGTACACTTAACAAAAATCTCAACTTAGCTTTAAATATTGTATTTCTTTATTAATTTAGTACTTAGTAGGATATATTTTAGTGTCCACAACAACATTTTAGCATCTTGGAATACATTTAAACAGTTTTTTTTTTTTTTTTGTAATTTCTGCATTGATTTTCCTCCATTCTTCTGTGATTATTGTTTTTACTTCACATTTTGTATTTATTTGTCATGTTTTCTCTTTTTTTACATCAAAATCTCACCAAATATGTCCTACTGGGCTAAATAAAGTGTATGAGGAGGTGGTTTCATAATGTGAGGCCAGTTATAGAGACACCAGTGATTTAAAAATGCCCACAGATATTGTTATGAAAGTCATTTCAACGCAATATTTCATTTTTAATTTGTTAATATCGAAAACATTCGAATCGAAGTTTCTTAAAGTTGATTGCCAATTATCTTGCTTTACAAGCATAACTGAAGCGTATCTGGAACTACACAAGTTGTGGAATGTCTTTCATTCGTTTCATTCACCTTGTGTAAATTGTAACATTCCCCCCTGCATTTTCATATTTTAAAAAAGTATTTGTTACATTTGGGAATATATGCTTATAAATAATTATTCAAAAAAAAAAAAAGGCAGTGAAGAAATTTTAAAAATGAAGGATAACCGAAAAATGAAGAAATTTAAAGCCAATTAAGTTAATGTTTGCTTTTTATATTTTTCTGTTTTATTTATTTAAATATTCAATTATCGATTCGTATGTTATTCATTGTGCATGTATATCCTTGTAATTTTTTTATACTACATACATTTTATGAACACGTTTAATTGTTCATTTAACTATTATTTGAAGAAAAATTATTTATTTACATTATTCATTTAAATTATTTTCATAAAGATTTTAGCATTCCAAGTATGTAAAATGTTATTTTTTAAATTTCAAAACTTTTGTTTGATTTTTAAATAGTTTTACCATAGCATAATATTGAATTTTAATGCATATGCATAAAAATAATGTAATTAATAATTTAAATAATATTGTCACAAATGCAAATGATTCAAAATTTGAAAGTAATCAGTACGTTGCCTCATTAATGATATATTTCATGAAAATATATTTTTTGATTATTTATAGGTAAGCGTATTTTTACTCTAATGTATATACATTTTTAATGTCCTATATTTGCTATATAATTATTATGGTGTTTAGACTGTTCTTGTCATATACATTTTTTATGTAATAATATGCCTCAAATACTTTACTTTTCCTATTTTCTTTGCAAGCAAATGTTTCATTTTAATTTTATTGGATTGAAATTGTTTTATATTTTTGAATATTGAATGAATGAATTATTTTAATTGGATATTGTTAACGTATAATCTAGAATCTATTTTTACTATATAATTACTGTGGTGTCTAAAAAACTGTTTGTCATTTCTATATTTGTATATATTTTTGCATGCATTTTTTTATAATTCTTTCTTTTGTTATGATTCATTGATTCTATGAGCATTAAAAAATGTCATTTGACAGAAAAAAGGAACTCCAGCAAAATGTTTCTAAATTCAATTGATTTTTTATTAACATGCCTCTAATGCTGTACTTTTCAAATTTTCTTTGCAAGAAAATATTTTTTTTTATTTTATCTGTTTGAAGTTGTTTTACATTGAGTTAGTTTTTTCTTAGATTTTTCTTATAATGTTAGGAGCCTTTCCTGAATGATTTTATCCCTTTATCCGGGAAAATATTATGCATCATTCTAGCGTGTTAAAACATAACCTCTTCATTAGAAAATATTCTAAGTGAGAATTAAAAAGAAATAATCAATATAAATGCGGAAAAGAAATAAATGTTCACAGCTTTATATTCCTCACAGAGCGAAAGCGAGTAGAAAAGCTTTCCCTCCTTTCGTGACGTCATCAAAACTCTGTCTCGGCCTGTTATTGCCTTGGCTATTCCCGGTCCCAGCTTTTTCTTGGTAGGCCATTAAGCTGGTATGGAAGTGGGGTTGCGCATCGTAACACACCCGTACCGTTAAGTGTTGCTTTCCCCTCCCCCTTGGTTGGCTGACTTGAACGGCTTAGGTTAGGGGCGGCATGGTCTGCTGTGAGCGTGCAGTATAAGCCATGTCTGCGCCTCCTGATTGCAAGTGCTCGGGGGGGGGGATTTCTTTAGTTCTACTGTGGCTCGTGCTTTTCGGCTGCTTGCGGTAATTTGTCCTCTCTAACTCTAGCCTTTTTTCAGCTTTCCTCTTTTGTAGCTAGCGAGCCGCCTCCTCGTTCTTGCCCGGATTGTGGTCTGTAGTTGTTCTACACGATCTAGCCGTAGGCCTTTTCGTTAGGGTTTCGAGGCGATCACCCCTGCTTTTCTTTCCTATGGTTAGGGTAGCTCTTTCGGGATCGTTCCACTGAAATGTCCAGTAATGGCAACAGTGTGCCTCCTTTGCTGCTAGCCTTCACTGTGGGTGTAGCATTGGTTGTCCTGTCCTGTGGTTCGGCCCCCTCAGTCCATCGAGTCTCTCTACCTCTCTGGTCGTCAAGACGTTTGTTCATGTGTTTTGTCACTGGATGGGCTAGCTCCGTATGGTAGTGTCTCTTTGCCGACCAATATTGAGGCGCCTAAGTTCATCTGTTCCGCAAGGAATAGATTCTTTATTGTCTTTCCGGCATTTTATTTGCCAATTTTTTTCGCCTTGACATTTGTCTTCTTCGGCAATTTACATCTTCTTTTCTGATAACTTTAAAAAATCACTCCTATGGTTATCACGTTCACACTCCAAGAAAACATTCCGTTGTAAAACTCTTAGACTATGTGATAATATCTTGTTCACAAACAAATTTGTGTAATATTGTGTTATGACGTAAATAAAGTATTTTACATCTGTTCTTATCAGCTTAATATACTTGTGGTGGTGACCGGTGAGTGCCGTGAAACTACTTCGGAGCCTATATCCAACCGACGGCCTGTGATCAACGCTCTATCCTGTATCGACGCCGGGGATCCTTCTGCTGCCGCACTATTTCCTGTGTATTTTTAACCAGATTACCTGACTGTGCTTCTCTTCCAGCTTGGCCGGGTCTCTCTTGTTTCGCTTCACGGATCCTGTAAACATTCTTTTCTTTTGAATATCCTGCTGAACTCGTCTTGACATTCTTGGGATTTATTTCTTTTTGTGTCTTGATTTACGAGCTCTCACTCGATATTATCTTTGCCTCAGATTCTCTTTTTACTAGGACCCCGCTTTTATTGTGGCCTCTTTTTTATATATCTCGACACCACTCCCTTCTTGTGATCTTGTTTTTATTCTCGACGAAAACCTCTGGTGAAGTCTTTCTTTTTTATCTCTTCATCGTTCTTTTATTTCCATCTCCTTCATTATGACGGACTCTGAACTATGCGAGATTTCTTTGACGAACTCTGAACTACTTGCACTGTGCAAGATTCCTGTTCCGTTTTTGGACCCTTTGAATTGCAAAATTTGCTATTACCCAAGGGCTCTGGAAACGATGCGTAAGCAGGGTTTATTTCACTCTAATAGCCGCTACACCCGCCATCTGCGGCAGGTGCATGGCATCGACACTAAAGTAGTTTCCTACTTTTGCCCGACCTGCCTTTTCAAAGGCACGGTAAAGACAGTTAAAGCACACCTTTGTTCTGGGAAACCACTTCAACAAGTACTTCCAAGCCCGGCCCTTCTATCCGGACTCCAAGGATCGATGCCACTCAAGCACCTTCCCCTGCTGCGCATGACTGGGACTAGCCTGCAATTCCCGTCTTCCCTCCCTCTGCCACGCCCTCTCCTTGTGGGGGTCTCCACTGGCACCCAAGACTTTGTTTAGGATGAAGCCTTAACCCTCCAACTGGACAGAACGGATTTTTCCGCCATACTAGAGAGGCTTCGAAAATGGACTGCACGGATTTTTCTGCCTTCAAGTAACGTTTTCAAAAGCGGATTAACCGCACTTTTCTGAAATCCTTTCCCCCTTTTAAGGTTTAACATCTTGAAAGATAATGAGGGACGGAGGAAGCAACACAGCAGGAGTTTTATGGCTCGCAGGGAACCCCGTGTTTTGACCCCCCCTCCCCCAATCGTAAAAAATCGGGGAGAAATTTCTTTACAACCCAAGAAGTGTTTCTTTGCAGCTTGTATTTTAAAAGTTTCAAAAGTCCCAACGCATAAGTAAAATATGTTACAATTCCCTTTTGGTTTCATATTAATTTCAAACTTTAACAAGTTGGGGCGTGTCAGGGCAATCTGCTATTTTATATAGTTAGACAAATTATCTTTTTTTAAGTATATTCTCTTTCGCTTCATTTTTCCTATTCAAAGCTTTCAGTTTTTGAAACATGATTATTTTATTATAAGATACCGAAAAAATTAATAAAACATCAAACTCTTTAAAATTTGGAACCTTTTCAATTTTCCAACCATTAAAAATGAATAAATTTAAACTTCATCAAATCATTTGAAACATTTTCTTACACTTTGATAAAAATAATAACGAAAAAAAAAAACTAATTAAGATTTATTAGTTTTTTTTTTTTTTTAGAATTCAAAGCCTAAGTGTTCAGGGAAGTTTAAGTACAGTGTGCCTGGTTATATATTGTTAAAATACACCGAATTATATTTGAATTTTAAGTGCTTGAACTTCAGTTTACATCAAAGACAACATGAATGAAGATTTTCACACATTTTTTTTTATCACTTGAATGTTTGAATAAATGGTAATCAAAAATATACGGAAACATTTACAGTAGACATTTATGCATATAAATAAACATAAAAATCAATTTTAAATTCGAGCTATTGAAAAACATTCAAATTATATATTGTTCAAAAATATCTATTTATACAAAATACCTCAACATTTATCTTTTTAAAGGCTAACTGAATAAGTAATTAAAATCTGGATATTTTTGAAATCTCGACCTTATAAAGCTAGAAATTTTATGTTAGAAATTCCATTTGAAATTTCGAAAAAAATGCATCGCGCAGTTAAAAATTATTTACCATAAGTTTTAGCAATTGTTTGAGTATAATAAAAATTTCAACTTTTATTATATAGCTTCTTTGGTATCTTTTAATATATTTCGGCCGCGGTAGCCGAGTGGTATAGGTATCGGAAACTGGCTTGCTTTGTCACGAGTTCGAGCCCAGTACCACTAAAGACCCGACGTGTAGGGCAGCGATGCACGTTAAATCTGTCGAGAGCTGAAACGTCCTCCCGTTGGTGTGGTGGGGTAGTTAGGAGAGGGGGGGGCCAGCTCAGGTGTCGTCCACGTCACTTGACCATGGTTCAAAATTACGTGGTCCGTCGCCAAAAGCCCTCGTGTAGCTGAACAGTGCGACGTTAATATTCAATCATTCATTTAATATATTTCGAAGATTTCATACAATTCGGTTGAAAACCGCATGCTAAGAGCAAAAAATATACTAAAAAAATTGATGAATATACAATTACAATAAATTCTTACATAGAGAAGCAAAACTGAGAAGCTAAAGCGTAGGAATAAAAAATTTTGAGTATATCAGAAGTAGTTTTCGAAATATTTATTTTAAAGTTCAGAAAATTTGTGTACGTTATGTTATATTTGATATCAATTAAATGGTTAAAATAATGTGTGTGTGTGTGTGTTAATATTAGTCATGTAATCGTTTGATGACACATTCATAAACTAATAAAAATTATCATGGTCATTGATGCGAATGTCAAGAATTTTATGTAATTTTAAATTCAGACATTAAGATATTGATGTAGAAAATATAAAACGACCATCTAAAATACATGAAAAATGCAGTCTGCTATAAAATGATCTTGACAAACAAAATACGGCATTTTCACTTACTATGGCAGAGCCGGCTTAGTCAGGGGCGATCTGGAAAAACAGAGAGAGAACCGCGGTTTTGATGGATGCCGATCTAGCTTTTAAAGCTCCCAGGAAAAATTATATATATATATAAATTACAAATGCAAAAATAAATCTTGTAATTTTCCATACATTTTTATAACAACGAATTGTGGAATTGGCTTCCAATACATTGTTGTGTTTGACAATATCTAAGGTAACCAACCCTACTTTAGATAGATTTGTACTACTTTTTCGTAACCGTATTCCTTTTAAAATTAATTCGTGCAGCCGAAATACACCTTTTGTACCCTTAAAAATTTATGTTAACTATAACGGTTAATTTTAATTTATGCAACTTGTGAAATGTTCATAATTAACCATTTCCGTCTAAACAGTTTACATGAAAAAAAAAGTTTGGACTCCCTCATTCATTAGGGATTTATATAAGATTCTAACATTAAATTTTATTTTTCACCAAATAGGATTGATTGGAAGTGTATAGTGCTTCCACACCACAGGTCTGAGGTTCTATTAACGGGCTGCGCAAGGTCGACTCTGCCTTTCATCCCCGCTACATTGGGTCGATAAATGAG
The DNA here is from genome assembly GCA_019973935.1 of Trichonephila clavipes. Taxonomy (NCBI): domain Eukaryota; kingdom Metazoa; phylum Arthropoda; class Arachnida; order Araneae; family Nephilidae; genus Trichonephila; species Trichonephila clavipes. The sequence goes on along the minus strand of BMAU01019076.1, from coordinate 496,547 downwards.
TACCAAGCTTGCTTCGGGTCTTAAACACTGAAGGTCTCTCTTCAGACAGACCACCAAATCGGGACATCTGTTCATGCACCTCAGCGTCCAATGGTCACGTATATTATGATGGGCACAGTAGTTCCTGGCCCTCATGGATTGTTGTGCCTCTGAGTTTGAGTTTTAAGTTTGAGGATTACCTCACTTTCGGAATACCCCTTAGATAAACATGTATTTCCACTCATTTGCAATTAAACATTTTTCTTTCAATTACGTTTATTTCAGAAGGAAGTTTGATTTTTCAAATGTATTTGCTTAATAACATGTATATTTGTGTATTATATTAAAAATTTGATCAATCCAAAATTACATGTTTTAGCTCCTCTAAAAGCTTTTAGGATTTTACAACTGATCTTACAAGCCATATACGTTTAATAGTAGTATATTTAAAAATGATAAAGACATTTTTACGAGTGGGTGAGCTGTTATGCCTCGTTTATAAATATAAAAAATTGCATTCAGCTACAGTTTTTAAAATGTACAGAAATAAGTGGAGAAATAGGATACTTACATATTATGAATATTTTTGACTGTAGTAAGATATATTTATATTTCAGTTTCTTTACAATTTGAATAGAAGTTGTAAGCCATTTTGCGAATAGTTTGATATTGAGTATAAACCCATAGGCTGTTTAATATTGTAAAGTGTTTTACTTTGATACCAGCACACATTAAAATAAGGCTCATTTGCAGTTATATGATCAGCTTCAGTGATATTTAATTTTTCAAAAATAGTCTACACGTACGAAAACATTCTTTCACAACCGCACACCACATCTCTCATACTATATCTTCCCTACAGCAGGAAATATTTGTGTATACTGAAAAATTTAATACAGGATACATTTCCAAGTGTTAAATTTGTTTTTAAAATTTGGTATGAATACATTGTGGAACTGTCGGTTAACTTCACTGAACAAAATTGTTTTAAGTGTACTGTTTTGAAAGACAAGATTAATTAGGGAGAACTTTTCTCACAATAGAATTTGTAATGACTGAATTGTGTGAAAATGTAGTTATCGATGTGTGACATTTTTCCTTGTAATAAAAGAAAAAAGAAAGATAAGAAATTTAACTTGAGTAGAAAATGGTTAGAAGTACTGTCATGCGCATTTGAAGAAGTATATCCCTCATTAAAATTAAAAATTATTGACTGAATGTGTGTTATGTCCATCACAAATGCCGATGTAGAAAAGGAATTTTTATTTAATACAAGAAGTTCGAAAAAGAGAACACTAGGAAGGAAAATTTAAATTTTTTCCGAAGAATATTCAGTTAACATAAAAATATCTTTTATATGATTTTAATTAAAATAAATTAAAAGTATTGAAATCCTTTTTTATGCTATTTTAAATTAAATATATAACTGAATAGAGAAAGATCGGTTTTATTTCCTAAATATAATCATTGAATGTAATATTTATTGTGTTATTGTTTAAAAATGAGATAGGGCCTTTGCTCTTTTTACCTCATTACTTTTTAAAAAACAGGAAAGTGAGCGCGTTTTCTTACTCTCATATTCAAAAATGAATACAGGATGCTTTTTTCTGGTTCAAATCGCAATACCAAATATATATATATATATGTTTTAATTTTTAAAAAATGACAGAAAAATAAATTTTCTTTGAAGAAAATATAATTATTTTTCAACTTCTAACATACTATTTATTTCATTTTTTCCTCTTTTTTTTACCTTTCATTTCGTTTTTAATTTTACTGTGACTGGACATATAGGAGAAAGAAACACCGTATGTTTCAAAGAGGATTGATCAAGAGAGGATATCTACGCTTCCCAAGGCAACTTAACAGCTAGCTGTAAACGATTGATCTCTTGGTTCTTACTTTTCAAAAGGGACCGAACTGGGTCGTAAAATTTTCCCCGTTCGACCACCCAAGTTCTAAAAGGGGGAAAGGAAAAAAGTCTGTTGCATTTTTGAAGGGGATCGCAAAATAAGAGTTAAACGCTTTCGGAATAACTTTTCAGGAGGAAGGTGTCCAGTTAGAGGGTTAAGTAGAGGGATTGAACTTGATAAATTTTCCTATGACCTTACACCTGCCTTTGATAAATTCGATGGCTCTGCCCCTTTAGCACTGGGCTTTCTTTTTATTCCTTTAACTTCCCAGTTCACCCATTTTCTCGTCCCCGGGCCACAAAATCTTACCCATCGAAGTTCAACCTCTCTATTCGGAGAGATGATATTTTGGAAGCTGACCCCACTGTCCTATATATATATATAGAGATCGCCCTATCTGCTCTACTGCAACTAAGGAGTCTGCCGTGGGACCATCTTTCATTTCCCCATTTCATCCGTCTCCGCTTCGGCCCCGCACTTCCATTCCAGCCCTGGATTTAGGAGCTGACGAGACATCTTTCTCTCTCTCTTCTCATATGTCTCTGTGTGACTTTACAGCCCTTACCTCCTCCTCTAATACCGTCTCTGGCTACTATCTGTACTCGCTTTATTCAGCATGGCTTGGCTGTCTGCCACTCCCAAGAGCCTCCTGTACCAATTTCCCCTGACTGGGGCTCCTGATATTGCTCCTATCCCCTCGGTCTCCGACTCCCCCAAGCCGTTGCTGCCTTCCAATCCAGTTATGGAGCCGACACCAGCTTCCCTCGCCCCTTCTGTTCGAGTTCTTCACCCTCTCGCTAGCCAATTTCAGAAGCAGACCAGCAAACTTTCAACTTTAAATGTGGTCTGCTTCTACTGCGAGAAACCTTTTAAAACCCAGAAGGGGTAGAACTCCCACCTCGTCAGAATACACCGTTACGGTGTATCTGAATCCAATATTAAACCAGTTAATAATTCTGCTGGCTTATCCACCTCCAAACCCACACGAGAAAGATTTTCTTGCCCCGTTGCCTCCCAATCCCCCTACAGTTAACCCCGAGACGGCTCCCTCTTCTGAGGCCCCTCCGGTGGTCGACGGGGATACTACCTACATAGTATCCAAACACCTGCAAGTTAAACTCACTAAATTTCAGCAGACTTGGATTACCAAGTTTGAATCGGCAAAGGTTAATAACATCGAATCAATTTGCGATGATTACGCTGAGGCCGTGTTCACCAATAAGCCAAAGAAACGTCCACCTAGGCAACGCCGACCCAGACGAGATCCCACTGCTGCGGACTCCCACGTCTGCTGGAAATCATCATTCAGGAGCCACAGCTACCAGCCGTCTACGCTTCGACCCGGCGAGGCTTCGCGCCTCTAAAAGGCCTTCAAACTTAATCCAAAGAAGACGGCCGAGTCTATTATTGGGGGCAAAAGCCCTTATTGTAATATTTTCCAAGACTCGATCGTCCAACACTTCTCAAAAATCTTTGCCCAGCGTAGTGTCCCCGCCGACTACCCTTTTCCCTCCTTTGCAGAACCGGTGGCGGATGAGCTGCTCGTGGCCCCTTTCATCCTATCCGAAATTTGGGACAGGCTGGCCCATTTATCTGACTCGGCCCCGGGTCCTGATGGAATTAGATATTCCACTCTTAAATCCCGTGACACGGGTGCCCACCTCTTATCCAAGATTTTTAAAATAGTCCAGGATCTCGCCACAGTGCCTCGCTCGTGGAAAATATCAAGGGTCGTGCTGATCTACAAGATTAGGCGACCCCTCTAACATCTCCAACTGGAGCCCAATCTCACTTTTAAATACCATCGGAAAAGTATTCTCATCCGTCGTTGCCTCGAGGTTGAGTTCCTTTACCAATATTAACAACAGACTATCCGATTTTCAGAAAGGCTACCGGGAGAATGAGGGATGTGTTGAACACAATTTTCTCTTGGATCAAGCCATTGTCGAGGCTAAACGTTCCAAATCTGAGCCATCACCTGTCTTCACCTTAAGAATGCCTTTGGCTCTATCCCTCATTCATTCATCATAAAATCCCTGGAAGCCATAGGGGGCCCGGACTCAAACTTGAAAATTATTACATCACTTTACACTGGCGCCTCAAATGAGACTCGGTGCGGCCCTGCTTGGTCCTCCCCCATTCCAATGGAAGCTGGGATACGCCAAGGCTATCCCCTCAGTGCTATTTTATTAAATTTATCTCTCGAGCAGGTTCTGAGACCAGCACTTGAGGTGGACACGAGCGGTTTTCTCTTATTTGGACAGCTACTCCGATGCCTTGCCTATGCTGAAGACTTGATCCTATTACACAGGACCAATGAGTCCCCCAACTTCTCCTAGACTATCTTTGTGATCTCGCCGCCAGCATTGGACTTCGATTCGATTCTCCGAAATGCGCGTTACTAGCTTTCCGTCACTCAAGAAGTCGTGGCTCAGTCGATGGCACCGCTCTTCGTGTTTCGGGCTCCGCTATCCCATCTCTAACGGGTCTCGAGGCCTACAAATATCTCGGCTTGAGGGTCGGCCGGAATTTCCGCCAGGGCCACACAAACCTCTTCAAATCAGCTGCCAACAATATTGTCTCAATTAGAGACTCCCTCCTGGCTCCATGGAAAAAACTCCACGCCATTAGGTTGATCATCTTGCCTCGCCTCGACTTTGCCTGTCGGAACACACTTATCCTAAAATCCCAAACCGTAAGGCTTGATCAATTATTAATAGCCACCACCAAGAAGATCCTCAACCTGCCGGACAGAGCAAATACCGCTCTTGTCCATTTGTCCTGCCGTAAAGGTGGCGCGGCAATGCCTCGGTTTAGGGATCTATTGGATGTCCATAGCATCGGACACGCGTTCCGGTCCCTCTCATACCCTGACGCCATCGTATCAGATGTCACCCAAAAGAGCCTAGAGAGTATTGCCTGCAAGAAGATCCGCTCTGCTCCTAATTTATTTGCTCTCGCGGACTATCTTAACGGCTCTAATTCGGGCCCCCTCGCTAGTGATGCCGGTGACTTTTCGACTGTCTGGTCCCACAGTCGTAATGCCGCCTAGGGACTCGAGAAGCTAATTCGCTTCGAGTGGGCTGCCTGGGAGGCCACCAACTCCCTAGTGATTTACATCCACAAGCAACCTAACGCTGTCTCCGTCGCTCCGTCGGCTACTAAGATCCTGGTCCGGCTTTTAAGCGATGAGCTAGAAACTTCTTATTTGAACAAGCTCGCGTCCCTCCCCGACCAGGGCAAAACTATTGATACTGTCTCTCTCCATCCTGCCTCTAACCACTTCATCCAGGCGGGTCACTATAACCGTTTCTGCGATTGGAATTTTATCCATCGTGCCCGCTTGGGTGTCTTACAACTAAACGCCACCAAACGTTTCCGCAAATACAACCTTAAATGTCGTAAGTGTGGTTATGCAAAGGAGACAGTACCCCACGTTTTAAATCATTGTAAAACCCACAGCACTGCCTGGAAGAGGAGGCACGATGCTTATCAAAATCACGTTGCCAGGTCCATTCCGTCTTACATGGGATCCATGTCCATCAACAAGAAATTTCCTTGCACGTCGCCATCCCTCATTGCTGACCTGGTTCTTCGAGGGAGCGGTGGAGAGACCGTTATCGTTGACTTCACCGTGGCCTTTGAGGACCGTTACGAGTCATTGGTCGCTGCTCGTAACGCTAAGATCTTCAAATATCAGCCCATCCTCGAGTCTCTTCGGGCTGCAGGTAAACCTGCTTACCTGGACGCGATTGTCGTCGGCGCCCTCGGTTCTTGGGATCCCGCAAACGACACCGTTCTTTTGAGTCTCGGGATCTCAAGAAAATACGCCAACTTAATGCGCAAACTAATCTGCTCCGATGTCATCAGGTGGTCTAGGGACATCTACATCGAATACCTCACAGACAAACGCCAATATTAAGACACGTTCGGATGCCTTTCCAGTTTTTGAATCTCTATTTTCACTCCGTCCCCGTTTTTTCACCCTAACTACACCCTTTTTACCTTTTTGTACATGCCTTTTTGGCGACACCCTCCTTGGGAGGTTTTTTCTTATATTTTTATTTTTCTACTTTTTTGCCGTGGCATTCCAATTTCTCTTTCAGGATTCCGTGCTGCATGTGCCTCTGGTCAAGTAATCCTCAACCTGCCGGATTTCTGCTCCTGATCCTTCTGTTATTTAACTCTTGGCTCCTGTACTCATCCACCAAGTTTATCTCGTCCACAGCATCGACTCCTACCATTTTACACCCGCTTGAGCTGCTGTGATGTCTCGCCTTGATGATCTTCTACGCTGACCTCGCACACTCCCGACCTTAAACTTTTTATTATGAACTCCCTGATTTGCCGGATTCTTACCTGCATGATCTCCGATGCTGATTTTGCCAAACTACACGCCTTGAAACTTTTATTTTTCCCATGAAACTTTTTTGATCAACCGGTGGACCGATTCCACCTTGGAATTATTTATTTGCTTGCGTATATTGTCGGTTTTTATTAGTCATTATATATTCTAGCTATATTTATACTAAGACTCCGCCTTTCCTCTTGGCATTGGTGGAACCACTCTTTTATATCTTCTTACCACCTCTCAGAGGATAGGCCCTGATTGACTCTTTCTCTTATGGGCCCTTTTTTGACCCATTTTTCATCTCTTTTATGCTCATAATGTTTTAACTCATCCTATGTGGGCCCATTTCTACTTTAATCGGTCCCACTTTTATCCATGCTCCCCTCCGTTTTGGGGGGAATCCCTCTGGACCGATTTTAGAGTTATCTTTCTTTTCTTCTCTTCGTTCTATGACTCATCAGTCGTTGGCGGTCTTTTTGACCGTCAGCATAGACTGGTGTCTCTTTTTTCCATTTTTAAGCATTTTTCTCTTTTATTGTTAGACTATTTTAGGTCTGTGTTCATTATTTTCTTTATATACTTACATATTCTCTCTAGATGTAATCACAGGCTAATTTTCTAGACCTCCCCATTTATTTGTTCCAACGCATCCGTGCAGCCAATTGAGTGCCTACTCACGCAGTGCCATAGATCAATCACAGCAGGGCCTTTCAGACAACATCATGACATTCCCGACGAAACTGTAATTGAAGAACAACTCCGTTCCTGTAACCACGCCTTCTTGCCATGTTCGAACCACCAATAAGGACACTCTCTCTCAGGCAGGCCACATCAACAATCTCGATATGGGATGGAGGAACGCTTCGCGTTCCATTTCCCAGTGACATTCAGCGTCGTCTAGATGTAATCGTTTTAGAGATCCATATCCCCGAGCCGTTAATCGAAATCGCCAGCCGAAATAGTTTCAGAGCAGGAAAGAGGACGCCGAGCAGTTCAGACGTACGAGTCTGAGCTCCCAGTTTTTTATGATCGCAAATTAGACAGAGAGAGCACGTAAAATCCTTTGTAGCCCTTTTTAGGGCTTTTAACCCTCTAACTGGATACTTTCCTCCTGAAAAGTTATTCCGAAAGCGTTTTACTCTTATATTGCTATTCCCTTCAAAAATGCAACAGACTTCAATTCTTTCCCCCTTTTAAAACTTGGGAGGTCGAAAGGGGACAACTTTATGACTTGGTTCGGCGTATTTGATCATTGAGAACCGGGATAGCAATCGTTTACAGCTAGCTGTTAAGTTGCCTTGGGCAATCTTGTATGAAAACCGTAGTTCTTTCTACTCTGTCGTTTTCCCCATAGATTTAGTCACAGTAAAATTAAAACAAAATGTAGGGTAAAAAAACATGAAATAAATGGCGTGTTAAAAGTTGAAAAAATAGTTATATTTTCTTCAAACAAAATTTATTTTTCTGTCATTTTTTAAAAATTAAAAAAATATTTTGGTATTGCGATTTGAACCAGAAAAAGCATCCTGTATTCATTTTTGAATATGAGAGTAAGAAAACGCGCTCACTTTCCTGTTTTTAAAAAGTAATGAGGTAAAAAAGAGCAAAGGCCCTATCTCATTTTTAAACAATAACACAATAAATATTACATTCAATGATTATATTTATGAAATAAAACCGATCTTTCTCTATTCAGTTATATTTTTAATTTAAAATAGCATAAAAAAGGATTTCAATACTTTTAATTTATTTTAATTAAAATCATATAAAAGATATTTTTATGTTAACTGAATATTTTTCGGAAAAAATTTAAATTTTCCTTCGTAGTGTTCTCTTTTTCGAACTTCTTGTATTAAATAAAAATTCCTTTTCTACATCGGCATTTGTGATGGACATAACACACATTCAGTCAATAATTTTTAATTTTAATGGGGGATATACTTCTTCAAATGCGCATGACAGTACTTCTAACCATTTTCTACTCAAGTTAAATTTCTTATCTTTTTTTTCTTTCATTGCAAGGAAAAATGTCACACATCGATAACTACATTTTCACACAATTCAGTCATTACAAATTCTATTGTGAGAAAAGTTCTCCCTAATTAATTTTGTCTTTCAAAACAGTACACTTAAAACAATTTTGTTCAGTGAAGTTAACCGACAGTTCCACAATGTATTCATACCAAATTTTAAAAACAAATTTAACACTTGGAAATGTATCCTGTATTAATTTTTCAGTATACACAAATATTTCCTGCTGTAGGGAAGATATAGTATGAGAGATGTGGTGTGCGGTTGTGAAAGAATGTTTTCGTACGTGTAGACTATTTTTGAAAAATTAAATATCACTGAAGCTGATCATATAACTGCAAATGAGCCTTATTTTAATGTGTGCTGGTATCAAAGTAAAACACTTTACAATATTAAACAGCCTATGGGTTTATACTCAATATCAAACTATTCGCAAAATGGCTTACAACTTCTATTCAAATTGTAAAGAAACTGAAATATAAATATATCTTACTACAGTCAAAAATATTCATAATATGTAAGTATTCTATTTCTCCACTTATTTCTGTACATTTTAAAAACTGTAGCTGAATGCAATTTTTTATATTTATAAACGAGGCATAACAGCTCACACACTCGTAAAAATGTCTTTATCATTTTTAAATATACTACTATTAAACGTATATGGATTGTAAGATCAGTTGTAAAATCCTAAAAGCTTTTAGAGGAGCTAAAACATGTAATTTTGGATTGATCAAATTTTTAATATAATACACAAATATATATGTTATTAAGCAAATACATTTGAAAAATCAAACTTCCTTCTGAAATAAACGTAATTGAAAGAAAAATGTTTAATTGCAAATGAGTGGAAATACATGTTTATCTAAGGGGTATCCCGAAAGTGAGGTAATCCTCAAACTTAAAACTCAAACTCAGAGGCACAACAATCCATGAGGGCCAGGAACTACTGTGCCCATCATAATACACGTGACCAATGGACGCTGAGGTGCATGAACAGATGTCCCGATTTGGTGGTCTGTCTGAAGAGAGACCTTCAGTGTTTAAGACCCGAAGCAAGCTTGGTACTCATTTATCGACCCAATGTAGCGGGGATGAAAGGCAGAGTCGACCTTGCGCAGCCCGTTAATAGAACCCCAGACCTGTGGCGTGGAAGCACTATACACTACCACTCGATCCTATTCGGTGAAAAATAAAATTTAATGTTAGAATCTTATATAAATCCCTAATGAATGAGGGAGTCCAAACTTTTTTTTCATGTAAACTGTTTAGACGAAAATGGTTAATTATGAACATTTCACAAGTTGCATAAATTAAAATTAACCGTTATAGTTTACATAAATTTTTAAGGGTGCAAAAGGTGTATTTCGGCTGCACGAATTAATTTTAAAAGGAATACGGTTACGAAAAAGTAGTACAAATCTATCTAAAGTAGGGTTGGTTACCTTACATATTGTCAAAAACAACAATGTATTGGAAGCCAATTCCACAATTCGTTGTTATAAAAATGTATGGAACATTACAAGATTTATTTTTGCATTTGTAATTTATATATATATAATTTTTCCTGTGAACTTTAAAAGCTAGAGCGGCATCCATCACAAAACCGCGGTTCTCTCTCTGTTTTTCCAGATCGCTCCTGACTAAGCCGGCTCTGCCATAGTAAGTGAAAATGCCGGATTTTGTTTGTCAAGATCATTTTATAGCAGACTGCATTTTTCATGTATTTTAGATGGTCGTTTTATATTTTCTACATCAATATTTTAATGTCTGAATTTAAAATTACATAAAATTCTTGACATTCGCATCAATGACCATTATAATTTTTATTAGTATATGAATGTGTCATCTCACGATTACATGACTGTTATTAACATATATTATTTTAACCATTTAATTAATATTAAGTATAACATAACGCACACAAATTTTCTGAACTTTAAAATAAATATTTCGAAAACTACTTCAGATATACTCAAAATTTTTCATTCCTACCCTTTAGCTTCTCAGTTTTGCTTCTATGTAAAACTTTATTGTATATTCCTCGGTTTTTTTAGTATATTTTTTGCTCTTAGCCTGCATTTTTCAACTGAATTGCATGAAATCTTCAAAATATATTAAAAAATACCAAAGAAGCTATATAATAAAATTTGAAATTTATATTATACTCAAAGAGTTGCTAGAACTTATGGTAAATAATTTTTAACTGCGCGATACATTTTTTTTCGAAATTTCAAATGGAATTTCTAACATAAAATTTCTAGCTTTATCCGGTCGAGATTTCAAAAAATATCCAGATTTTAATTACTTATTCAGTTAGCCTTGAAAAAAAGATAAATGTTTAGGTATTTTGCATAAATAGATATTTTTGAAGAATAATTCGAATGTTTTTGAATAGCTCGAATTTAAAATTGATTTTTATGTTTATTTATATGCATAAATGTCTACTTTAAATGTTTCCGTATATTTTTGATTACCATTTATTCAAACATTCAAGCTATAAAAAAAATGTGGGAAAATCTTCATTCATGTTGTCTTTGATGTAAACTGAAGTTCAAGCACTTAAAATTCAAATATAATTCGGTGTATTTTAGCAATATATAACTAGGCACTGTACGTAAACTTCCCTGAATACTTGGGCTTTGAAATCTAAAAAAAAAATTAATAGATCTTAATTAGTTTTTTTTGTTATTATTTTTATCAAAGTGTAAGAAAATGTTTCAAATTATTTGATGAAGTTTAAATTTATTCATTTTTAGTGGTTGGAAAGTTGAAAAGATTTCAATTTTAAAGTGTTTGGTGTTTTATTATTTTTGGGGGCATCTTATAATGAAATAATCATGTTTCAAAAACTGAAAGCATTGATTAAGATAAGAAAAATGAAGCGAAAGAATATACTTTAAAAAAAGATAATTTGTCTAACTATATAAAATAGCAGATTGCCCTGACACGCCCCAACTTGTTACAGTTTCAAATTAATATGAAACCAAAAGGGAATTGTAACATATTTTACTTATGCGTTGGGACATTTGAAAACTTTTAAAATACAAGCTAGCAAACAAACACTTCTTGGGTTCTAAAGAAATTTCTCCCCGATTTTTTACGACTGCCCCAGGATCAAAATACGGGGTTCCCTGCGAGCCATAAAACTCCTGCTGTGTTGCTTCCTCCGTCCCTCATTATGTTTCAAGATGTTAAACCTTAAAAGGGGGAAAGGAATTCAGAAAAGTGCGGGTAATCCGCTTTTGAAAACGTTACTTGAAGGCAGAAAAATCAGTGCATTCCATTTTCGAAGCATCTTTACACTGACGGAATTTTCCGTGCTGTCCGGTTAGAGGGTTAATATCAAGGGGGTTGCCTCTAACGCTACGATTGTTTTGACGGACTGAATTTTTTCGATTTTTTAAGGAAAAATGACTGACTCGGAAACGGATATGGATTCAATTTCAGGAGCATCCTACAAGTTGAGGTGTTTTATTTCCTCGCTCTCAGGAAACTCTACACCCCAGGTTCTTCTCTTTCAAATTGCGAAAGGCGTAGAAGAGCAATGGCGACTATTCAAACTTTGGAAAAGAACATTACCATGCACCAAAATCTATTAGAAAACGACTTTAAGAAAGGATATCAAGGAGACAATACCGCACTTCTGAAAAGCTCTGTGACGCTTAAGGAGTTCAAGAACAACCTGGTAAGTGAGCTTCGGACTTTACCCCCATGCCTTCACCCAGACTGTACTGACCATACTATCATTTCAAAAGCCAATGATCCAGCTCTAGATATCTCTAAACCTAGTGACAAAAAGAAACCCAAAAAAACGCAAATGTAAAAAACAAGATTCGGAGGGCTTTGCCTTTCCCACCAAATCTGCTAGACCTACCACCCCAACGCAAGTACTTGAACCCAATCCAACTCAGAATAATTTGGAAAATCTAAGTCAGGAACCCGAGCCAATGATTGAATCTATAATCAAGAAAATAAATCCCCCATAACCAGGCCCCCATACCCTATTGCTTTGAAAACGGTTAAAAACTACAGAGAGCAATTAAAGAAAATGAATGAAAACTTCCCTAATATCACGATTAAAACGGCAGGAGAATACATCAAGCTTTTTCCGAAAACGGAAGAAGAAAAGCGAAGTCTTACCCACTTTTTAGAATTAGATGAAGAATATCAATTTTACGTAACACAGCCTAAGGAAAATAAGCCACTTAAAGTTGTCTTAAAAGGTCTCCCGCGCGTTTCATTGCCGGAAGACATTCAAATTGACCTAGAAGCTCTTGGCTACACTATTATTAGTTGTAGTCAATTAATTTCCAAGAGAAAAAAATTAGAACTCCCTTTATTCTTAATTTTAATAGCACCAAAGTTGTCGAGGGCTTGTCCTTCGCCAACGTCCTTTCAGGAAATACCCAAATCAGTAATCCCCTCCCCCCAAAATTGAAATCAATCCCCAGGAAAGCCAAAGCACCTCCCAATCTCACATTAACACAGAAACAAATGCAAACGAAACGCAAAATATCATGGATCTTTTCAAAATAATTGTTAACATTGTTAAGCAATTTCCAAAACTAATGCAAATCCTTCCAGCACTAAAGCAACTAATAATATGAAAGAACAAACGTTCCTCATTTTATCAGCTCTTATGGATCAGTCTAATTAATTACTGTCCCCTAATTCACTAGTCTATAATCAAAATTTCTCATTTTCCTTTTTCATTGCCATTAATTTCGCTTATCACAATTTGCTTTTCGTCTTAAATTCAATAGTTTAATTTTTTCCTATCGGGTCAGACTGTTTTGAAGTCCAGTGTAGCTCACAAACCAATAGCAATGTAACCGCTGAAATCGTCGCCTCCCCCCATTGGTTCCTGCCTCCTAAGCCACACCTCCTACCCACCGAACAACGCTCACATCGCAATTGAACCTCAGTGCAAGATAAGAGGCAGAGTGAAGGGACCACTTCACAGCCCTCTCTCCGAAGTCGAAAAGTCTAGATGTAATCCTCTTTTTAAAGGATTTTCATAGCTGTTTCTAAAGCTCTAGACCCTTTTTGGATCCAGGGCAAACTTATACAAATTGTAGTATCTGTTCTTGCCAGCCAAACTGGCTGGACCCCCCCATGCACACTTGATTCCCGTGGCCGTAGAGCTATGATGAACTAAAGAGAGGCTATGGATTAAGGGTTCACGCCGGTCCCTTGTCCATAGTGTTCTAGCTCTAGCACTATCTATGAGCTATTCCAAAGCTTTCTAGGAAGACTAAGCTCTGACACTCCAATGACCTGAAAGTAGTCACGTGATCAAAGGATTTGGCGGGAGAAAATGATTGTATTCACACTTCCATCTTGAATGCTGAAGTAGTTGATAGATTTTCTCACGTGTATTTATATTCATTACTCAGGATAAATTGACTGGTTTTTCTGGGAAAAGGATAACTCAGTATTTCTTTATTAACCATAAAGAAAAAGGTACGATACTTATATTACTGTATAACTTTATTCTTGTCATTGAATTTTTTTCTTTTGAGTCTTGATAACACGATATAATAAACTAACACATATATGCCAGCTTCCTTGATTATTTGTAAAAAAGATATTTTGTTTTATAAGAGAAACTAGTGTTTAAGTGTAAAATTAGTGTTTTGTTTATTCTCTGTCACATGTCTTAATTAACTGAAAATTATTATTAATAACTGAACCTAAAGCTGCACACATTTCATAATAATGCCTCGTTACTGTTGTATACCAAATTGTTCCTCTAAAAAACCGGGGCAGCCGTACGTTTCTGTGTTTCGTTTCCCAAAAGATGAACAGTTGTTACAAACTTGGAAAAAGAAAATTTCTAGGGATTTTAAAAATACTAACAATAGTGTAGTGAGCATTAAACATTTCCCTGAATCTTTCATTGTGATAAAAGATAAAATTACAGGCAAGACTGGTACTGTTATAGAAATACCTAGTGATCGAGAATTCAATAGAGAGCAAGAGGACTGTATTGTTGATTTATATGTTCAATCTGATAAATGAAGAGCCCTTGGTATACAAATAAGTTTATTGATAATTAAACATTACTTCACAGCTCTACACTACACACACACACACCAACATTTAAGAACTATTTAACTATTTACAGAGGGTTAAGAAAAATTTTCGCTTAAAGCGCACTGCCAAAGCATCATGCTTTTCACCTTAATTCGATCAGTTACATTCGCGTTCTGCCCTCATTCCATCGCGTTACATATGTTTTTTCTGGCAACCCTGAAGTCGCCAATTCCGTTAGAAGGCGCCAACATCCTGGGCCCCGTTGCAATGTTTAATTGCAAATTTGCATACATTTTTACATACTAATATATGAAATATATACAAAATACTGATAAACAATTTCAATAATTAATATAATACAATACGTAAATGCAATATATGCTAATGAATATAATACACAAATACAATTATGCAATACAATAATATATATATCGTTATTCATAGATTGGCAATTTTACCAATTTATTGACTGGGCGTTGGTAGGTGCCTTTATTTGTTTTTAAAGTCACAACTCTTATAATATTATCTTTACCTGGGTGCACTTTGATAATTTTTGCAAGATTCCAATTAAGTAATTTTGAAAAATCTTTATCTTTAACTAGCACTAATTCATTTTCCTTAAATTGTTGCTCACCCCTTTGCCATTTTACTCTTGATTGTAGCCGGTTTAGATAGTCATTTGACCATTTTTTCCAAAATGTTTGTGTTAATTTTTGCACCAATTTCCATCTATTTAGTCGATTGATTGGTGTATTTGTAAGGTCGGGTTCAGGCAAAGCAGTTAAAGGAAGTTCCAACCAAAAAATGAGCTGGAGTAAGAATAGAATCGTTTGGATCGCTAGAAATTTTGGTTAAGGGTCTTGAGTTTAAAACTGATTCCACTTGGGTTACAAGTGTAACAAATTCTTCATAAGTTAGTATTGTGTTACCTATAACTCTCGTTTTAGGTGAGATTTGAGAGATTTAATACCTGCCTCTCATAAACCACCGAAAATGGGGAGTAGCAGGCGGATTCAAGTGCCAAACTATGCCTTCAGACGCTATGAAGTTTTCAATTGTTTCCTTACCTTCCTTAATGAATAGATTTTGCAATATCTTTTAATTCATTGTTAGCACCTACAAAGTTTGTACCGTTATCACTAAAGATATCGTGGGGTTTCCCCGACGCGAAATGAAACGTTTTAATGCACCAAGAAAAGCATCAGTGGAACAATTGGTAACTATTTCTAGGTGAATTGCCTTTACAGCGATTCAAATAAAAATACATACATAACATTTATATGATTTCTGAATTTACCTGGATACAATTTAATAAAGAAAGGACCGGCATAATCAATACCGACCTTGGTGAATACCCTCGATACATTAACTCGGTCACTGGGCAAATCTGCCATAACTTGATTTTTTGCCTCCCTTGCATTTACCTTTAAACAAGAAATACAATTTTTCAAAATCTTTCTTACCTGGTTTCTACAATTAATTATCCAAAACTCTGACCTGATGTTAGCTATAGTTGATTCAACACCTGTATGAAAATGTAAAACATGATAATAATTAATCAACAAATTAGAAATATGACCTTTGTTTGGAATAAGCATGGGATGTTTTGATTGACAGTTAAGTTGGAGTGTTTCAGTCTTCCTCCCCAACACGAAGGATGCTGTTCTCATCTAAGAAAGGGGACAAATTTAGTACACTACTTGAATTGGGTATTTGTTTACCCTTAAGAAGACACTGGATTTCTAAAGGAAAATGCACTGATTGAACATTTCTGATAAGGCAAATTGAAGCTCAAGATAATTCAGTTGCAGTTAGACTGCCAATGGTTTCTTTGCGAGGAATGGTTTCTTGCATTTTCTTTAAACCGTAGACAACATGCAAGAATTCTTTCAGTTTCACAAAAGATGAGCACTTATTGATGATTGGGAGTAATTCCACATTTTTGTGTTACAAGACACACTGGATCGGATTTTTAAACTCACGTAAATATAAATCATTATCGTTGATTTCACTGACATCACAAGTAGACACCACTGGGTTGCTTTGCAAACCCGATGGACCATACCACCACAATACACTATCTAGAATTTTATCAGGATCAATCCTCTGGATATAATATCCGCGGGATTTTCTTGCGATTGGACGTGTTTCCAGGAGCTCACCTCGGTTAGATGTTGAATTACACTGACTCGATTTTTTACAAAGGGCTTGAGAACTGAAGGGTCCTTTTTTATCCATGCAAGGACTATGGTCGAATCAGTCCACAGCACAATATCGTTGAAGGAAATTTTCATCGATTTGATGGTCTTTCGTATTAACTTAAAGCGGCAGCACTGCTGCACACAACTCAAGCCGGGGAATCGTTAACGACTTCAAAGGTGCAACTCTTGATTTGGAGCACAATAAATTTGTAGAGATACAGTTCCCGAATTATGAAGACACTTTACATAAATTGCAGCATCGTAGGCTCTTAAAGAACTGTCGCAGTACCCATGGAGCTCTGTTCTCAGTGCATCGTCCAATAAAATATATCGTGGAATGTTCAAGTTGTTAATTGCAGCTAAAGACTTCACAAATCTTTTCCACTGCGTTTCCAAATGTATTGGCAAGGAATCTTTCCAGTCCAATTTTAATCTCCATAATTCTTGCATCACCAGTTTCGCCTTCGTAACTACAGGCGAAATGAGACCTAATGGATCAAAAATCTTAGCTGTGGTTGATAGGACTGACCTTTTTGTAATTGTACAGGAATCAGAGACATCTGCAATAGAAGACACCGAAAATGCTAAAGTGTCCTTTTGAGGTCTCCACAAAAGTCCTAAGGCTTTAGTTTCATCAGGAATTGGGAGAGAAACATCTCCACCGGAAACATCGAAATTAGAAAGCAATTCAATGCAGTTGGAGGACCATTTATGCAACTGTATGCCAGCTCCACTGAAGAGGGATATAAGTTCATGTTTAAGTTGCTTTGCTGAAGAAATGCTCGAACAGCCACTGATAAGATCATCCATGAAAATATCAGCACTCCCAGCTGAGGCCGCTAACGGATATTTATGCCCATCATCCGTAACTAATTGCTTAAGCACTCGTTGTTTGCCACGAAAGGGAGCACATGTTGTACCGTACACTACTCTATTCATTCGGTACGTTTTGATAGAGTCGTCAATACTGTCCTTCCATACAATTCGCAACAAGTCTCTCTGAGATTCATCTATGAATATCATGCGAAACATTTTAATATCTGAAGTCAAAGCGATTTTATTTTTTCTGAATCTCAATAATATCGCGAATAAATCATCTTGAATGACTCCTTCATTTGCCAAAATAGAGTTCAATGACTCGCCAGTCGAAGTAGAACATGATGCGTCGAAAACAGTTCTAAGCAGTGTGGATTTGGAATCGAGACGTAATACACCATGATGCGGCATATAATATGAAACTGTCGGTTCAGATTCATCGGATAATTGCTCCATATGTCCCCATATCCAAATATTCTGGATAAAGTCTCGATATAACTGTTTAAGATTTGGATTGACATCTTATTTTCGCCATAACGAATTTAATCGACGGACAGCCGTTTGTTTGGATTCGCCAAGACAACTAGGTTCCTTTAAAAGGCCATCTGGACAATGTATTGTCCCGATTCATCTCTCCGATGATTATTTACGAAATGTTCTTCACAAAAACTTGGCTTGTGAATTTAGATTACGAGGTTCATCTTCAATCGATTCTAACTGCCAAAATTTAGAAATTAAACTTTCTAACCCTTCTTGTTCAGAAAGAAGAAAACACTGCTGTTTATCATCGACTGCCGGGAGCCCTCCAGTAACTATGTACACTGGCCTCAAAAGTTAAGGTACAACCGGGTTTTTGTGTCTAATTTGCAAATGAATGAATGTAGAAACAAAAATTTGGAGGATATGTGCCTTAAATAGTTTTTTATTGAATGCGTCATAGAAATTTGTATAAGTGTATTGCAAACGATTTATAACAAAAAAGCAATCTCTGCGGAAAAGTCCATTCTTGGAGAAAACAGCACATCACAGTGTTATGTGGTAAAATGGCATAAAAACAATACAAAAAATGGGTTCTAATAAGGAATGTGTCCACCCCTAACTTGGAATGCATTGGCGGCATCGATTTTAATGCTGTTTATTAAGTTGTCGGACACCGGAATAGGAAGCGAAGACCAGACACAGAGTAAGCGCTTGTTTCAGCTCATGTAACGACCTTGGAGGAGGATTTAAAGCAGCAACCTCTCTGCCAATATAGTCCCAAAGATGTTCTATCGGATTCAGGTCTGGAGATCGAGCTGGCCATTCCATTCGTTTCCAAACCGTGATCCTCCAGATACTCCTCAACAATCCGAGCTCGGTGAGGTCGTGCATTATCATCCATCAGAATGAAGTCGTTACAAATAGCAGCAGCATATGGGCGGACATATGGATCAAGGATCTCATCCCGATATCTAAGACCAGTTACGGTTCCTCCATGGAACACATGCAGGTCAGTGTGGCCACCGAGCGAGATCCCTGCCCAAACCAGGATTCCACCACCTCTATAACTGTGTCTTTCAACAGTGTTGGATTGATGGTATCTAGTGCGCTGTTCCCTCCAGATCAGTAGACGCCCTGAATCACTCTCCATTGTAAATCTGGACTCGTCTGTGAACAGCACAGAAGCCATTGTTGCTGCGTCCAAGAAACATGTTCTCTTGCCCAGCATAAGCGGTTCCTTCGCTGTCGTCCGTTGAGGGAACGCACACAACTGGTCTTCTTGCATACAGACCGCATTGTGAAGACGATTTCGCACCGTAGTAGCGGAGATTCTTCTTCCTGATGCTTGAAAGTGGTCTGCAACGAGCTGCGGCACAGTAGTGGTTCTTCTCCTTCGTGCCGAAAGAGCTGAAAACGGTCTTCTGCAGGTGTTGTAGCTCGTGGTCGGCCTGGAACAGGTCTTCTGGACACAGAATCTTCGGATTGGTGATCCCAAAGTCGCTGAACAACACTACGAGACACATTGAGACGTCTAGCAGCATCAGCCTGCGACAATCCCATTCCATCCATCCAACTGCCCGCCACCTTAACCGAATTGGGTAAACGACGTCTCTGAGACATTTTCTAAACTCTATTGACTATTGTCACCGAAACTGCCAACAACTGTTGAAAATCAACACAACTTACACAAAAGTACGAAAGCTTGATATTTGCATATTTTTCTCTCACTCATAAATATACGTTCTTTTCTATAAAATAAAAGTTGTAGCAATCGTTTTTTGCATTAATGTTTTTAAAGTTCGTTATTATCATTCATGTAAACTATGCATTTTATTATTACTGCCATTTTTTATGGTGAGCTTCGAAAAACATGTTGTACCTTAACTTTTTGAGGCCAGTGTAATTAAAAACAGAATTTTGCAAAGTTACTGAATCATTTATTTTTATCTGATCTGCCTTAATAATTTTGAAAAACACTTGCGCGCCTAAGAGCATTGAAACCTTCGATGGTTTGTAAAAAGAAGGATCCGCTAACTCAATGTGCTTTGGGAAAATAAATTTTTGTTATGTCTAACGTACACGACGGGGTAAATGATGATATATTTGGAACAACGAGAAACTTCAAGTGTTGATTGAAAGAACCATCTCTATTCGAAATATTAGCACTTACAGAATAGTTTCTCTTTTGAGCAAGGCCCTTAAAGCCAGAAACCGTTGAATTTATTTTGTTTCTCTTTAATACCAATGTAGTTGCACTATCTGAATCTCGATCAAATTTATTTCTGAACCACTATCCAGAATTATTCTTACTGGAATATTATTTATGTATATGATTGCTGTGCTCAGCATATATTTAACTCGCGGTGATTCATCTGCGTTCGTTGCAAAACATTGCTCGGTATTGACCTTGGATGCTTCGCCTGGCGTGGGTGAAGAGGCAATTAAACTATCATTTTCCTTCTCTCGATGTAGTTTAGTATTATGAAATTTATTACATATCTTGCAAGGGATGTCGACACACATTTTTTATCAGGGTGGTAAGTAAGGCAGCTCGTGCAAATGTTATTCTTTTTACATAGTTTATACCTTTCTAAAGGAGAAGGATTTAAAAATGATTCACAATTAAATATCGGGGATGCTTATTTTCTTTTATGACAAATCAAACATTCCCTTTGGCCTTGATAGATTCAACGGAAGTGGTTGGTTTTAATTTTTCTTTAGTCAGAAACGATTTCCATCGCGGATTAATTAAACCGGGAGTTGGTTTATTTTTATTGGAACATTTTTCGCCACGATTTCGGAGGTTTAATGACTGCTTCTAACTGAATGCATCTTAGTTCCAAAAAGGAAATAAATTCATCTAAGCTAGGTACTTTAGTAGTAAGTTAAACTTAAATATGAAATAATCACTGAGATTCTTTATCGACTTTGTTGCTTAAGACATGCAATATAATTGCATCAGACAAAGGATTCGATTCGAAATTTAAATTTTAAAGATCTCAAATGATTTCTTACTTTATCTATGATTGATCGAATTTGAGATGGATTTTCGCTGTTAAGTTTATTTATAGAAAGAATTTATGCTATATGAATGTCTACTAAAGCTCTTGTATTTCATACCGGACTTCAAGGCCTTCAATAGTGAATCAAAAGTATCTTGATCACTCTGAATTAGTGACGCTTCATTTTTAAGTGCTCCTTTGAGATAACAAAGTTTCTGTACCTCGTTTAAAGACGGATTATTTCCCGATTAGATTCATAAACTGTAATTTAAATTGTTCAGATTCTTGGAACTTGCCACTAAAGATTGGCAATGGCAGATCAGGCAATTTAACATGAGTATTCTTTGAAGTATTATTTACAGTTTCAATTTTACTTTCATAATTGGATAAAAGCACAAGAAGACTTACCTTGGTTTCTTCAGCCTCATCTTGTAAATCGCTTAAAGAATCCAATGCGTCATTTAAATTGATTTTATCCGGAAGGGCACAATAGTCGTTTTTGAAGAATGTCCATTTCTTTGATAATACTTTTTATATTGTCCAGTTTCGATTTTAAGGTGATGTAATCCTTCGTACTGTCCGTTGGTTGAAAAATATTAATGAAATATTTTACCTTCGAAACTTTATTTCGAAAGGTCGTTTTTTACGATTAAAGTTCAATGATGGTCATTTTTGTTACACAATTTATTCCTCGTTCAGGAATCGATTTTGGTTATTATTCCTTCGTTCAGGGAACCAGATTACGATTATATTCCTCGTTCAGGAACCGCTTATCGATATGGTGTGGTGAGAACTGTGAATGATCAATTAACCAGGGCTACTTCAATACGATAGTTAAATAATTGACTCGTTGTATCCATAATTAAGCTAGAACAACTCCGGGGAATCGGACCATCTAATGATCGAGAATTCAATAGAGCAAGAGGACTGTATTGTTGATTTATATGTGTTCAATCTGATAAATGAAGAGCCCTTGGTATACAAATAAGTTTATTGATAATTAAACATTACTTCACAGCTCTACACTACACACACACACACCAACATTTAAGAACTATTTAACTATTTACAGGGTTAAGAATAATTTTCGCTTAAAGCGCACTGCCAAAGCATCATGCTTTTCACCTTAATTCGATCAGTTACATTCGCGTTCTGCCCTCATTCCATCGCGTTACATATGTTTTTTCTGGCAACCCTGAAGTCGCCAATTCCGTTAGAAGGCGCCAACACCTAGAGTGTATCCAAAATTATCAGAGAATGCATATTCTTGCATTTTCCCTGGTTGTCCATCCTACTTGAATGAAAAAACGGTGACAATTCAACGAAAGGAAAAAATGAAACATTTAGACGAACACACAACTGTTTACTAATTTCATTAAGAAAGACGCAAAGCCAGAAAGATGTTCAACAAAGAAAGTCAGCAAAGATGTTCAACAACAGAACGTTTAGAATCGCGTTAAATTCTAAATCAATTATATGTCATATGGCGATATGAAGTAGAGAGGTTCAAGGATAAGGTTCGCATCAAAATACCTATTTTTCGATTAACTATATTGAAGGAATATTTATATTTTATGTTGTTTATTTTAACACATAAATAAGTTTAAATTATACATAATGCATAATATACGTACAGTTATAAATTTTTAGTTCTGTTGTGTGTGAAGGAATTGTTATATTTTATATTACATATTTTTATGTTAATTAATGTATTTAATTAACGTAAAATGAATAATAAAAAACTCTGTAAATCCATATTCTTGACCTCTATTTCCTAACTCTTGCATGGATTGCAACGTGAATCAAATATTTCCTACTGTGCGGCACTCTCAATCATGTTGGTAGATTGGTTTGGCACGCCACAGCTACAAGTTTGCCGACCCCTGCTCAATATTATCAAGGCCTTATGTTCACAGTTTACTTTCAGGAAGCATGTATAAGAGCATAAAACCTATTGTAATAAAACCTATTGTAATCAAATATGTACCGTTTTGTTGTACAATGTGTTGCCATTTTAAAGGTAGCTTCATATTGCCTCTCTCATAGAAGTCTTTGCCCTTATTGGCGAAAAACTCTAGTATAATCGATTTTCACAATCTTCTCTATATCCCAATTTCTTATCACTCTGGAAGTTTTGCAATGCGAAAAAAAGGTGGTAATCGTTTGGTGCCAGGTCCGTACTATATGGTGGATGCCTTAAAACTTTCCAACCAATCACCCAGCGTTACTGGCGAAAAACTAGACGTTTGTGGCGTGGCGTTGTCCTGATGGAACACAACACCTCTTCTGTTGGCCAATTCTGGTCAGTCACTAGCTTCAAACGGTCCAGTTGTTGACAGTAGATATCTGAAATAAGTGTTTGACCCTACGGAAGCAACTCATAATAAATGATTCCTTTCCAGTCCCACCAAATGCACAGTAGAACCTTCATGGATGTTAGCCTTGGTTTGGCCACCGTTTGTGCTGCTTCACTGCGCTTTGACCACGATCGTTTTCGCACAATATTGTCATATGTGACCTTTTTCTCATCCCCAGTCACCATCCGTTTAAGAAATGGGTCGATTTAATTCCGTATGGCCAAGGCTTCGCAGATGAAAATTAGATGCATCATGTTTTTGGTGTGGCACCCAAACATCGAGCTTCTTTTTGAATCCAACCTGTTCAAATGGCTTAAAACTGTTTTATGGTCGATTTTTAGCTCCTGGGCGATGCTACGACTCTAACATGCCGATCAACTTCGATTATTTCTGTGATTTTATCAACATTTTTGATGACGGGCGCGGGGCAACTTTAACATCAAAAATGCCTGAACGGAATCGACGAAACCAAAATTCCAAGTAATTAGCTGTTACAGTATTGGCACCATAAACACCATCTACAATTTCAGCCGCGTGGCTTGCATTTTTGCCTTTATCAAAGAAAAATTGTAAAATTTTCGGAATGTTCTATTTATTGACTTCCATTTTTAACACCTTGTAACTCACAACTGAATCGACCAAACAAAAAACAGCAAAATAAATTTTTTAGTGTGAAATGTCACCTTCACAACGGGCATAAATTTGAAATTGTTTGATCGATACTTCATGAGATATCGACACTACATCCATCTACCGAAAAAAAAAATGGATTTATTTTCCCCCAACCTGATATATATTTTGATTCACGGGGATCCGAACGCAGCATGGATGGAGAAGACATTGAATTAAATTCGAAATTATGAAATCAAAAAGTGTGAACAATTTACTTTTATTAAGTTAAACATTAGGAATGACTCTGCTCTATGTAGACAAGACAAGGGGCTATAATTTCTGCTGCAGAGGCTCCACAGCCATGCGGCGGTCCTCACTGTCAGTGGTGACCCGTGGATATTGTACCTCGGTTTTCTGGAGATAGCGCCTTCCCGGGACCACTTCTGCCAACAATCATGCAGTAGTGGATACAAATCTACCAAGTCATTCAGCAAATATAACGGAAAGATAAACTCGGTGAGCTATTCCTCGTCTTTTTAAAGGTATTTGTTGCGACGCCATTAATTTATTCATGTACTTTCCCTGATCACGCTCGTGGCATCATAAGTATGACGTAAGGATTGAAGTGATGTCATGCGCGCCGGTCAGGGATTGGTTCTTGATTACATCACAAGATGTCAGATGTAGAATCAAGTGTATATATATGTAGCTCTTTCCTTGGAAACTGTAGGTTTTTTGTGTGTCTCTGTGCTGTGCTGTAAATAAAGATTTTTGTTCCAGTAACCGTCGCAAAGTATTATTTGCAGAACCTTGAGTAGTAACATTTGGCGTCCGCGACAGGATGTGTTATTGGAAAGTAGATAAATAGAATTAGATATGGATCTTAAAGCACAAAAGGCACAGAGACGAGTACTTAGGACTGCATTTACCTTAAGCGCAAATAAGATAGAAAGTGAGCCAAAGAATGATGTAGTAGATTTACAGAAGATTTCGTTGCTGCAAGTGCAATTGAAAGACAAATATTTGAGATTAGAAGCGGCCCAAGCAGTATCTGGAACTTTGCTACAATTAGAAGATAATGGAGAAGAATTCGAGACTGATTTCATTGATGCGGAAAGCTACCGTGAAAAATATTTAGAATATTACACTCGCATCGATAAGAAGTTGGGAGAGACTGTTATTTCTGAAGTTCCAGACACACCAAGAAAGTTTAAGCTACCGAAACTCGAACTGAGAAAATTCGGCGGAGACCCGAAGGAGTTCCTTTCGTTTTGGAGCCAGTTCAAAAATCCATGACGACGGGAGCATCCCAGATGAAGACAAGATGCAGTATCTTGTGGCTTCAGTTGAACCCAAATCGAAAGCGGAAAGACTCATTCTTAGTTTTCCGGCTACTGCAGCGAATTACCCGAAGACAGTGGACCAATTGAAAGAGCGATTTGGAAGAGATCTACTTGTCCAAATTTATGTTCGGGATCTTCTGACAATGGTTATGAAGAATGCTGTGTCCGGTAGAGCAAAAACGGACCTTTCAAGACTCTATGACGAGTTGGAGGGAAAGCTGAGAGCCCTGAAGAGCCTAGGACGAACGCAGGAAAGGTTTGGAGATTTTCTAGCCCCTCTGGTTGAGAGCTGCCTGCCCGAAGAAGTGCTAATGACGTGGGAACGGAACAGAAATCACCACGAACTATCCGACAACACTGCCGGAAAGAACATTCGCTCCCCCTTAAAGAATCTAATGACTTTTCTCCGTCAAGAAGTGCAGGGTGAAGAGATGGTTGTGTTATCAAGAACTGGATTTGCATCGAATAACGTTACCCGTAAAAAGGAATATGTTTGTACCCCTCTAAACGAGATTAGTGGAGATCCGGCAACTGCGGCAGCCCTGGTAAGTTTCAAATCCACTGACAATAAAGTTGCTTGTATTTTTTGTGATAAACCCCATCCCAGCCATAAATGTTTTTTAGCAAAGAAAATGTTTTTAGATGAGAAGTTAAAAATATTGTCTAAAAAAGGGAGCTTGTTATTCATGTTTAACTAAATCAAATCATATCAGTAGGCAGTGTGACTTAAAATCTAAACTGAAGTGCAATTTCTGCTCTTTATCTCATTATAATATTATGTGTAGTAAAAAACTTGATAAACATTTAAGTGTTAAAAATTCTCCTTCCACTATTACTCTTTCTAATCAATGTAGCAGAGATCGAACGGTTTATTTGCAGACTCTCTGTGTAATTGCGCGAGGTCGAGAAAGGCGCATAAGGATTATTTTAGATTCAGCTAGCCAGTATTCTCACGTGAGTGAAAGATTAATTGCGCACTTGGGATTAATACCGCATAGATATGAAAACATAATTCACTCCCTGTTTGGAGGAACGCAAACGAAGCCCAAGATACATGGAGTTTATTCTATCGAGCTGACGGCTTTGAATGGAGATTACTCTTGTTGTTTAGAAGTTCTCTCAGAGGAAAAGATATGCGACAGTGTCCCGAAAATATAACAGATGAGCAAATTCTAAATAATTTAAGAGAACTGAACATAGAGTTTTCAGATTCATTTAGCGAAGATTTAGAAATTGACTTGTTAGTGGGTTCGAATGTGTTAGGTCGCATTTTAATGAAGAAATGTTGTGAGTTAGATTCCGGTTTAAGTGTGGTCGAGACTAAACTCTGAAATACAGTTATAGGAATGCAGGATGATGTATGCCATATTGATAGAAATGTTATGACAACACTTTCAATGTATGTAAGAAATTTTAAATTAACTGATTTCTGGAGTCTCGAAAGTAATCCAACACTAGAGGAAAGCAAACAAAATTCTTATGAAGACGCTTTAAATGATTTTCAGAAGAAGCTAACGATTCTTCATAATGGAAGGTATGAGTTACAGCTTCCGTGGAAACATGATCCAGTTAATTTACCTAATAATAAAGGTTTAACTTGGGCTAGACATGAGAAAGTTATCAAAAGGGCTGAAAGTAATGGCTTTCTCAGAGAGTATCAAAAAGTTCTTGAGGATTGGGAAAATTTGGGGATTATTGAAATTGTACCGGAAGAGGAAGTGAACGCGGTTAAATGTCATTATTTGGCTCATAGGCTTGTAATAAAACTGCAAAGTGAAACCACAAAGTACCGTCCCTGTTTTGACGGGTCGGCTTGTGAAAATGGTAAACCTTCATTAAACCAATGCTTATATAAAGGCATAAATCTTTTAGAAGTAATACCCGATATTTTAGATAGGTTTAGACTTTACCCTATAGGATTAAGTGCAGATATAGAGAAAAAGCGTTTTTAATGTTATCAGTTCATCCAAAAGATAGAGACTATCTTCGATTCTTTTATCCTAGTAAAGAAGAATTGGTGTATAGGCATTGTCGAATTGTTTTTGGTTTAAATTCTTCCCCTTTCCTATTAAACGCATCCATAAAACATTAGATAACGCACCTCTTGAATACTGTAATGTTGTAGAGAAATTAAAATGTTCATTTTATGTTGACAATTGTTTATCTGGTGTAAATAATGTAAAGGAACAAGAAAATTTTATTGATATAGCCTCAAAAATTATTGTCAAAGGGCTGTTTTGACTTGCGAGGTTGGCAAAGCAATGTAGCAAGTAAATATGTTTCTCAGCATACAGGAGAGGCGTCAGTTTTAGGCATGTTATGGAATTTAGACAAAGATACTCTGAGATGTAATATAAATTTTGAAATCTTAACGTGTGAAACAAAAAATTACGAAAAGGTTCATTTTATCAACGGTGCAAAAAGGTTTTTGACGCAAACGGGTTGTTATCTCCAGCTACATTGCCTCCCAAATTATTATTGCAAAGAAACTTGGAAGTTAAAACTGCCTTGGGATTCAGAATTACCTAAAAATATTGTTAATAAATTTATGAAATGGTCAAATGAAATGTATTTGTTAAAAGAAGTTACTGTGCCTCGATATATTGCCATAAATGAAACCTCTGAACTCCATATTTTTTGTTGATGCATCTAAAAGCTCATATGGTGCATGTGTGTTTGTTCGAACTGTTGTAGAAAATGATGTAAAAGTTACTTTTACGTTCTAAGGCTAGAGTAGCCCCCTTGAAATCTCTTACCATTCCTAGATTAGAATTAATGTCATGTTGCCTCGGAGCTAGGCTTGCAAATTCAATTATACGTGCTTTAAATCTACCAGGAATAAAGGTAATTTACTGGTCTGATTCAGAAGTGGCTCTTTGGTGGATAAGAGAACAAGGAAATTGGTCCGTGTTTGTGGCCAACCAGGTAAAAGAAATAAGAGAACTTACCCAATTTCAGTCGTGGAGGCATGTTCCAAGTAATATGAATATAGTAGATTTGTTATCTCGAGGATGTACCCCCCAAAAGATGTTAGATTCTAAATGGTGGGAGGGACCTCGATGGTTAAGAAACAATAGGGAACAGTGGCCTGCCAATGAAATTAATTGTGAACCTAAGGATGTTATTTTGGAAAAAAGGAAGTCTGAATTAGTTAATGTAAATATTTCTGAGGAATTGGTCCCGTGGTATGCTGTACGATTTTCTAAATACAATTCAATAGTTCGTTTAATGGGCTGGATTTTAAGATTTATTAATAATTCTAGGGTTCATGTTGAGGAAAGAGAACTTTCCGAACTATCGTCGGATGATATAGAAAATGCTGAAAGGGTGTTAATTCGGTTAGTACAAGATAAGATGTTTCCTAATTTGAAATCAATACCCATTGTAAATGTCTTTAAAGATAATGAAGGAATCATTAGAGTTAAAACTAAAATAACTGAGAGAAAAAGATGATCCAAATTTTATTGCTCCTATTTTGATGCCTAGTAAATGCCTTTTAACCACAAGATTAATTGAGTATTACCATCTAAAACATTGCCACGCTGGGGTTCAAATTCTTATGTCTATACTGCGTGAAAAATTCTGGATAATGAAAACACGAAAAACGGTCAGGGAAGTAGTTATGAAGTGTGTGCCCTGTCGTCGGTATAGCTCTAACTCTCCTATGAGTGAACATGTGAGTCTGCCTGCGGATCGTGTTAAAGATGCTAACGCGTTCGACATTACAGGTATTGATTTGGCTGGACCTCTTTTTACTAGAGATGGAGGTAAGGTGTGGATAGTGCTTTACACTTGTGCCATTTATCGAGCGATACATCTAGAGCTAGTGAGTTCATTGTCTACTGAGTGTTTCATGCTTTCTTTAAGACGGTTTATTGCACGTCGTACTAGACCAGAAACTATATATACAGATAACGGAACTAATTTTGTCGGCACCAATAGTGAATTGAAAAATCTAGATTGGGATAAAATAACTAAAGAGACCGATATTAAACCTATTAAATGGAAGTTTAGTCCCCCAACTGCCGCTTGGTGGGGAGGTTGGTGGGAGAGATTAGTACGAGTAATTAAAGGATTATTGAAGCGTACTTTAGGTAAGGCAATTTTAACATATGAAGAACTTTTAACTGTTCTATGTGATTGTGAAGCGGTGGTTAATTCTCGTCCATTAACCTATGTCTCGGAAGATCCGAAAGATTTAATACCATTGACACCTAGTTTGTTTTTAAACGGGAAGTCTTCATATGACACCGTAGATTTAGATTTAAGGGAATTCTCCAAGTTTCAGAAAAGAATAAAATATCGTAGAAAACTGATCCATGATTTTAGATCACGTTTTAGGAAAGAATATCTTGGTCAACTACGACAAAAACGACCAGGAAAGCCAGGTCATGATTTCAAAGTTGGTGATGTCGTGATGATTGAAGAGCCATCCAAGAAGCGTGTGTATTGGCCTTTAGGAAAGTAATAAGTCTGCTTCCAGGTAGAGATGGTAAAGTTCGTACCTTGAAATTAAAATGTAAGAACTCTGAACTGATTCGTCCAATTCAAAGAGTTTATCCACTCGAAGTGCCATTTATAAATAATGAAATTGTAAAAATTGATGGCGTTC
This sequence comes from Trichonephila clavipes, assembly GCA_019973935.1. NCBI lineage: Eukaryota > Metazoa > Arthropoda > Arachnida > Araneae > Nephilidae > Trichonephila > Trichonephila clavipes. The sequence goes on along the minus strand of BMAU01019076.1, from coordinate 466,811 downwards.
CGACATCTAGTGTTAATGAAGATAAATTAACCAGTAATGCAGTCATAAAAATAAAAGTCACTAGATCAGGTAGATTAGTTAAGATACCTGAAAGACTTGGATTATTTAATGAAGTTTATATGCTTTTGAGTGATATCAATACACTCAAAAAGGGTGGGAGGATGTTGCGACGCCATTAATTTATTCATGTACTTTCCTGATCACGCTCGTGGCATCATAAGTATGACGTAAGGATTGAAGTGATGTCATGCGCGCCGGTCAGGGATTGGTTCTTGATTACATCACAAGATGTCAGATGTAGAATCAAGTGTATATATATGTAGCTCTTTCCTTGGAAACTGTAGGTTTTTTTGTGTGTCTCTGTGCTGTGCTGTAAATAAAGATTTTTGTTCCAGTAACCGTCGCAAAGTATTATTTGCAGAACCTTGAGTAGTAACAGTATTCTTGATTATCACTAATTCACTACGTAAAATCTCAACGATAAATAACAATCACGCATTTTACAGCATGGATTTAAAGGTACAACTAATTCACATGCTGAAGGGCGCTACTAGCACCATAATTATGAGCATAAACCGAAATTTGAAGGAGAGGACTTTGATTCAGAGTCATCTTTCAGATGTATAAACACGCCTACCAAATTTCCTTCTTGGTGTTGGGATTTTTATTTCCATCATTATATGAATAATCTAGATTTAAAATATAACGAACAGAACTGAAACATTTTGTAACCGATATATATATATATTAAATTTTCATTTCCAGAATAAAAATTCAAAAACTATAATGGACTTTTAATTATATGGTTTTTGCTAAATGTGTGATAAATTAATAACAGGGGATGAAGATTTCAGGAATATAGTAATACATACAAAAGAAAACAATTTAAATATGCATATATTGTGCTCAGATTTCTTTTAATGTTTGTTTGTCTGATAAAATACTCCTTATACGAAAATGTCCCATGTTTTGTTAAGCAAACATCACACAATTCTTAAATGTTACGAAGTTCCATCTTGCTTGGAAGGAATAATCTAATTGCACCTTAGTTATAAAGAGTCAATACTTAATTTTAAATACAGTATTTACTCGAATCTAAGTCGCACCTTTTTATCACTGTTCATGCTACTCAAAACCGGGTGCGTATTAGAATGGAAGGTGAAAAAATTTGTTCGATGGAGGAAATTGAAGATGATACTGACGGTTAAAGAAATTACTGGTTCATATATGTATTTAAAAGTTTTTAATAATAGTATAAAATTAACTAATTATTCATTTCTTATTAGTTTAAATTATGTAAATATCTGACATCGGACAACCAATCTAAAAAATATTTTTTTCATAAAAATGTGTTGAGAATTTAAGGTGAGGCTTACATTCGAACAAATACGGTAGTTACCCAGTTCCAAATTAATCGAGTCCGCACTTGCTTTATTATACTCAGGTCGTATTACAGTTGGTCACCTCCACTTCTTAGTCTCTTTACGTCTTTTAACCCTATTTTATTGGTCAATCAATTTATATTGGGCATTCCGCATCCTCAAGCTCCCAATTTTTATGTTTGATGACCCAAGGTTGTTTTTGTATCTTTTTATTACTAAAGGAATGTTAGTTTCCTGTAATTTGGGGTAGGTGCAAAAATTACTGGATTGACTAATAATGAATGCCAGTCCTCTACATAAGAAATTAATCAGTTAAAAAATATACAGAAAGAAATTTTACTCAGAGTATTTTGTTTTGAATATTTCTATTAATGTACAATTATGGATAAAATATTTTAAGAATCCTTTCTACTAAAAAACCATAATCAGAAAATCATTTTAATTCATCACTCAAAATATAGAACTTATTTTATGCACATAATCAGTCTAAAAATAAGCTTCTAAGTTTTGCATAAGTTGATCATTAACATAAATATGATTTTCAAAATGCAACAGAAAACACCATTCAAATCATCAAAAAAAAGGGTGCTTTATTATATCTTTTTAAACTATGACATTAACAAGTGTATAAGTAAACATCACTCAAAAAATTTCAAAGTTAAAGATATTATATAAACTTACACCAATTTTATAACAGACATATTTTATCAAGAATGAAAATAATGAATATGATTATAGCTCTAGAAAACAGTATACAAAGCCCTGGAAAAAGGAAATAAGTATTTACACTGGCATTATATAAAAAAAATCAAGAACACACTTTTTATTTAAAAAATATACAAACAAAAATATACATCTAGGTATAAAGACTAATACAGTATTTTCTACTAGGAGCATTGTTAAGTTATGTGACTGTCTATCATTATTGAATTAATACTTGCATAGGTATTCGGGAATATCAAAATACAAGAACATTAGATAAGTTCAAAACACAGAAACATAGTCAAAATTCGTATACACATTTAATAGTCTTGCAAAATACAATACAGTGAGACTAGAAAGATAAGTATAACAAGAATAGAATCAGGTTGAAAAACCTATTGTGTAACACACAGTTGTACTTTCAAGCAATTAAATTCTTACATAAATGTTCCCAAAAGTAAATGCACATTTCAAATGACAAAAGAAAAAAAACCCCTTTCAATACTGAAATTTTTTATATTAAAAAAAATATATTACCATTTTTCTTGAAAAAAAATCTGAAAGCAGATATACATATTAAATTTACAATGAATAGTTTTCATGGCTATTTGTTGATGTTATTGATTATCAAAACCAACAAATTATATCTTAGGATATCTACACTAATCAAGAATTTAATTTATGTCTTGGTTCCATGTATAGACACATTTTAATATTGAATTTCCTTGCTTAAAGTAGAAAATAAATATTAATTTAAGTACTCATTAAATATTCAAGTGACTTAACCTTATTTCTTTTACCTAAACAGAAAACATTTTGGACAATTTATTTTTAATACATAACTTTGACTAGATAGATACAAATACGAAATATCTTTCCTACCAAATTCAGTAAAGAAACAAGCAAATATTAAGAATTACAGAAAGTTATGATGAAAAAAATCATCCATGAACAATAGGAAAGATTGGGTGAAGAACACAGTTAAAAAAATTGTTTCATTATAAAAGATATTTTTATACTTTAATAGTAGATGAATATCCATTACTGAAGTTTTAATAGTCTTTTTTAAACATTAGGTAATACTATATCCTTAAAAATATATTTTATTTAAAACTTTTTCGTAGGAAACTAAAAAAATAGAGAATTTTAATTAAAAACAGTACGGAGAAAAAGAAATATATTATTTTAGCCAGTGTGTGTAGGGAAAAGGATTTAATTAACAGCTACTTATTTTTGTGTTCTGTATCACAGCTGAAACATTGACTCTTCAGAACCACTAATTCCAATGATTTCTATTGTAAAGAGAAAATATTTAGTCACAGAAAGCCCAACAATTAAAAATACATATATCTCGAGATATCAGAAAGCTATAAGTTGAACAAATTGAAACTAATTAATCTAATTAAAAAAATAAAGAGCATTAAATGATAAACTATTCCTTCAAAATATAATAAGAGCATTTCTGTACTATGTAAGTATTCATTTAAATCTAGAAGGAAAATTATTAATAATTAACATGATGGCATAAAGCCTACACATGTACGACAATATCCTGCAAGTTGAAAGATACCAGCTCTAAACACACTAAATAAACAGATGCAAAGTAATTCACATATTTAAAAACTGAAATAAGAAGCAAGAAATTACTTTGAATATCAAAAACTTTTAAAACGAGGACTAGGTTCCCCCCCATAACAAAAAGGTAATTTGAATTTTATAAGTACATCAAAATACATGAAAGTATATTACAAACAATTCTTTGAACAATGTTTCAGAAGCAACTGAAATCCATTGCAAAAAGATAAACTAATTATAAGGAAATGAATTTTAAGAAGGAAGAATCTAAAATATAAAAGCATTTACAATATTTCCCATCATATAAACTGAGGAAAAGGTTTCTATGAGTTTTCAGATAATTATAAAAATTAATGCAAAAATAGATAAAAGAAACGAATCTAACATCTATGAATGAAAAACCTCATAAAATTAAGTACATTAACAACATTTAAGCAAAAAGTAGGAGTTTAAACTTAAAACAGCACTTCTTTTATTTGACGCCAAATAGTACAAATTTCTTATAAGCATTAAGAGTACATAGAGAAATGACGTAAAAGAATGAAAATGTGTGACACAGATAAATACAAGACCAAAAATTCAGAATGGCAGCTATAAGTACTTGCTTAAACTATGCAATAAATAGAAAAATAAATATTTAATTAAAGAATCTATTGTAGAAGCAATTAAAGTAAATTTAATATTCTCAATGAGACAAATTATTACACTGTATGTAACAGCACAAGTTTATAAAACATAAGCAGATAAAAAGAATTAAATATAAGTTTTACAGAATCAAATATAGATTTTGAGGACAAAGAAGGCACATTAAAAAAGCTAAGGATTACTTTATTCCATTGTTTTGTAATACAATAAAAACTATGAAAAAAATTTTTAGTGCTTAAGGGGGGGACTACATTGAGCAATACTAGACAACACACACACAGTAGTGAGCTTCTCTCTCCCTTTTATTTATGAGATACTTTAAATATAAATTACAGATCAAAGGAAGTAGTAATGTTTGACACACACAAATATACTATCAAAATCAGTACAAAAAGAAAAATGTAAAAATCTACCAAATTAAACTGCCTATCAAGAATTAAACACCTATTTAATTCTAAGAATGTATATTATGAAATATGTTTCAGTTAGTAACGTATTTATAACAAAACAAATTTACTAAAGCAATTCAAATAAAAAAAAAATCAGAAAATTATTTAAAAAAAATAAGCCCTAACTTTTATTCAGAATTGCAATCATGACAAGACATTTTTTAATGAATAAAGCAATCAACTGATGGCAACTTATAAGTTTGTAAAAGGTTACAGAATATTATTAAAAAAATGTCCATACAAACTAAAATATTTGTAGCCATGGAAGCCCTAACATTTAAGAATAAAATAATCAAAAATAATGTATATTACAATTTATATATACATTTGTAATAATAATGATAGAAAATTTGCACATAGGTAGAAAAAAAGTTATTAGTAAATGGGAAGGAACATTCTATACTGAAATAATATGAAATAGACCATGAATGGAAGAATACACAACATTTAATTTTCATGCAAGTATGGAAAGTTGAGACTGAATTACAGAAATTTGTAAATAACTGACTGAAAATGGTGTGTATATTTAACAGTAAAGAATGCAGAATGTGTAGTATTTAAAAACAAAATCTTCAATTGACAAATATACTTTTAAACTGTATTTTTTCCACAACAGATTTTAACATTAATATTTTCTGGGTAAAATGATTCTCAAAAATAAGGACTTCTTAAAATTTATCAAACAGAATGAAGATAGAAAAATACAGATAATTGATACAACTCCCCCCCCATTATTTCCATAGCATGTAAATAAATTAAAATTAAAAGGCAAAAACAAAACTTAAATATTTTATTGAAAAAAAAAAGAAGTGCTGTTAAGATATTTTTGACTAAAAATTTGTTTATAATTTTCAAAACTTTAATTTTAGAAGTCTGAAGAGCTTTTAGATCAATCACTTGTGAATTCATTTACATTAAAATGTTTCATATCAACAAAAAAAGAGCATTTTAAATACTCCAAAATTTCTATATAATAAAAGATATATAAAAATAAAAACATGCTTTACAAAACACATGACATTTAAGTATATGAAAATTGCAGTAATGTCATGTTATACAATATAAATATTTTGCACAGTTTTATGTCATGTGTGTGTGTACAGACACATTTCCGTAAGAGGTGACTCAACAAAAAAGTTAATTGTTAACAGAATGACTTGTTTTAGACATAATGAATAAATGTTTATATACAATATATAATAAATTATACACAAAAGACAAATATATCATACTAAAGCACAGATGGACAACTTTAAATAACTAGGAGCTAAATTTTATGGCCTTAAATTCAATTGTTAATCAATACTGATTTTCCTTTTTTTTTATAAATTTAGGACAAAAATTCGCCATAAAATAAGACATTAACAAATGACTATTTAAAAATAAATTATAGTTAGCATGCATGTTACTATAAAGGCTATTGTCACGTGACATTAACATATATATGTTAAGCATCCTATATTAACAAAAGTAATTTCTTTTGTATACAGAGCTTTTTGAGTGTAAGAATACACTACTGTTGCATATTTATATATTTTTTACATAAAATGGATGGAAATAAACTTTCCTCATAAGATATGTTAACTTTTAATCTCACAGTTATCAGCAATTAAATATGAACTATATCTTAAACAATTCAGCCATACAAATGGGCATATCAGAATTATAAATTAGCCCATTATCACACAGCTGTCAACACCTGACAAATGAATCTAAGTAATCTAAACATCGATTAAATAATTTTCTACCAGATCTAACCAATTAATTTAATCTAGTAAATCGATGTGATGAAAAAGGGAGGAAAATAGTATCTGGAATAGTTTCACATTCAAGAGACTGGTTACAGAGATGAGCCTCATTATATGGATTCAAAAGAGAGAGAGAAAAAAACTCCACATTTCAGATAATTAACAATTCAATGTTTTTAAATGGAATAAGAAATTAAATTAAAAGCACATTCATGTATATGATACATTTTTTACGGTGTTTTAACTCCTTAATTTAACAATTCCTTTGCATGTGACAAAAGTTATAAGTTTAACATTTAAACTAATCAAAAGGATTTTCATAACTGAAAGAATTAAAATGTTTTAACATTTTTAGAAATGCAGATGGTGGTATTTATTTGGAAGACACAAGAAAACAATGAATTAATATTCTTGAAAATAAATTTTCTTGCTCCATACATGTTTTAGAAATACAAAACTGATACTACACTGTAATAAAATATACATTTTGGCACTTTTAAAACACATAATTGCAATACACTTACAAAGTACACTTACACGTATTCTACAGTTAAAAAAAAATGAATTATTCATAGACCAAAAATTACTTATTTGTATAATAGCTTAGTAACTCACCTGTGTAGAAATATGGAGTATTTAATTTCTAATATTTTTCTGAAGTGTGTATAAGCATGTCTAAGATCAAATACCACACACTAAACTAATAAATTCTTCCAAAAAAATACACTTAGAAAAAGGAAAATTATAACATATACACTAAACATGTTAAATATCAAATCTTTCATTGTAAAAATGAATGACAATGATACCAATATAATTCCAGATCACATAAAATTAATACTTATAATCAGATCAGCCTGTTTCCTCAGAGATTATTAGTGATTTTTCCCAATGTTACTGCTGATTCATTACATACAGAAAATTCAATAATCTTTTTTAAAAAAATCAAATATGAACAATGCATTTCAACTATTTATACATATATACTAATAAATAAAGAATAAAAAAAAGACAAAATATTTAATGGTCATTTTGAATAAATTAATAACAATTTTACTTTTAGAAATTCAGCACTAAAAATGAATTAAACACATTGTCAAAACAGATAAAATATATAATTCAAATTTTCATGCAGTTTTGGTAACCACAAATTACTGTTTCATTAGATTTTAGAGTTAACTAAAAATAACTTTCAATAACAAGTATTTTTTTCAATAACGGAAATATTGATACAAAAGCAAATATATTTCATACAATTTACATACATTTCGTGGAAGCCCAATATATTTCGAAGCAAATCATGCTTAAAAGTCGATACTTTTACACAATTACATTTCAAGGAAAATATAAAATAACTGCACAAAATACTTTATACATTTTTTACCATTGGTGCACTAAACTTCTTCTAAGGAAAATATCAGGTTAATCACTTTCTGTTTCAGTATAATTTCACTCCATTAAAAATAGATTTAAACTTTGGTTTTGAAAATCTAAATGTAATTATGTAAAATGAGATAATTTTATTCATAAATTCTAACCTATCAAATAAAAAAAATATATTTTTTATTTCAAAGTCAGCACATGCAACACTTATCTAAATATAAAAATTACTGTGTTACAAGAGGGAACAGTTATTTATTCAGATCCTTTATAAATAAAAACATACTTTTTTCACGAAGAAATTGACAATAGCCTTCACAGGAACACAATATTTACCACCCAATATCCTCAATAAAGGCACTAATATTTTCAAACATGTATATCTATCAGTTTCATACCTAATGCTTATATCACACCAAAGATATTTAAATAACAACATGATTTAAACATCATTAACATTCACTAGAGTAATTTAGGCAGCTGAGAAAGGCTACAGCTGTCTTGATTAGTCCTGCTCAGCAAGTAGCACCCAGAGCACCAGGTTAGAGAAACGGCAGAGATGAGAATTACACAGCAAGCACACTAAATACATCACTGATGACTGGTAACATTGTCTACAGTACAGCATGGTTCACGCTAAAGGCGTGTCTGGAAAAACAGAAAAAGGAATAAGCAGGAAAGAAAGAGGCTGCGATTAAAATAAGCTTGAAAAAATAAATTTATACAGTCTGATGAAAATAAATTAGTGAGATTAAAAGACATTTAAGAAAAAAAAAAAGGCAAATTATTTCCAGTCATGTGCAAGAAAAATTGAAATATTTTTAGAATATAGAAATGCAGTAAATTTATACAGAATCATTATTAAAAAGATAAAACTGATAGTTTGCTTTAATAATATATTAAATAAAACTGTATTATGGAAGTAACATATCTTTAAAGTCAATGTGCAAAAATGGGAATATAATGGAAAACAAAATTGTTCATAATTGAAACAATATTAATAACAAATATTTTTTATTATAATGTTAATTACACTTTTTTGAATCTACTTTTTTAAAAGTAAAAATGAAATGAAACTTATTCATTTATTTATAGAATTAGGAGAAGGTTTTTTCCTCGCTAAACTGAATGACTGTAGTGGAACATCTATGTTTACTTAATAGGAATATTTATTCAACTGCAAACATTCTAAAGAGTTGCTTTAAGAAAAAAAATGATGCTTTGAAATCATTAAGAGATTGTTTGTTCTCCAATTCATTTTCAAGATAGCAAAATGCATTTTTAATGAATAATAAGGAATATTAATGCATGTAAGAAGTTACAATTAGACTATAGTGAATATTATATTAATATATATCTCATTCTTTAATGAATACAGGCAAATTTTATGGAAGAAATAATCTCTTTCAGCTACACTATCATTTACTTTAACATTGGTAAATACAATATTTTTTCATAAATGCATAACAATAATTTTTAAGAGAAATGGTAGCATATAGTTAGGTTTGTCCAAAAACTTACAAATAAACATTAAAAATAGTCAAAATGCTGAGTTTAAGAATTTGTCTGAAAAAAATTAGTGACTAGTATAGTAAACTACAAAGTTGTATAGTTTTCTTAAAGAACCAAGAACAGACATAGTAGTAGTTGAGGATAAAGACAATAACAAATTAAGCAAATGTTAGCATTTCAGTTACTAACATTTATATATTTCTGAAGAAAATCCTTCAATTAATGCATAATAGTAATCTCTTTTCAGCTAAGAAACAATGGCGAACCTGCATCATTTTGAGAAAGTATAATTGTTTCCGAAAAAAAAAATTACTTGGCTGACTCTTTAAAAAAAAAAAAAAAAAAAAAAGGAACCCATACAGTAATTTTTGAATAAACACATTTTTATTGTATATTTTATAGCTGAAAAACTGCTAATTCATATGACGGTTTTATTCTTTGTTGTAGGGTTTTTAAAGGGTACTTTCCCCTAAAAATTACAAAAAGAAAAAAAACAATACATTTTGAAATTAATTTTGCAATTGTGTTGCATTTGTTAAAAAGATAATCTCTCATCATCTTTGCAAATGATGTGAATTTCTGTCATCTATAATACATTTTTAGCCAGACTTTTTTCTAAATGCCTGTCTACATGAAGCACATAAGTTTCCAGAGATAAACTAATCCAGTATATAATGAATGTTTGTAATAATTGGTAAGTAAACTTACATCACACTTAACCCTGATCTTAAACAAATTTCAATTTTAACTAAAGAAAACGAAATGAGAAACCATCATTCAATACACAAAAGGTGCTTTAGGGATTATAAAACTGCTTAAATAGGTAAGATACCTCTAAATCTTCTTCAAAGTGAGAAAAGATCCAACAATACTTACATATACCCCCCCATGACTATAAAATCATTACATAAGTAATTGTTAGCAAACTTAATTGACCAGATTTTTATTCTACAGATAAGCAGCACGATTTTGAGCAAACACACAAATCAACCAGAATAGTACCAATGTATTTTTAAAATCAAGTTTTTAAATTATACATATATATCCCTGTTTGTAAAAATAAATATAGAAATGTATATTTATTTTCAATTAACAAGCATTCTGAGTATTCACAATCAGCAAATTATATTGAAAACAGTCTAAGGAATTGTTTGCTTTAAAGTTACACTCCTTCCTAACGTTCACTTTAAAGAGAAAATTTTTGGCCTGGAGATTTTTCTGATTTTCCTATAAATCTAAAATCAACTATGCACAGAAAATACAAAATCTTATTATTTGAATTTTCAGAAAATATTGGATCTGAATTTGTAAAAAAAAAAAATTACTAAAAGAAGTTTATTATAAAAATTTTAAGACTAAAAATTAACTCTCAGTTCAGTTTTCTTTTTGAAAGAATACCAAGTTTGTCATTGAAAGAAAATTTTTGCTAAAGATAACTACACATTTCAAATTATATTTTCCTTCCAATTCTTTGTCATAAATGCATATCACAGCAAAATAATTAGAAAACAAGTATCATTGAGCAAGTTAACTAAATCAAATAAAAATGGTTTCTAAACTAAAATATTTAAATTTGATACATAGTTATAGAGATTCATCATGGGATGTCAATTAATTCTTTAGCTCTTACTTTTCATGTAAATCAAAATTAGCTTGATAGTACAAACGAGAAAAGAAGTAAAATAAAATATTAATACATACAATAAATACATTTATTAGATTTAAAAACAAGCTAGCAATTATTCATTGAAAAATTACTAAATATTTAGATATTTTTAAAATACACTTTGAAAAATTCAACTTGGTATATTTAATAACCATACAAAACAACAGAAACAAACTAACATAAATAAAATAAAAACATTTAAAAAATAATGTACATGAAACCATAACAAACAATGCTAAAATTACAAAATTAAGTACAAATAATATGAAGTAAAACTTGTCAATGAAATTACAACCTAAATGGAATGCAACCTTAAAAAAGTTTAGCATAATTTTGTGCATATCAGTATTTTTTTCTTTTTTGACAAATTCTTAATTTTTGTAAATGGCTGGTGATTCAATTTCATCCAACTTAAGGTTCTATAAGTACCAATTTTACTTTGATACAAAATGATAAAAGAAGTATTTTCACTGGTAATTTTCTTTTTGTAAATCTTCAAATATATATATATATATATATATATATATATATATATATATATATATATATATATATATAACTCTTCATCTGCAGAGGAAAAGCAACATTGAATGTATAACACTAGAATTCTTTGTTTGAGAAAAAGGAAAAAAAAAGATTAACTAATGGAGGAAAGAAGAATAGGGGTGGGGACATTCAGCACTCAAAAATAAGTTACATGTTTTAGTTTAATACTTTTAATCTAGCTACGGTAACATTAAAATACAGAGCAAACATTCCACTAAGAGAAAAAAAAATTATTCCATTTAATTATCTAAAAATATAGAGTTTAAACTCCTAAATTAAGAGATGTACATGCATTTAAGGCTGTTTTCAGTAAAAGTATGAGAGCTTGAACTAAACACGAAGCACATTTTCAGACAGAAAAATGCCAATTTCCATGGAAATCTGTAGAATTATAGCTCGTATCTCTGTTAACAATATAGTTTTTTAAAAATTTCAAAATATTCCATGAATACTTTCTTTTTCATTTTAATACAGGAAGGCATAGCCTATTTAACATTATGGTATAAGAGAAAAAACGCGAAACACATTTTATACTAGAAAAATAGAATCAACTCTGTTAAAAAAGGGAAGTATGATAAAAAATGCTGCTCTCTAAAGGATAGTGAAGCCAAAATATCATATTAATTTTTCATTTCTTTTATACCTGAAAAAATGTTCCAAATTCAGGTCCTATTCTTTAACAATAACAGAAAAAGGCATTAATAACCTTTCAAGCATATTAAAAATCATAATATAGCTTTTTATTTTGGTAATGACAATTTTGTAATAGATTACATTTAATTAAAAAAAAAGAATTTGCATTAGAAAAAAAATCTTTAATCTTAAATCATTTTACTCTCAATTCATAATAAAGTTAAGATGCCCATTATTACTATAATAACTGAACACATTTTCAGGTACATTTATACTAAATTCATAATTTTTGTTTCTATGTGCTAGTTTTTTAAACCATGTACTAAAGGAAGAACAATGCATCCATTAATTTACTTCTTAAGAATACAAACAATTATTTTTTAATTTTACATTATCATGAAAAGAAACAGCTAATTTGAGAAGAGAAGGATAATGAAAAAACACCTAATTTAAATAAACTTTTCGGACATTATGCAATGAGTCAGCAGGATATATATCAACAGACTGGGGTATATTATTAGAATTCAATATATGTACGGAAATGAAACCCAAAGAAATTTTGTAAGTATGTTTGAACTCATTTCATTACTTAAGATTCCCATTTGCTCTGAAAATCTTGAATTTTTAAAAATGTATATTCTGATATTTAATAATTTACTAATCAACTACTAAATTGGCAATTTCTTGCTAAAAAAACTTTGAGATGAAAACCTAAGAAAGAAATTTAATAATTGCATAAATATTTTACATATAGTGTTTGCTTATAACAAAAATTAATTTTTATATTGATAATAAAAATATTTGGTAGCAAAACGTTTTTTTTGTATAATTTAAAATGTGTAGTTAAAACAAAATTTACAAAATACAATTTTTTTAAAAAGAATTTATTAAAATATTTTGTAAATTTTGATACTATACCTTGATAATGCTAAAAATAATTTTTTAACAGGAGTTTAAAAACCAAATCCATAGATTACTATTAAGGAAAAAAGGTAACTTTTCTTAATGACATTGTGAATCAATTTATTTAACTTTCAGCAAAAGAAGGGGGAAATATGGCATTAAAAACTAGCAAAAAATACAACTTTGAAGAGAAATTTTTTTTTTTTAAATGAAAAATTTTATAACAAGTGCTAAAATGATGAAATATATTAGAAACTGAAACAAAAAAGAAAAAACACACCCAAAAAAACTAAACAAAAGCAGCCATTTTTTTAAATATATAATTCGATCATGTAACTTACCATTTCACTACCTTGTAATATTTGAGTTTCACCCAATGGGGGGAGGGAGTCCAGAGACTTGTTAATACTCTTTACAGGTGTGGTTGGACAAGCTAAATTTTAGCAAAAAATTAGTTCATATATCATTGTAATTACTTGGGCTTTGATCATACAAAGAATTAGAAAACTCAACTATTAATTCTCTGAAATTTATTAAAATTTAAATATTACATGCTGATGCTACTAAAGCTAATAAACACCCTTAGATTTCTACAAATAAAAATATGCACTTTTTGATATGCTATAGTTAGCTAGAAAAAAAAGCACAACATCAGTTTCCTTCCAAAAATTATTATGATCTCACTTTCAATATTTAAAAAGTTATCATTTTAATGAGATTACACAACATAAAATGCACAGAAATTTGAGCAGCTCACTAACCTCAGAAAATCATTAACCATTAATAAATAGTATCTTTCACATTATCTCAATTAATATCATTAGAATTATTAGCAATTACCACTAACTATGAATAGAACCACAAATCATAACTGGTCATATCAAATCAGTACCAAAATGCTTAGATATATTCACCTGCATCACCACTTGAACTCGATTCTGTGAAAGATGGTGTTCCTTCAGTATGAGTAGGAGTTGAGCCTTCAACACTGTGAGGAGGAGTCCATGTGACTGTGTGTAAAGTAGAACCAAGACCAGATGTACTGGAACTACTTGTTTCAGACACGCAGTCTCCTGTTGATTCAGTCTGGATAGTAATTTGAGATAAGCTATAAAAAATCACAAATTTATTGCATAAACACAAAGCACATTACACAAGCTATGGGTGCTTATGACATGTGAAAACTAGTTAATTAGCTGAAAGACAAAAGAATAAAATAGGATTAAGAGTATCACTTGAAATACCCAAAGTGTACATATATTAAAGGAAAAAAAAATTATCACAATACTCTTTCATTTGTATAATCACAGTATTTCAAAAAGATACACTAGCATTCATTTCTTTCAATTCAGAGTATTCTAGTTAATTTAAAAAAAAAAAACGTGAAAGAAAAGTCTAAATTGGTATAAAAAACTTGTGGACCCTTTCCCCCAATTAAAATACCCATCAGGATATACTTAAGACTAGTAAGGCAATGATTATATAACAACTGAGTAAATTACATACTAGAAAATCATCCATAAATCTTACCTAACGACTTCAGTCCTGTCCCATGTAACTGATGTTTTGCCTACACTGCTAGTGGATGATCTTCCAGAAATCATTCTAGGTGGAACTGGATCTGTATTGGCACGAGGTTTTTGCCTTTCCCTAGGTGAACCCCAGGAAGTATTACTTTTTATATCGCTAGATGTTGAAGTTTCTATTTCAGAAAATGAAGATTGGAAAGGCACTGGGGCAGGAGAAGCATCTGCATTACAAATTATCAGCATTACTGATGAATATTTTTCTCTTAAAAAGCAATTTTTTTTAATTAATTGCTAAACATTTTAGCACTCTTAAAGCATACTACTTTAAAATCTGATTTTTATAAAGATATGCCAATCAGATGACATTCAAGAAAAAATTCTAATTTTCCTTAATCAAAGTTAAAATAAAGTCCAGGTATTTATAGATGTATACAAAAATAATTCATTTTTGAATTTAAAACAGGAAATAGACATTAAAAATACATTTTTTCTAAACTTCAGATTTACATTGGAAAAACAATAATAAACGATTTTTGGGGAATACATTTTTTGGAAGATAAAACACTTTCAAAGGAAAAAAGTGGTTTTTTAAAGGAGTGCTTCAAGAAATACGAAATGCACCCTTAAAATAAAAGTCAGCTAATATTTCTAACAAAATAGAAATGACTTGTTTTCAGTTATAATACATCTGTAAAAACGTTAAATATTTTTTAAGTACAATGCTGTTTTATTCCATATACTTGACATTTTGTTCTTATTAAAATACTAAATTTTTAAAAAAATTATGAATATTCACTTATAATATTAAATAAATATTGGAGGGGAAAAATTTAAAAGTAATTATCAAATTAGATATGAAAGCATTGTATTTAAATAATTGTATAGTAATAAACTTCAAAAAATCAGAACAATATTAGCAATTAAATTATGAAAAAATACTTGTATTATTCATATATAGTAGAAAATATATTTGCTACTAAAGAACAAGCAAAATGAGAAATACAAATCTTGAATATTTAGACAATTCATTTAATTTCCAGCAAAAAAATTTCATAATATACACAACAAAAGTATTACTAAAACCATACCACAAAGCTTACGTTCTATATTTTACGCAAAAGACATAAATTTACCATCTTGGGGACATTCACTTTCTGAGGGAATTTTTGGAAGTCTAGGTGGAAGGTCAGGATCGGCTGATGCAGCAGCTCTTCTAGCAGCTGCACTTTTTCGTTTTGATGGGGAATGCTTTAATGCTGTAAAGCAAGATACTTGGTATGGTATTTGGTAATAAAATAAAAGCTTACACATGGCTAAATATTTAAGTAGATTTTTTCTTGAAAAATGCAAATTTGTTGAATAAAAAGTTCATTTTAAGATGAATTTTAGATACAACATAAAAAACAGAAGAAAAGAGCTACATTAGAATTTTTAAAATTTTACAGCATGCATACTTTAAAATAAAGCACATAAGGGGTT
Organism: Trichonephila clavipes; assembly: GCA_019973935.1. NCBI lineage: Eukaryota > Metazoa > Arthropoda > Arachnida > Araneae > Nephilidae > Trichonephila > Trichonephila clavipes. Next base: position 450,662 of record BMAU01019076.1, on the reverse strand, counting down.
CAATAAGTATGTAGAAGAGAAGTTATGATATCTTATATGTTACTTAGTAACAAAAAAATCTAACGGTATTTTGTTTTGTGTGTGCCATCAAAAATTCAGGTAACTTCACACACACACACACACACACACACACACACACACACACACACACACACACACACACACACACACACACACACACACACACACACACACACACACACACACACACACACACACACACACACACACACACACACACACACACACACAAGCCCCAAGAACATTCATTACGAACCAGTTTGAAGATTCCTATTAAATGTTACAGATTTTAGAAACAAATACTTATTTTAGGTACGTAATTATATATACCTAATTTATAAAGAGGAACATAGATAAATAAGGGGAAAGAGTGCTTAAAATGCAAGTTGAAAAAGATCAATTGAAAAAAATAAGGTATTTGGCTTACATCACTAATATCCAAGTATATTTAAGTACCAGAAGATAATTCTTATGGAGATATGTACTAATTCCTTTCATACAAGTATTTGACAGTAAAAATACAAGAAATTTTACTAAACCATAAATCTTCTCAAAGGTTAAAAAGTAAGCATCAAAATATGAAAGCCAAGTATCCTGATACCAAAGCTCTGTTTGTGATATTGGTCTATGTGTGACACCATGTTTTTGCACATATCACACAAACGTCATATACAAAAGAAGACAAAAGAGAATTATCACATTTTATTACTACAAAAGATTCCTTATACAATTATATATTTCTTTTTGGATAAAATAACCATGACCATAATATGAATCTGAATTTTTCAATGTTTTACTTTCACAGTTTTCATTTACAGGTTCTATTTCAACATTTTTTTTTAATGCAATAACTTTGTTTTAGTAAGGCTTCTTATAAATTAAAAGAAAAAAAATTCACCTGCTTCACACTTTTCAGAAGAGATCTTAAATGGTAAACTCAACAACCATATTCATTAATATAAATTGATGGAATTTACTCTACTGAACTACTTACTTTAGAACTTCTACTGTGTGAATTTTATTATTCATTTTACCATTTGCAGACAAATTAAAATTATGCAGCACTCAGTCCTTGATACACATTAAAAAGTTATTCAATTAACTCACACAGATTTCAGTAAAATTAACAAATATTTTTTTACACAAAAATATGATTCTACAACCTAAAACAGTACCTACTATGCCAGTACAAACCTGAATTAACAAAGTTTACAATACTTAATGTCTATCAAAACTTATCTTCCTTAATAAGAAGTTTGAATTTATATCAAATCAAATTATAACTATACACATACATAAAACACCTTTGTTGTATTACTTACTTTAAAAAAATTACTTTCAATAGCTACATTTTCAGAAATATTATTTTTTAAACAAATACGCTGTTTAGTAAATGCTTAAAATTCTCTGAAGAATCTAAAAATATTCCAAAAAATTAAAGAGAAGGAAAGTTATCACATAAAATACAATTGTTACGGGTTTTGGAAAGGAGAACACAAAACATATATTTTGGTTACTACAGAACACAAGTACACCACAAAAGGAAATGCATACCTAGGACACTAGTAACCATGGTCTTAAATTTGCGATGCTGCCCAGCTGTATCAGGTCAAATCCAAGAAGAGATCAATGAGAAGGACAGGTTAGAGAGGCAAAAATGAAATAATGTGAGACACACACTCTGGCAATATTACTCCCATCATATGTTATTAACATAGAATTTAATGTTATAAATAAAGGGATATATTTACTAAAAAACTGCACTTTGAACGACATTTAGTAAAACATATGAACTATTGGTTTCAAGTTATTTAATGCTGTTATATTCTGTAAAAATATTTAACGCTAGAAAAATGATAAATTTTTATTTTACTTGAATAAAACAAAATTTCATACTTAAAGGAAATTTTAAATGAAAAGGAAAGTTGAAAATATGAATTAAAAACATTTTGGCATATATACAATCAATAAAAATTATTTTTTCCATACATTTTAAGCAACCTATAGTAAAGGAGATGACTCCTAAACGAAGACTGCTCAGCAAATAATTCACAACTTTCCTCTGTAAAATTTCGTTCTAACATTTTTTCAAAGCAATAAACTTTGAAACACAAGTACTTGAAAACTCAAATAAATGAAGAGATTATATTCATATTTTTAAGAACAGGTTAAGTTTGTTCTGTGTTCAGCTGTATATAATTAGTTTAAATGTATAAAATTTACATTTTAATAATGGCTACTTAAGGATAAGTAATTGCTCTTTTATTTCCTCATGTTTTTTTTTCTTATAAGATGAATAATTTATGAAGAGGAATTTCATAACATGAAATGAACTGTAATATTTTATGGATAATTTTTATATTACATTATATCTGAAACTACATACAGACATCCAAAGTTAACAATTCAGATTGATAATGCATAAGAATTAAATTTTGATATTCAACTTATAACAATAATTGTTTTTTACATTTACATTGAAAAATGCAACATAAAACAACGGTCAAATAAATTAAAATTAAAATTGTGTAATTACTTACAAATGAATTTGCTGAAATAACAAAAATGAAAAAGTGACAAATATAATAAAAAAAATAAGTATTCAGTTTTATATCCCAATTATCAATCATTGCAAAAAAAATTCCATGACACAAAAAAATATATTGTGTCCATAAAGTTATGGTGCAATTTTGAATAATCCCAGTAAATCAACAAATCAAGATGGATAAATGAAATCTTCACCCAATAAAAAGAAAACTCTTCAAGTTTCTGTAGTATGATGTGCAGGGGCTTAGCTACTGCCGTATCAATGATATGGGGCCCCAACAAGTGTAATTACAGTCCCAATAACAGGGCTTACATATCTAAAAAAGGGCGCTGAAGGAATTTTGATACAGGGCCTCTCATAGCTAGCTACACCAGTGATGATGTGCAAAGGTGTGCATGTACAGGTAATGATGTAACAACAAAAACTGCACAGTAGTGGATCAGCACAAGCCAGTTCGAGATGTTGACGATATAAAGGGAAGTTCAGTGTGTTCTGCAGCTTGCACAATTGGAATTGGTGACTAAAGTGTAATGTGAATATAGTTGCATGTATAGCAAAAAGTCATCGCATAACAATAACATTACGCAGTTGAAGGTCAGCACTAGCAGTTTGTAGGACAAACCCTGTTCTGACTTATCATTGGTAAGTGACAATTCTGTAGAGAATTATATGGAAGAGATGCATAAGAAGCTCTAAACAATTTGAATATGCGTGTGCTCAACAATTACATCTAAGACTGCAGTTCATAAGATGTTGAAGAAATGGCATTTCTCGAGTTTCAATTGCACGCTATGAAACAGGCAGATAAGACCCAAATAATTCGCATTTGCTAAAAATATGCTTCATGAAATTGGCAATGATACAAGATTTCTGCAAATTGATTGAATATTAACATAACACTGTTCAACTACATGAGGGCTTTTGGCGACGGACCACGTAATTTTGAACCATGGTCAAGTGACATGGACGACACTTGAGCTGGCACTCCCCTCTCCAAACTACCACACCACACCAATGGGAGGAAGTTTCAGCTCTCGACAGAGATTTCTGCTGAAGATTGTGCATAGTGATGAAGTTGCATTCCATGTGCATGGACATGTTCATTGACATAACGCCTAAATATATGGTGCAGAAAATCTTTATGCCTACATTGAACATAAACATAACATCCCTAAAATTAATGCATGATGTGGCCTGATGCATCATAAATTAATAGGTCCTTTTTTTGGTGAAGCAAACTGTGCTATTAAACAGCTACCTTGACAAGTTGAAATTGTATGCAGTGTCAATTTCCAAAAGGTGTCATTTTTCAACATGACAGCAATTCTTCACAATACACCAACTTTGTTCATCAGTTTCTAGATAAAATATTTTCCCAATGGAAGATAGGTAGGGGTTCTGTAAAGCTATGGCCAATGTGATCTCCGGACCTGATGCCATTAGATTTTTACTTAAAGGGTTACGTTAAGCAACATGTGAACAGTAAATGTATCAGCCACATTAATCATTCAAAACAGAGAATTGCAGACATTATTTGTTTTGTTACATCAGACATCCCTAACGTAAGGCCAAAAGATGCTGGCCACATTGAACTGCACTGAACAGGAATGAGACTAGGAAATTTTTTCTTCCATTTGGTGAAAAATTCATATTTCTATTTTGCTTTGTTTATTTCCTGTAAGCGTGACTTTAATGTCATACTGTATGAGAACAAAATGTTGCTGATAGGATTTATTATGACTGTATAAGGAATGAAATCTTTTAAACCACAACAAAAAATATTTGGGAGAAGTATCATACATTTTCTATACCTTTAACTGATTTCAAAATAAATTAAAAATATTTTTTTTTTTGAGAATTGAACTGTCCATATTTTTTAAAATTTGCTATACCATATTCCTTTGCTATTAGATAATATATTGCAAAACACACAATATATTTTTATAACATATTTTATAAAATTATCTTAAGAGCTATGATGATATTTTCTAAGATAACAAAAGTTGTGCAATCTACGTAATCAATGTTAAAGAAATATAGTAGAAAACTCAAATCGTATAAATAAAATCTTATGTGTTTACTATGTTTTTCAATACATAAAGGTAAAAAAAAAAAAAAAAATGAAAAGTAATCTAGTTCTATTTTATGTTATGTAGATTAAAGAAAAAAATGCAATCTAAAATAAGTTTGGACACTTGAAAATGAAATGCACTAAAGCACATCTTTCATCTAAATAAAATGGGATAACTGCTGTATCAACCAAAATATTAGATTAGAGTAATTATTTATTTTTTTTAAAAAAAATTATGCTGAATTTCGTTAAATATATCCAATTTATCAGAACATTGAGAACTACCAAATATTACTTCCATTTTATTGTGTACAAAGACAAAAATGGAATATTATCAATAAAATTATATAACATTAAATGGGTGGTTTTGTCTCTAAGGAGAAATTACATCATTTTTATAAATACTTATATTTATGGTTAAGTGAAAAATCTTTTCATCAACTCCTTTTTCTAATTAAAAATATCAAGCAAATTTTTTTGTCAGCACAGACATTTAATACAAAATCATCTGAAAATATAAGTCTTCCCCCCCAGTACTTTTAGTTTCAATATGTCTGATAGGTAAAATTGCACGTATGTTGCGCAACAAATAAAAGTAACTTATTTGAAAATTTGATTTTCCCCAGGAAAGTATACATATACATACATATGGTGCTTTTAGCAAAGTATTTTAAAATGGTGTAAGATATGTTTCGAAAACTTTTCTACAACGATAATATAAATAAAATCTGCAAACAGGTTTTCTACTAGTGCTCAGAGTATTTTGTAAAGCTTTACGTTTTAATGCAAAAGAGTACTATGAACTGCAATTTAGCTGAAAATTTTTTAATAATTATTCATTAGATGAATACTGAACTTTATAATATACTGGATTTTTTGCCAATATATTTTCAAATATTTTTCTGAACATAAATAATATTTAAGCATCAAGTTTTTAATTGTGAACATGAACTGAAATTACTATGAATTAAAGTGTAAGAGGGGGAGGGGCAGTACTCTTTATTAGCTAAAAAATTACTTTACTTTCTATTTCTTTCAAACATTTAAAAATATAATGTTAAATACAAGTTGTAAAAAATATATATATATATACTGTAATATAAACACTCTAGCAGTTATAATAAATTTTAAAATGTCACAGCGAGCAAAACTGGACACAATTTCACAAATATAAAAGAGAGTTACATTTCTGTTGGAATGGAGAAGACAAAACTAGTCATGGAAAAATAAAAACAAAGCACTGAAAAATCCAATTATATTATACATTTACACAAAAGGAATAATGACAAAAGGCTGGTAACAAAAGAGTCCTAAACACAACAAAGTATTTTATGTGGATAAGATTAATTAATTTGTAACATAACTCACATGATGGCATCTTTTTGAAAACTGTACCAGACATGAACTGTAAAAATCTCTGGGCATAAAAACCAGGCCGGTGAACAGAAACTGTGTCCTACAGAATAAAAGTTAATCTTGTAAACTACATACATAAGCAAATTTTATATTTACACACACCTCTATACATATGGATCACCTACTTTTGTATATTAATACACTTTTTTCCCCAGAAAAGTGCAAATAAGTATTAGGTTGGGGGAAAAGAAATCCATTATTTTTTCGGTAGATGCCTGTAGTGTCGATATCTCGTGACACATTAATCAAACAAATTTAAATTTATGCTCGTTGGCAAGAAGACATATCACACTAAACAAATTATTTTGCTTTTTTTGGTGCATTCAGTTATGAGTTACAGGGTGTTAAAAATGGGAGTAAACAAAGAAAATTCGGTTCTTTTTAGTTTTTCTTTGATAAAGGCGAAAATTCAAGCCAGGTGGCTGAAATTGCGAATGGTGTTTAAGGTGCCAATACTGTAACAGCTTACCACGTGCAATTTTGGTTTCGTGGATTCCGTTAAGGTATTTTTGATGTTAAAGATGCACCTCGCACAGGGAGGCTGGTTGTCGAAAATGTCGATAAAATCACAGAAATAATCGACAGTTTTAAGCCAACTGTGCGAAGTTGGATTCAAAAAGAAGCTCCATGTTTGGGTGCCACACCAATTAACACCAAAAAACATGATGGATTGAATTTCCATCTGCGAAGCCTTGGCCAAACGGAATGAAATCGACCCATTTCTTAAACGGATGGTGACTGGGATGAGAAATGGGTTATGTACTACAATACTGTGCGAAAATGATCGTGGTCAAAGTGCGCTGAAGCAGCTCAAACCAGGACTAACGGCCAGGAAGGTTCTACTGTGCATTTGGTGAGCCTGGAAGGGAATCATTTATTATGAGTTGCTTCTGCAGGGCCAAACACTAAATTCAGATCTCAGCTGTCAACAACTGAAACGTTTGAAGCTAGTAATTGACCAGAATTGGCCAACAGAAGGGGTGTTATGTTCCATCAGGACAACGCCAGAACACACACTTCTGTAGTGACTCGCCAGAACCTCTGGGAGCTTGGTTGGGGAATTTTAAGGTATCCGAACACATTGAAAATGACCAAATTCGGTCAAGACAGATATTTTTGTTTTCTCTTTTATTGAATAGAGCCATAGGCTTAACAAAACATATTTTGTTTTGTTTCTACTCTACCTAAAGGCCAAGCTACAATCAATTTTATTAAGTTAGAAAAACTGGAAGTGGGTCTTTGATCTACCAGAAGTGGGCATTTAAATTACTCGAAATCTATCATGGCGAGTCTGATTACTTAAATATTACACATGTATTTCTATAAAACTTTTTTAACCTGATACTTATGCTATTTTCTAGAGAATGTACTAAAATATTTCTTATTGTATAAATATTTTTTGAGTTAGGGCTTGTTATTTAAATAATGGTCTCATAAAAAATGTGATTTTTCTTATAGTGTGTACTCAATCAACTCTAAAATTTTCAAATTTTAATAAAACATTAAAATTCTAGTACATTCTCTAGATAAATGCATCTAGATTGTTTTGGTAATTATTTTACTAATATAAGTTTATTACTTTTTTTTAATTGTTTTGAAGTTTTACAAAAATGTTGCTAAAATTTCACTTATAATTGGGATTTTTGTGAAAGTTATGCAATTTATTTTAAATATTGTAAGTTAAATATTAGTATTTATTGGTATTGAGTCCTATAAAAGCCTTTATAATGTTTAAATATGTTATTTTGTTAAAAAGTGCTCCAAACGTGTTCGGATACCTTAATGCATCCACCATATAGTCTGGACCAGGCACCAAGTGATTACCACCTTTTTCTCATATTGCAAAACTTCATGAGTGATAAGAAATTGGGATCAAGAGAAGATTGTGAAAATCGATTACTAGATTGTACTTCGAGATTATTAAGGGCAAAGACTTATATGACAGAGGCATTATGAAGCTACCTTTAAAATGGCAACAAATTATCCAACAAAAAGGTGCATATTTGACCCAAATCGGACAATCAGAAGCATGTTAAATAAAGTTTTGATTTTCATGCAAAAATAATGGATTTCTTTTTCCCTAACCAAATTTAAAAAAAAAAATCAGAAAAATATTGTTTAGTTACTTTACTTGACATGAAAATTCTTTGAAAATAAAGCTAGAAAAAAAATCTACATAAGCCCAAAATCAAAATGTTTACTATCCCAATCAGAAAAGAATTAATAAACATTCATTTAACTGTTCAGTTGACAAATTAAATGAACAGTGTATGAAGTTTGTTCCAAACGAAACTTATTTCAGCATTGATGAATCCATGGTTCCTTACTTTGGGCGAGGTGCAACCCATCTAGGTTACATTTGTAACCTAGCCAAATACGAGGAGTATGGCCTTGGTGCTTCTGTTGTCCTACAGTTTGCTGATGCACTTACAAAGGAGCACCCTGGTCAATATCATTTTGTGTTTGACAACTTTTTCACAAGTACACTGCTGGACAATTGTTAAGGACGGATAACACTATCATCCATAGCAACCACAAAATGAAAGGAAGCAAAATGTGGAAAATTAGAATAAGTGCGGGATATTAGTAAGAAGAAGTATGAGTATGCAAATTTTTTTCCCACATCTGTTCATCACGTGATAGCGTTCATAAGAGCTTTAAAGGTTTTGACGCGTGTGGACAGTTGTTGTTTCAAGTCAAAGTTTTACAGGAACGATTTAATAGACAAACTTAAAATTTTTGGCACGTCTTCCCGACATCACATAGATGATTTTATGCGTGGCCGAATTATTGGAAAGATCGAAGAAGGGCGAAAAATAACAGATGTTGCCAGGGAGTTCGACATCGCTCACAGCGTTATTTCACGGCTGTGGAAGTCAATTAAAACTACTGGAATGTGTAGTAGACGGCACGGGAGAGGTCGTGTTAGAAGTACGACGTCTGCAGAAGACAGATATATCGTCCTATCAGCAAAAAGGAACAGGCACACCACAGCTCAGCAGGTGACAAATCAGTTTCTTGCTGCCTCAGGAAAGCAGATCTCCCGAAAAACTGTTGCCAGACGTTTGAGGGGAGGAGGACTATATGCATGCAGACCTGTTGTGTGTGTCCCATTGACCAGACAGCACCGTACTGCCCGTTTGCAATGGTGTCGTGAGCATCACAATTGGACTGAACAGGACTGGGCATGCGTACTATTCTCAGATGAGAGTAGGTTCAGTCTGTCATCGGATTGTAGACACCAACTGATCTGGCGCGAGAGTGGTACTGCTTATCGTCCAGAAAATATCCAGGAAAAGGACCGATATACGACATGCAGTATCATGGTGTGGGCTGGCATCATGATCAATGGCCGCACGCGCCTACATGTGGTTGCGAATGGGACTATGACGGGCCAACGATACATTGATGAAGTTCTACTTCCTCATTTTTGTCTTTTCCATGGTGCTGTCGGTGATAAATTTGTTTTTATGGACCACAACGCAACATGTCATCGAACACTCGCTGTTCAGGATTGTCTAGACAGCGAGGGTATTCAACGTCTCTTATGGCCAGCGCGTTCTCCAGATCTAAACCCCATTGAAAATGTGTGGGATGCTTTGGGGAGGCAAGTTGCTGGTCGAAACTATCCTCCGACAAACAAGAACACCCTCATCCGTGCACTCACAGAGGAATGGGATAAATTGCCTCAACAGCTGCTGGATAATGTTGTGCAAAGTATGGTACGACGTGTGGAATGTTGCATCACACTCCACGGTGGACATATCCCGTACTGATATCTTTCTTTAAGGTGCCTGCTGACTTTTAGATGCATTGTTCCATTTCTCCGTACGCAGATCAAATGAACATTTTTTTTCTTTCAGATGTTTCACAGCTTTTGTACTTTCCAGAACAATAAATATTCTTTATTCTAATGTCTGAACATTGTGGCAACTATATTTTATCCTACTAGGCCTCATGTCTCGCTTAATGTTATGCTACATAGCAATTTGTGATCCGTCCTTAGCAATTGTCCGGCAGTGTATTACTCCGCTTGATAAGCTTAGATCAATGGGCGCTCAGGCAACAGGTACCGTGAGAAAAGGCTGCATTAACAAACCACCTTTGGAATCACATGTTGTCCTAAAGAAAAGGAAAGAGGCTCATTTGATTATCTAATTGATAGCAATGGCAATATTGTGTGCAGGAGGCATGACAACAGTGTTTGACTGTTGCATCATTTGGTGCTGGTGTGAATCCTCTATTGTTATTCTCAAGCACAGAAAAAGAAAATTCAAGTCCAGCAGCCGAACATGATTAAAGTATACAACAAGTTTATGGGAGGTGTAGATCGAGCTGATGAAAGTATCGATAAGTATCGAGCAGCAATCCGTGGCAAGAAATGGTATTCAAGCCCAATGTTGTTTTGTTTCAAATTGGTCTTGCAGAATACTTGGCAATTACACAAAACTTATGATGCAAAACCAATGGATCTTTTGGAGTTTTGTCGTCCTGTAGCATGCCATTACCTACAGACTTATGGCAATCCTTCCAAACCTGGCAGGAAAGGAAAACCGAGTGGGAAACGTAACATTGATTCATACCATCCATACAATCATCAAACAAGGCAAGCAAATTCGTTGCGCTCAATGCCCCAAAAATACTACATTTCAACATAAAAGATGCAATATTGCATTACATGTAAGTGTTCATATGATTATCATGCTAAATAATAATCACATTCAGTATATATCGCATTCGATTCCTATTTAATACTTAGCAACAAAATAAAGCAGTGGATTTGTCTAGTGTTCCAAAAATGGAACACCATATTACTCAAACATGGCATGAAATAATTTTTCAACGAATTGCTGTTTTTTTTCATTGTTCTACCCAACATATACGAATTTCACTCAAAAATTCAAATTTTTTAATCTTCAGCATAAATGGGTTAAGGCTGTTTTCGGTCAATGTTAAAGGATAGGGATGAAACGGCAAAGACATTTGTGGGCAGGAAAAAGCTCCAATAATAATAAAAAATTTTATGGATATAAAGAAAATAATTGTTTAAAGGATAGTGTTTTTTGAATTTTGATTTTTTGGAAAATTACACAGTTTTCAGCATTTTTGCAAAATGAAATTTGACTTTTCTATGTTAAAATATAGGAGGTGGAAACGCAAAAGACATTTTAACAGAAAAAAAACATTTTTTTTAGAGTAGAATTAAATAGTATATAAGAAAGCAAGCTTCTCTCTTTGGACTAGTGTAGCCAGAATTAAGTTTTATGTTTTTCTTAATTAACTTTTTTTAAATTTTAAGTTCATTCTGAATTATTTTTGGCGTAGTTAGGACTATCTCAAACAGATGGCACCACCATCGTTTGAAAAGCGAATTTATTCTTGGCTACGAATACTTATTTTTGGCGATATCTTTCTGAAATATAGTCGCCAGCTGAAATTATGGTAACTTGCAAATTGTGACAAATAAATGGACAATGGAAAAGATTTATGTGATGTACAGAGATTTAACATCTCAAATCTGACGAACTTTCCGATTTAGGAAAGTTTTAAATATTTTCTGCATGTGTGCTTTAAAAAAAATCGTTTATAATTATACAGCTTAGATTTTTTTTTTGTCTGTTATTGAAGGAATGTCTGTAAGAATATTTAAATTCTGCGAAATGACTTAATGAAGAATGAAAGTATACTTACTTTATACTTGATCGAAAGTTGTGAATTAACTCTAAAGAACACAAATTACTACTCCTTGCTCACAAATTAAAATTTTAATCTAATTATTGTAATGCAATTATTATTATTATATTATTATTTTCTTTTTAACTAACAAAAATTTTTTTCCCATCGATTTTATATTTGATGTAAAACTTTACCATAAACCATTGGAACAATTATTTACACAAAATATTGTTTTCTAATTTAATTAACAGAAACTTATTTTTTCAATTAATTGTGTTCATATTCTAAGCCGCACCCCAAATTCTCAGCACATTTTTGTGAAAAAAAAATAGTGTAAAATATATTATCGATATATGATATATTTATGGAATGAAAAGTGGCTGCGATACCCTAGTGGTCAAGGTAACGTACTCGTGGCTGGCATGTCATGAGTTCGAGCCTAGTACCGCTGAAGTTCTGTCGTGTCGGGGAGCGATGAACGTTAAATCTGAGAGCTAAAACGTCCTCTCATTGGTGTGGTAGTTAGGAGATGGGAGGTGCAAGCTCAGGTGTCGTCCTCGTCACTTGACTATGGTTCAAAGTTACGAGGTCCGTCACCAAAAGCCCTCGTGTAGCTGATCAATATGACATTTATATTCAATCACTAACTAAACGAAATAAAAAAAATAATAAAGGTGAATTAATAAAAAGTGAATAATTAATTTACTTTTTTCAGTCTTCGAATCTAAGCTGCACCAGAATTTTTGTAGCCTAAGTATCGGGAAAAAAAGTGCGGCTTAGATTCGAATAAATTCGAGGAAAAATTCAGTGTAATGAATGTCCGCTACATGTCTAAAGACAAATTCGCCTCTTGTGAAAAGGTGACTGCTGAAGTTATGAAAAGTTACGCTCAAGAAGAAATGGTAAAAGCGATTTTAGATGAGAAACCATTAGCTGAATCAAGAGGTGATATAGATTCCGACGGATATTATTGCATCACATTAATTGTTGATGGTGGCTGGTGTAAGAGGAGTTACGGACATGGATACAATGCGTCAAGTGGAGTATCGGTGCTAATTGGTATGTCTACACAAAAAATTGTTTTTATTGGTGTTCGAAACATTAAAGACCCGCCGTGTAGGGCAGCGATGCACGTTAAATCTGTCGAGAGCTGAAACGTCCTCCCGTTGGTGTGGTGTGGGAGTTAGGAGAGGGGGTGCCAGCTCAGGTGTTGTCCACGTCACTTGACCATGGTTCAAAATTACGTGGTCCGTCGCCAAAAGCCCTCGTGTAGCTGAACAGTGCGACGTTAATATTCAATCAATCAATTCTACATAGCGGATCTTCAGCAGGGACACCAGAATTCAAACCGACGATGCAACACCACGTCGATCACGAGTTCGTAACCATGAACTCTTGCCTACTGTGACCTCCTATATCTTCTCGAACAGGATACCGTAAAAACTGTCCGTGATATATATTTTTATAATTAAGTATATTACTTAGCCATTTATTTGGATTCCTACATAGAATGAAACTATTATTTTGTTACCAAATATGCCCCAAAATTAAACAATAATGCAATTTTCTTTGATTTAAATATAATGTTAAATTCCAAATTGAAAAATTGTTATTGACATATATTCATTAAATAAACATAAATTTCTTAGAAAAAATAAAAGCAATGTTTATATATTATATGCTTGATTAATTGTGCTTGATAATTAATTGCCAGCCTATTTTCTCTCCCTTATAATGATATTTTAATCGTTTTCTAAAGTTACAAAAGTAATTTTAATTTCAAAATATCTCTTTCTTTCTTCCTTTTGCTGAACATGAAATAATTTTGTAATGCTTATTTTCATTTACGTACCATTTCTTATAAAAATATTTTTTGAATTTGAAAATTATTTTACAAACATACGTAAAATAATGGTCAATACCATAATTAACCAGTTTTTTAATGAAATAGCTGCATACTATCTTAGAAAAATATCAAAATTGATAACCTTTAACTTTTTTAACATTTATATATATAAAACTACTTTTTTAAAGAAAACTCTATTCAAAATTGTTTCACTTAAACCTTTAATAATGTAATACAGGTGTAAGTGTATACCTAATTGGAAATTTCTGAAACATTTTTTTTTTGTACATAAGAACTTTATTTTGTAATACTTTTAGAAACATTTATTATTCCATTATAAAAGAATATTAAATCGTTTTTCTTTATATGTAGTGCCTACTAGATTGTGAATATTCCATTGTTTACTGTACCGGGACCAACAAAACAAATTTATTCACGTTAATACATTGTTTTTGCACAACTAAATCGTTTTGTAATGGAAAATGAACTCTTTTTTTTAATTTGTGGATAAAAACACCTATAATCAAGGAGAGCGAACAACTTATTGACATTTTAAAAGACATTTGATGGTAAAATCTATATTAAAACAAGAACAGCTCCTAAAATTTAGATTGCAAAATACATAGGATTTTTTCCATAGTTAGAAACGAATAAAGCATTCATAACAAATTATCAGAATCCATGAGTCGAAAAAGTAAGAAAGCCATTTTAGATCTCTCTCATGGTCAAGAGTCAACACTATTTTACTCCCCCCAAAAAAAGAACAAGTATTTCGTTTCACAGTCATAAAGACTGTGGCCCTCTTCCCCCTGCAGAGAAAGGGGAGGATTCTATTGAAGGAAAATTACAAATATGTATGCAAAATGGATTTATGTTCTCATGAAATTCGTTTAGCCACAATTATCTAAAGATCATAGACTAAAATTAAAAATTTTTTTTATACATAATTTGAAAAACTTTTTTAAACTTTTATTGTAATTATTGTAATATAATAAATGAATTTTAAAACTTTATTTTATGCAGTAGATTGTGAATATACTATTGTTTGCTATCCTGAGTTCCGCGAAGTAATTTTATACTAGTTAGTACAATGTTTTGAAACCTTTTACATTTGTGGGGGAAAAAACACCTATAATGAAGATAAAAAAAATTTATCGACATATGAACAGATTCGATGCTAAAATTTAAATTTAAGCTAGAAGACCTACATTTTAGGTTACCAATTCATGCCATATACGCAGAATTTCTCACACAGCTATGAACATTTTCATGGCATTCACAAAAATGTATTTAGAAAGTGAAAAATATTTTTAACACGATTGGCAACAAAAACAAAATACAAAAACGAATTGAACACGGAATATGAAATGCTACTGCAGATAATTTCAAAAAGCTTATACGTCGATAGTTTGTGTAAAAAATTGTGAACACATATCTCAGTTACTAAGTATAATGCATGCGTAGGTGACATTTGGATCACAAATTTATATTATCAATGAGTAAATAACATTAAAATTACATCATAAAAGTTTTTAATAAAAAATAAAATATTTTTTTAAAATTGTCTTTATGTATAATATCAAAAATATGTTTATCTATATACTTTAAATATTATTTTAAGATATATTCCCTTCAGTGAGGAAGGTGTTTCCTCAAAAACATGTTACAGTTCTAAGGGGTCCAAGAGTTGAAAAAGTTTGAGGATTGACCAATGTCCAGACATGAGAAGTCTTTCATGGTCAAGATTCACTCTGCTGCTTTAACCCCCTCGCCCGAAAAAGAAAAAAGAGCTAACATTTATTTTACCAGTTTGACGACCGTCACCCTCCCTTAGCCCCCGCGTGTTCCCTTTCGCTGAAGGGGAGAATTTCATTGAAAAGGTTACCCGAGAGAGAAATTTATTGCCCATCTTGGGAATCTTGAGACAAATATTTGTGCCAAAAATTTCGCAATAGCCAACGCCATCTAGATGTCATGTAAGGTGTTAAACTAATGGCCCGCCATCACCTTAATAAGAAGCAATGACCCATATTCCAGGTAAGTTAACTATTTTCATTTTTACTATAGAAAAATTCAGGATTTCTTTGTACATACAAAAAAGACAAAATGATGCAGCCACTATCTGAAGAAAAATAAGTTTTGAAGTAAATATTTAATGATATAAATGTTATACTTATACAGGGTAGGAAGTTAGTTAAAAAATAGTGCAGTTTCAAATAAAACAACATTTGAACAATAGTATTTTAAAATGTCAGATTTGAAAGATCAGAAGCCAAAATTATGGGAATCGAGACAGGAAATGTTTGTAAAATTGTCAAGTAAATTGTGGGCGGAAAGAAGTTGTCAAACAGAAATAAGTGAACAATATAGTACAGATGATTACCAAAAAAGTAAATCCATAGCCAATTAAATAATGGTAATTTTAGCTTTGGAAGAAAGATCACATTTCAAGCAGAATAGCTTATTGGAAACATACCAAATTTAGATGCTATATGTGCACTAGAAATTCTAAAACCTTCATTACTCACATCAAAGCTGAAAAATGTATCGAATGACTCAGAGAAAATCAAGAATGGAATGATGAGTGAACAAATGCAATTTAGGTGGATGACTTTTAATATATTTCTCATCACACAGGAATAGTTTATATTAGGCAATGTTCTTCAGTAAAAATCCAAGCCAACCGCTTGATTCTGTTACACATGAATTAAGAATTCTGATGTTGCAGAGTGCCATTACTTGACATTCTTCTCAATCAATAGTCAGCCTAAAGAATTAGGTTACACAGCTCAATGTTACAACCAAATAATTTACCGCTGATGACGCAGGCAATTGCCCATGAGGGATATTCTTTTTCTCAAGCAGATAACACTTCCACTTATATTACAAGATACGTTACAGCTGTTTTCCGCTAATGTTAAAGTATAGGACCCAAATTCGGAATATTTTTCAGATGTAAAAGTACTCAAACATTATATTCTGGCTTCACTATCCTGTATAGAATCGTTTAAATATATCATACTTCTCATTTTTATCCGAGTTGATCCATTTTTTCTATTATAAAATGTGTTTTGCATTTTTCTTTTACAACTTAATGCTAAATGAGCGATCCGTTTACATTTTAAAAGGAAAAACTAGTTATTTAAGAAATATTTTGAAATTTCAAAAACACTAAGTTATAAACAAATGCAAGAGTTACAATGACCAAAATTTTTATAAAAATTGAAGTGTTTTTTCTGTCCAAAAATGTGCTGCGAGTTAAGTTCACGCTCTTGTGTATACGACAAAAACAGCCTTAATGAGGATGAAGTGAAACAGTTATTGTAGTACCTTCAGTCACCAGACCTAACATTATTGAAGCTTTAAGAGAATATGTTAAGCAACAAGGGAAAGGAAAACAGCCTCCATCTTTGCTAGAAGAATTAATATGTATTACTGAAAAAATGGAATAAAATATTGCTATTTTATGTGAGAGGTCTATTTATATCTATTTCACATCAAATTGTTGCTGCCCATTATGCTAATAGTTGACCCACATACACATCACATTAATAAAAAAATGACTATCAGGTTCCAAGTCTTTCCACTATTTTGTCTATTATCAGTACATAAGAGGTATGATCCAAAAATTCGGGGACAGCGGCCGTTACTGACGATAAAAGCAAGTATCTAGAGTTAAACCGCTTGAAATGGATTCTCCCAACCCTCTTCTATTTTCACAGGTTGGTTTAGTCCATGTCATGCGACCGAACCGCACGTACATCTGTTAACTTCCGAATGTAGTTAGCTTTGTTCCGTGACACAAGAAAGATAACATATTTTGAACGATGCAATTTAAATTTGTTCAACACTTAGGTAAAACATCAATGGAGATTTTATAAATGCTAAGAAAGGTGTATGGTGATTATTCCATAGTGAGATCCAAGGTTTACGAATTGCCCTGGCATTTTAAAGATGACTGAGAATCCAACAAAGACAATGAATGCAGTGGATGACCTTTCAATTTCACGGAACGCGGAAAAGGTTGCGTTGGTGTCTAAATGTGTTTGGGAAGATCATCGCCAAACACTTGCACATATCACAGGCTACACAGTTTTTGAAAACAAGCTGCCAGTGCATTCTAAAGGAAGATCTCAACATACATCAGGAGTCTTAGCACATTGCCCCTCGATTGTTGATAACTGAACAAAAGGAGGAACGAATGACATTATCGGGTCATTTAATCAACAAAGCCTACAAGATTCCAGGTTTTTGAACCAGATCATTACAGTTGCGGAAACGTGGTGTTATTTGTTTGACATTCAACATGAAAGTCACTCGCCTTCACTGCGATCGAAAAAAATTCTGGTAGGATCGGAGCAAAGGGAAGGTAATGATGGATGTATTTTTTGATTCTCAAGAAATTGTGCATTTAGATTTTATTCCCAGAAGGCCAAGCAATTAACATGAAGCATATTTTTTTGTTGCCTTTTACATCGATTGAGGGAATAAATTCATTATAAGAGGCCAAAGTTCTGGCAGAGTGGCGACTAGTATCTTCTGCATGACAACGCACCAGCACATTGATCGCAATTGGTAAAAGAGTTCCTCGCCAATCTCATACTAACATGGTTTCACATCCTCCCTTTTCACCAGACTTAGCCTTGTGTGAGTTTTACCTGTTCTCATCAATAAAAAAACCTTTACAAGGACAGCAATTTGTGTCGTCAGACGAGATGAAAGCAGCATCACAATAAGCCTTATGAGAGATTGCAAAAAACAGCTTCTAGCTGTGTTTCCAGAAGTTATACAAATGCTAGCAGAAGTGAATCATCGCTTAAGGGGACTAATGTGAAGGCAGATGTGCTTTGGTGTAGTGAACTATCCAGAGCAAGGTTTTATACCCATGTCCCCATACTTTTGCATCATATTACATATAAAGGAATGTTTCCTATTTTAAAACATTTTCAAATTTTTAGTGGAATAGTTCCTGTATTGAACTTTAGATTATATAATAAACTGTGCACATTACTTTACTCATACTTTATGGTACTTTTATATCTATTTAAATTTTTGTTGCTTAGATCTGCAAAAAGATGTAAGTGTCAAAAACTTTGCAACATACCCCATCATGTAGCACAGATTTTAATGTGTGCTCTAGTTTCTTTTTCAAACGGTAACTCTGAAGGATATCTATTATTCCTAAAAACAATAACAGGTTTTCTCCTTTTGCATTTTTGGCTGGTATACCACCGGGCCTATAATAAAATATTCCTTTAAGAGTACAAGAAATGCATTCTAAAATATGCATGCATAATTGTAATAAATAGTAAATATTATTTTTCCAAACCTTATATTTAAATGGAAGCACAAAATATCTCAAATTTTAATAAAATTTCGTATATCTGAATTTCAAGCAAGCAATGCTTTACTTATGCGTAATTTCTGAATTTACTGAAATTTTAACAAAAATATTCTGCATACAAAAGTGAACTATGCTTAGCTAATTTAAAATACTTTAAAGTGAATACAGATACATAGAATAACCAAAAATTTTCTTCAATATTTTATCTAGCTATTTCCATTTCAGCGCCTATCATTCAACCTTGTTTTTATGGAAAATGCTGCCAAGAGCAAAGCAAACCAGCTGTTACACCTAACACAGTTCTTTGAAGTATTATTCAGCAGGTATCATGACACTGATTTTATATATGTAGTTCAAATTTGACATGAAATTTTATGTTTGTAAGAACTAAATTATATTCAAAAAACATGCAGAACTGATTCAACAGAAACACAACCCACATTTTTAAGAGAGTTAACCTGGATCCTAATAATCATAATTTTAGACACACAGCAAAAATATTTTTAGCCCACCAAACTGTGAGAAGTGGCATTTTAAAAGCTTCTTGTGTCATAGTTAATTACACGAATGGTCTTTCTAAGCTATTACAATGTAAATTCATTATTTATACTGGAAAAAAAAGACATATACTTTAGCAAAACATTTACAAAAGAAAAATAATCATAAAACCTGGTGAAAATTCTGGATTTTTGGAGAAATTTCTTTAAAGTTAATTTCAGAAAGTTCACAAGTAATGCTCAAAAATAACTAAAATAGTTCGCTTAAATCTTATCAAAAGGAAAATTACAACTACAAGCAATCTAAGATATTAACATAAACACAATATAAAGCTATATAAGCATAACAGAGCAAATAAATAATACAAGATAAATTAAAAAGTTTTTACAAGTTTAATCAAGAGCAGAAGAATAAAAATTTTTATGAAAATCTTGTTAAATATTAGTTTGAAGTAAGAACTTTATTGGTAACATAATCACTACTTCAACCAATGACATATATATATTTTCATCTTTCCTTCATCATAAATGAATGAGAAAATTACAGGAGGATAAAAAAGTACAGAGATAAAGAGTATTTTACATTTTTTTAATTTTGTACTTCTAACATTATTACTGGAAAACCTATCATTACTACACAAAATTACCTCCAATCTTTTAAGACTTAATTCTCTGAAATGAACAATTTGAATCTTGGAAAAAAATTTCCTGAATATATAAAGCAAGCCCTAAGTAAGTTTTTTTTTTAAAAAGAATGCTTTTCTTTACTTCAGAAATAAAATTAAAAAAAAATGAATTTTTCATTAGTATAGAATAGTTATATATATAACATCTACATTCTACAACAAGTTACTTTATAAAAAAACATTCACAATATTTTCAAATGAAATCAAATATTTGAATGCATTAAACTTGAGAAAAGAGTAATTATCAACTTTCTTCATATTGGATAGTCCTTAATTTCTATGAAGTGTGATTATTTTTTCAAAATATTCTTCTCATCACATTAAGACCTTTGAAGGAAATTTGCAACGATGATAATAATTTCAAATCACATATTCACTGATAAAATAATATCCAAATGCTAACAAACTGATTCAACATATATTTGGAAAATTTTATTATACATTAACACGTTACACACATATTTGAAGGCACCACTGGTAAAATATATTTACTTAGTGCCTCAGAAGTTTGTTTTCTTCTGTGTCAGATATTATAAATAGCAAATATTATAAACCACTACAAAAGGAACCAGCCAAAATATTTAAATTAGAAATTAACTTACGGCACATCCTCATCTTCTTCAGGAACATCCACTTCAGCCTGAATTGATTCCATGGCAGTTGAGAAAGCCGCTAATCGTGTTCTGTTTATAGATTTACTTCTTACTAGATTAGTTTCAGTCCTTCCTGATGAAGTTTGGACTGGTGAAGCTAAAACATAAAAAACATCTTTCACTAAATAAAAAATCATACTCATCATCTCATAAATAAGTTAATAAAAGCCACAGGAAATCAAAAAAGTATTACTTAAAAATGCACTTTGAACATCAGAAATATGATGAATTCCTTTAATGTAGGTCTGATAAAGAAATGACACTGTAAGAGCATTTGCAAAAGTGAGCAGGTACATGTAGGATGTATCATAATTTTTAAATTAAAAGATTTAAATTAAAATAAATCCGAACATGATACAAAATTATACGTACATTTGCAAAGTCTTAACAAGATTTAAATAACTTGTAATTTCATAAAAAAAAACCCCTAATTATTTACAATTAACTTGAAGAAAATGTGTGATATTTAGAACACTAATCGATTGAAAAACAGCAAGCATAAAAAAATATACATTACATAAAGGAATAACTGTTCAATATATTTATCAGAATTTAGAAAGCTTAGAATTAGCAAAAATTAAGAACCTGATTCAGATTCATCAGACACTTTACCATTAGCTTCCTCATCTCGTCGTCGCTGTTCCTGTAAATTGAAATTTGCAGTATTACAATGAAAATCTAAGGTAATTTACAAAAATTCAAGACAGTTTTTACAAAACAAATTTCTATTCTCTACATTTTTAGGAACAGTAAATCGTAATTAAAATACGATTAAAAATAACAATAAGTAAAAGAATGTACTACTCAAGGATTGAAGGACTTAAAAAATCAATAAATTAAAAGTTATAACTACAAACGTATATATATAACATACCATTTTCTCTCTTTTGGCAATGTCAACATTGTGAATTCCAACTAATAAGCTGTAATCCATAATTTTAAAAGATTCCAAGACCTATAAATATTATTTACCAGGATTAAAAATTTCTCAGTCCAGCACAATGTAAATAAATAGATCATTAAATGATAACTTACACGGCAATCTCTAGTTATAGTTTTAATCAATGCATTGTAGGTGTCATGTTCCAGAAAAATTCCTTCTGGGTGTCGCTCCATAAAATCTAAATCTTTATAAGTAGGGGATGACTTTTTTCGCTCATGTTTGCTGGCTTTTCGTTTATATGTGCTTCCTTTTAAATCATATTTTTCATGTAATGTAATGAAACTTGGAAGAAGATTATTCATAACTACAAGTCTAACATTCTTTCCACCACACTAAAAAATGCAGAAAAATGTATATTTAATCAAAAAGTATCAAAAATAATTAAGTCACAGCTATACTATGGTTAAAAGATGCAATAAGGCAAGAATTTTTTAAGTTATAATGCTAGTTAAAATGTAGGTATGAAGGTCTTAAATACAGATCTTGGGATAAGCACTCAACACCAAATGTACCTTTGTTTACAAAAAAAAAGTTATTTTTTTATTGCTGCAAAAGACCAAAGGTGCTAACACATTTGCATTGCCTAGCATAAGAAATCTAATTATTAAAAAAAATCTCATGGAATGTGTACTTTTGACTGCATTATTAGAAAAATCACACTACTCTAAACTGTTCCCTTCTCATTTAAAACGTGTCAGGCCTGAAGAGGTTATTATTAAACAAAGCTACACATTTCATTTAACTTTTTATTAATCTAGCACTTTGTTACTGCACAAGGGCTATTGGCAAATGAACTGAAAATTTTGAACCTTTTTCAAGTGACAAGGAAGATATTGGGGCTGGCAACCGACTTCTCCAAAATCTTTTCTTTTCATAAAATGACGTTTATTTTCTAAATTACTCCTTTCTGAAGATTATATAAACAGTAATACTAGTTCGATTTTTATCAGATTACTTAATGAACATAAAATAAATTTAATATAAATTTAGTATGCATACTTTTGTTGAATGGAAATTTACTAAGAAAGGATTTTGTGGTGTATAGATAAAAAAAATACCCGCTTTTGAACTACTAGACCTGCAGCAATGAAATTTGGTATGTATGTTTCTGTTGTTGATTTGAAGAGGTTTGTTGGATGGGTCTTACAGAAATAGACTCTTAAAGGTGGTTACTGGAGCTTATTGATAAAAAAAATTCCATTTTTGATCTATTAGATTTAGACTTGAAATTTGGCAAGCATGTTTATTTTATAGAGTAGAGATCCACTAAAAATGAGTTTTGTGGAAATCCACTAGGGAGGGGGTTGAGAGAGAGTAAAAGATAACTCTTCTTCAATTTTAGAAATTATTCGGAAGTTCTATCCTTTTTAATATAAAAATATTTTTCAATGCAATCCTAAAATATCAATAATTTATATATATAAACAGTATATATTCATATAACATCATGAAATACCTATCAAAGTGGCAGGTAATGGCTAGTAACTTATAAAGTAATCAAATATTTAAAAAAAACTAAAAAAAAATTGATATAATAAATAAAACAATATTTCCTAAAAAATTACACTTATTTAATTTGCAGGAAACAGCTTAAAAAAACTTAAAGTTTGAATATCAGCTTACTTGATAACAATACAAGCTATAGAATTTCGGAAGTAGGGTTCTGGGATTTTGATTCAAATTCTGAAAAAAGATTTTTTTTTTAAAAAAAATTTAATTTTCAAAAAACTTTATAATTTAATTACTTAAATACATCCTTAGTAAAATTGTAAAAAATCTTTCAAATTTAGAGCATTATGCAAGATAAAAAAAAAGTATAATATTAAATTAGAAGATCACAGAGCTTAAATAATGCCAACCATGTTGGTCACAAAAAAATAGCAAATGGTTTCAAAATTACATTGAAGACAATTTTAAATTTTAGCATACAATAGATGTTTTACATTAAAATAATTACATTAAATAAACATTTTATGATATAAATGTATAATTGAGCAGGTTCCCATGTTTTGGGAAAATCTGATAGATATCAACTTTTTATAAGTAAAAAAACCCATCTATACACAGTATCTACACAGTATATGGTATTTTTTAGTACTGTATCTATATACAGTGCTAAAAAATACCATACATGAACGACTTAAGCCCAAACCTGCTTTTAATATCATGTAATAAATTTATCTATTGATAAGAAAAGTTAATAAGGACATAATTCTATTTCATTTTGCAGGAAGGACAGGAAAGAGATTAATTAAAGTATAGCACACACACACACACACAAATTATACAAAAGATAATTCATAAAATTCAAAATAAATTATGTTACCTTTGAAATACAGAGATCAATTACAATTTACCACTATAATTTAATTCATTCTGCAACCATTAATAAAGAAAATCGATCTGAAAAAAATTTCTTTAAAAAGGTAGAAATTACTCAAAAATTAATAAATGAACAGTACAATTTATCACATTTCTTTTTGTAGAGGAAATATTTTTTTTAGCTTTATTTTGATAAATTTTACAAGTATGTAACACATTCAATTACTTTCGAGATTTTTTTTTCTTTCTTGCAATGGATTATTCCTAAGAATATGATAATACATAAAAGTCTAAAATATCTGAACAAAATCATTTCAAAATAAGATCAATGGAATTAAACAACTTGATGTGGATTCTCATTTCATATTAAGATCAGTATAATGTTTGTTTCATAATTACACAAATATCCATTAAATTTAAAATAATGCATGAATGTACCATATAATAGCCAGGCAAGAGTTTCGTTAGGAATTCAGCTTCTTTATGCTGAACAGTCTTGATAATAAACTCATCATCATCTGTCAGATAAAAGATACTACCACTAGCCCCTGGATTAGTCAACTCAACCAATGGGTAATTACACAAAGAAAGCTGAAAAAAAAGAGAACATTTCACAACGAAGTCATATACCAAAGGGTCAATTAAACCCTTACACTCTCAGTTTATGATTGATTAGTAATGGAATTAGTGAAACATTAAAATGAACCAATTTTCAAGTAAAAAATGTTCAGAAGAAAAATGACAAAAGATGTTTCTTTAAAAAAATTTTCACCCTCATTTGTTACTTTTAAAGATAAGGGATTGAAAATAAATGAAAGGCAACAACATCTCATTTCCCCCCAAGAAAATTACTAAATAGCTTAGTCTACAACAGGTAAATGGACCATTTTTTGCACAAACTTTAAACCTTTATCAAAAAAACTTAGGAATGCAACAAGAGATCTCTCAATTTTACAGAAATCAACATAACTAATGATAATATACATTTCATGATATTACCTTTGAAAAGTTATCTATAGATTACAATAAGCATCAAAATTTTATTTTATCATTCATGCAAATTATATAAAAATCATGTGATAGAATGTTTTAAAATATACCAAAAAATCATCAGGTTCTATTCCAAACAGATCTCTAAAGTACCGGAATGCAACTGGAGCATATGACTTGAAAGTGAATTCATTATAGTGGTGTGCAGGAGTGATATTACTACCATCCCTAATGTAAAAAAAAAATTATGTACTTTAAAGTAATAAAAGATTTACAGAGTATCCTGGAATAAATATTTATACATACAGGATCAACTTACTTTGGAAACACAGTTGTCTCTACTATCGTAAAATCTTGCATAAGTAAATCCCTTTCTGGCTTTGATGCTAATGAGCCAATGGCATGCCCAATTCCTAGCTGAATGGAGCCCATTATTTGTGATGTTTGGATCTAAAAATGATTAAAAAATTTCATTTATATTCTAATGTCAATAGAAAAAATTTTAATTATTTTGAGAAATTTTGAAAAAAAAAAAGGTACAGGAGGGGGTATGGAGTTGAACAAGTTTTCCACAGTCATTTATTTTGAAAAAAAAAATTTCAAAATTATTCAGAAAAACAATTGTAACTCTTAATTTACTATATATTAAAAATTTTAAATATTAATACTAACACATTTTATACTTGATGAAAAATAAAGTACAAGAAACACAATTTACCTATCAACTACAAAAAAAGAATATCTCTAGAATTAAACTTTTTAATAGCACAAAAGAAGAATCTAATTTGAAATTTCATTTTCCTCTTTCATAACTGATAAATACAAATTATATCCTTCTCTAAAAAATAAATTGTCTCTCAACAAGGAAAATAATTCCCTTCTAAGTTTTAAAAAAATTAGAAAAGAAATGCATTTAAATATTTTTGGAAAGGTAAATAAAGAAGACATAACAATGGTTACAAAAATTACACTAAATATAACCCAATAATTTGTTTAAAAGTAAATGTACCAATAAGAATATAAATAAGGAAAGATATATAACTAAAATGTAGATTCTAATTTTGAACTTCAAATTTGTATGAAATATATTGCTTGTAGTTGATTTTTCTCTTCATAACACATTTAAGTGCAGCAAAACTTTATTGGATGAAGGTTTTTGCTTATTAAATAATAATGTGTATGTGGATGAATTAAAGTAAAAAAAAAATTGCTATTTTTGTACAGTGTTTGTTGGTATATATTTCTCTTAATCTTATTATTTAAAATTTTCAGAGTTAAATTCCACATTTTTCATGTCAAATAAGTTCAAACACAAGTTTGAAAACTTTTATTGAAAGTAGGAAGTTACAACAGTATCAAAAGTTTTTTATGGTGTTAATTTCAGAGTTTTAATTAATTTTTTTGGGAAAAAATACCGACACAAATTTGCAAATGCTGCATAACCTTCCTTCAACTAAAAAAAAAATCATCTATTTAATTGCATTTAAAATATCAAACCTTTTTGAAAGTAATTTCTCCTTCTTCATTGACTCTTCGGTGGCCTATTTTTCTTTCTTTACCTTTCCGACGATCCAGCATCAAACCTGGTGTAGCAGGAGGGGCACTAGTTGGTGTTTTAGGCCCAGCCATGGCTTGCTGTTGAAGATCTTGAGTTCCAGTAACCTTAATATATGAAAATGAAAATTTAGGAATAATTTTTAAATTAATTAAGGAATAATTTTTACAGAATCATCATTTATCTTTGGTATAATTTCTTCCAAAAGATAAATTTGTAAGTGGAGTTTAGTTCTTGAATGAAATGTTTATCTTTTGATATCAATTCAATACAACATACAAGGAATATATATCCTTAGAAAGCTACATATTACAATTTATCAGTAAAATGAACATGAAATATTTTCATACAATTGTGATACAAAAATGAGTAATACTGGACCCATATCAATTTAAGAGTAAGCTCTTAAATTGATATGGGTCCAGTATTACTACTTATATGAGAAGAGTCAAAACTTGTTTCAACTACAGTATTTAACAGTAAATTAGATTGAAGACATAATATCAAAGTAATGTAATTCGTTTTTTTTAGATAAATGAAGAAGCAAAATATTTCATTTAATTTTATTGAATTTTTCATTAATTTTTTTAAAAAAATCTTTACAAAATGTTTTTTACATTCCTCTATAACTTTCCCTTCTTAACACAAAAGTAAAACTTCACATTAAGATTATATATGGTGACAGAATTTTAAAGAAAAACCAAAACAATGTTTTGAAATAGATATTCAGTACTGCACAATATTAAATTAACTATCATAATAGCAAGTTGTGCACTAACACTAAAAATTAATAACTCACATCTAATGGTGGTGGTTTAGCTTTCTTTTCTGGATGCACATCTAGAAGAGGGAGGAATAATTTTAGAAATTAGCAAAACACAAGAAAAATGTCTGAAATCACTTTGAAAGTTAAAACTCTTCATTAATGCATAAGGCTAATGATAAAAAGTTTCATAAGTATGTACTTTTCATATTAATGTATTTGTAAATTATACAATTTTTTAATTAAATTTACTCTTCTGAAGAATGCCTTAGTTAATTGATCATATCAATGAAGTTATACTTTCTCAAAGTAAAATATGAATGAATAAATATTAGAACTGTGTGTGAAATTATAAAAAAAATGTGTATAATTTTAAAATCAACATGCAAGCATTATTAAAGAAATATTCATATTGCAATACTGAAAGATGAAAAATGTTTTACAGTATAACTTTTAAAAATGGAAAATATCATGAAATAAAAATTAAAAAGTTTCAGACACATATATATAAAGCACATATAGCATGTATTCCCATTTTATGAATCTATAGAGTTCAGAATCGTGGAAAATTTCTTTTTCAAATGCTTAATATAGAATTTTATATAAAAATGGGATATTTCATGAAAACAGAATATTACCTTCAGATGTAGTTTTGGGATTTTCATTGCCACTTTGATCTGGAACTGCTGCAATAAAGGATTTGGGTTAAAAGCTTCCTTTTTTTGCAAAACTAACATTAGCAATCAATTATTAATTTTGGTACTTATCAGCTATGGATTAGCAACTATTTTTCTGAGGTGTTACTAATACGAATATTGGCAAAATTATCTATAGATATATTCACTACAAACATAAGACAGAACAGAATTTGGCATGTTTTTATCTGATGTCTTTGTAGTCACTATAACTGATAATTACCAACTATTTTATACACACAAGACTTCCTTCATTATAGTGTTATTTACACTTTATTTTTGATTCTTGGCATTTTTTTCCCTCACAGAATGAAAGAAAAATAAAACTGAGAATGCTTTAGAAAACAAAACAAAACAAAAAAACAACAACTTTGATAGCTTAGATTTTTTTTTCTTTTTGTGGACACAGCTATACATAAATAGTTATGCACTAAATGCAAAATCTTCATGCATCATAAATTAAATAAACTATCTATTAAAATCAATAGATTAAACAAAATCAGAAACTTGCAATTTAAATGCATACAAAGAAAATACAAAACTTCCTTTTCTTTCATCATGAAGATATCAAAGTTATCAATAACATATTTCTGGAATCTCAAATCATTTTATTATGATATTTCAAAAGCCTTTGCAAATCAAACAATTTATCACAGACCAATTTTTATTTTAGTGAATAATACTCACTAGGTGAAAACAAACAAACAACTACTTTACAATTAAAAGCCTAAAAGAAGACTACAATGTTTTGTTTATGTTAATATCATTTAACAGACAGAAGTATATAATTAGTATATTCTATTTTTTTGGATATTTGATAAGAATAGAAATTGTTTAATAAAGTATTAGATATATTATTATTTAAATTGCTCTGTATGCTGTTTGTATCAAATTTATCAACTCCTTCAGAAATATTCTATAATGAATACACAAAATATCTTTTGACACAATTAAAGGATTCAAAACCAGAAATCTAAAATGTAATTAATGCACAAACAATTTCTTAGAATAGTCTAATTACAAAAAAAAAAAAAAAAAAAGTGCAGCTACACTTTTTTAAACCATTGATTTATCTAGAAAATATACGCAAGGATCCTAGGCAGTTTTCACAGAACATGCACAGTAAAACAGAATATAAATCCAAGAACAAGTTCAGAATTGACCATATTACAGGGAGTTAAAAAGTTAGTGGCACAAACTTTTCTAAAAGCCAAAAAACACCTCAAAAAGATATTTTTACTAAAAACAAAATAAAGATAAAAAAAAAAAACCTATATCATGAATACTTTGAAAAAAAAATCATGTTAATTTTGTATAGATTATGTGTTCTTAACAATCTCAGGAATATTTATATAATACAGATAATTTCCTTCAGCAAATATATTTAATTAAATTGAAATAATCTGATCAGAGTTAAGAGATAGTTAATTTTTTTAAGTTATAGTAAGTATAGTATATAAAATGAACTCTACATAATGAATATACATTCTCCAGTACAAAATAAATTTGTCCCATAACATATTTTAAAAATCTAAAACTAGCATGAGTAACATTAAAACTATGGTTACTCGATTAAAATATTTCCTACTGAATTAAAACATAACATATAGTTAAATAATAAAAGGAAACAAAAGATTTTTACATCTACTTAATACCAAGAAAGCATATCGTCAAACAACATTTTATTTATGTAATAGCTCAAGTTTAGTATAAGGGGGACATTTTGGATTTGGCAATTTCTATCTAAATGTCATGGTGAGATGACAAATTCATTCTGGCACACTGCTTAATTTAGTAAACCTTGATTTTTGATTTGTGGTCTTATGCAGATAAGGTCATGTGTTCTTTTTAAAAAATTGCTATTGGTTAATTAATAAAATTGGGGATAATTTCAACATGAGCAGACGATTTTCAAATTAACTAATCCAACTTTAATTTATTTTTCATTTTGAGATTCATTTTCCTCCCTACAGGATATCAGATTTTTTTAAACCTATTTTTATTATTCCATTTCCCTGCTTTTTTGTTTTTTCCATCGACTTATCCTGAAGAGTATGTCTGATAGGTACGATTTTCATTTTTTTATGATTTGGAACAAAAGGGAAAATTGAATGTGATACAGCGGTGTATGTAAAAAGGATTGATTGCTGCCAGTGCTGAATGTTCAGTTTGCAAGAAGTCTATGCATCTAATCAAGAAGAATTGGAGAGACAGGATATATTTGGGAATGCTGAAAGAGGAGTGAATGGACATAGCATGAAGAGATCTGTAAGGAAGAATAGCTGGTTTGAAGAGAGTAAGCTGAGAATGCTTTAAATTCTAAAGTTAACTAATATGTGGGTGTGAAAGACTAACCATGACTTTATTTCTTTTGACCTTAATGTTACGAAAAAAACAGTCACAGACTGGATGAGTTTTTGTAGAGAAGTATGCATGGAAATGTGATTGTACGAAAGTTTGATGCTTGGAGGTCCTGATGTGATTGTAGAAATAGACAAGAGCATGTTTGGTAAAAGTAAGTACAACAGAGGCAAATGAGTGAATGGAATTTGGATGTTTGGAGGAATTGAAAGGTCATGGAATATGTGCTTTTTTCATGTGGTTCAAGATAGGTACTTTCTTCTGTGGTTAGGATACTCTTTTCCAATGGATCAAGAGCAACATAAAGGAGGGTTCAACTGCCATATCGGATTGCCGTAAAGCTTACAATTGCCTGGAAGATGAAGGTTTCCTTGATCTTTCAGTCAATTACAGTATGTATTTCAAAGATTTAAAAACAGGTGCTCACACGAACTCCATCGAGGGTTCGTTGATTGATTGAATATTAACGTCGCACTGTTCAGCTACACGAGGGCTTTTGGCGACGGACCACGTAATCGAGGGTTCGTGGAGCACCATTAAAAAAATCTCTGCGTGGAACCCGCAGGTGTAAGGATCAATTTGATTCTTACCTTGCGGAGTACATGTGAAGAAAGATGAAACGACCCAGCAATCCGAATGACCTATTCATTGCCTTGTTAGAGGCAGTGAAAGAAAATACCCTCCTTGAAAAACTCGGTAAAATCCTAGGAGGACCCACTGCTGTTTTTGGCGCCAAAAATTTTTCGCCAAAAAGCGCCAAATTGAAGGTTTTCAAAAAGGCGTCAATGACGAAAAACTCTTGGGAAGCGCATGCGTCAGCGGAGGGGGGATGAAATGGGCGTTTCGCAAAGATGAAATCGAATAAATACATTAAATTAATCATTATATAAAGAAAAAAAACGGAGAAAAGCAATGAAATTCATTTTAAAAAAAGTATTCTAAAACCAGTGTGTACAACATGATTTACATTTTTAAAAAGGACGAAAGGGGCGTTTCGCAAGGATAAAATCGAAGAAATACATGAAATCAATTTTAAAAAATGTTAAAAAGCACTTACCTTACGCTTGCATTTCGTCATGATCTGTTGGTGGATACACCCTTGCGATGGATACAAGGAATTTATGAAAATTCTCATTCACCAACTTGTGATCGTACGATCGCCGCCACATGTCTTATTAACTTTGTCATATTCTTATTAACTTTCAAGTCATTCATCACGAACTCATTCATGCTCTTGCCAAACCAATATCTCGTCAAACGCAAGATAATAGTTATAGCAAGTTTGCTTTCGCTAAACCAAGTGCCCTTTCTCACACTCCGAACGACGTCGTGGCAATTATCTTTTCGACTGTTTGCGGCAACGCCATTCGTAGCCGTCAACCGTTCCCCCTTTCGCTTTGCAAACGCATATTTTTTTTTTTTTACACCTCGAACATTCATAACGAGAAGCAATTAAATTAGCTTTCATACAACATTCTAACGTCTCTTTCTTCCCCTATGTGCCCAGGAGCACAAATAAACATATCATAGCCTCACTTTAAAGTAATTTCCTTTCACACGCCATTCTTAACAACCTCCAGCGAAGTCAAATGTCAAAATGACGTTTTTTCGAAAAGGCGAAAAAAATGTTGCACTTTTTTAGGGTTGCCATTTTTTTCGGTGATTTGAAAATCAAATTTTCTGATGAAATGGAAAGGTTACCATATTGTAACCTTTATCGCTCAAAATTTGGCGACAAAAAAATTTGGCGACCAAAAGTGGGTCCTCCTAGGATTCAACCAAAAACTCTTCTGAATGCAGGTAAGCTTACTTCTGAAATATTCTAATTTAGGATTTCTTTTTGCTTAAAAAAAATACAACCTTTAATTTTATGCATTGATGATATCTTTATAAATATTTCTCTTTATTTCACATTAATATCTCTTCATTTTAATTTCAAAATTACAATTTTTAAGTTCTTGGAACATCTACTTTTAAATTATGTAGATTGGCTATGGAATCTGGTCGCCAAATAAAAATACCATGGCAACCTCTTTTAGTTGCCAAAAAATAATGACTGCACCAAGTGCCCCCATCCCTATACTACACTTTAACCAACTAACTTATGAAATATACGACAAGTTATGTATTTTTCAGAGATACTTTTTGTTTAAAATGTGTCATATAGAATCAAATGCATAATTGTTACTAAATATATTTTTAAAAATGTCAATGTTAATTTTTTTTAAAAAAAATCTGCAAATCAATTAATACATCATTGTACTGGACAATACTATTTGATAAAGAATGTAGTATAAAAATAATAATGTGATTAACATATCATCATACCAAAAGATAATGTTTTGATGAAAAGAATTATGTATAAACTTAGACTGTTTAAGAATTCCCTAGAAAGTTCCTGAGATTTTATCACTTTATTAATAAAAGTTAATTAGTAAATGCATAAAAATTGATACAAATAACAATATAATCGATAAAAATAAAGGATTTTTATGTGGTAAGGAGAATGACGAATACTTTTTTAATAAATACTTAATATACTTTTTCAGCATTTCATGTCTACCTTTATTTAATCACTAAATTTTGATGGCTGATATAACTAATAATTTCAGCTTCAATACCAATAGACTAATTATTTACATGCTTCCTATTAGTTTTGACTGTTTAGAAAGTTAACGATGACTGAAGAGAAATAAAGCACAAAAATTAGTAAAATAAAATTAACACTTGCAAGTTAAACTTCTTTTAAAAGTATATATTTTTTTTCAACAAAATATCTTTTAAAGCTATTGAAACAAATAAATTTTTTAAAAAATGGAATTCAAGTAACTAAATGCAATATTGGAAATAAAGACAAAAATATGAAATTTACAATAAGTGAAAAAATTTTATGAAAACCTACACAAGGAAAAATACAATAGTGAATTAATTTTAGTTTCCAAAAATTTTCAATGCTTTTTTTTTATATAAAGGAGATAAAATATTTATACCATTGAAGAGAGAGAGAGAGAGAGAGAGAGAGAGAGAGTAGAGAGAGAGAGAGAGAGAGAGAGAGAGAGAGAGTTCTTGCATATAAATAAGTGTATTAACACAGCTTGTGAGAATTTCTTAGCCTTTCTACACTTTTTATCCTTTCAAAATACAACATTCAAATTTTTGTCAAAAGAAAATTTTACTTTGACAGCATAACCTAGCACATAATTGGGATTTAATCAAATGTATACAAAGTATTTAAAAATTTAACGATTTCATTTTTACATGAATACATGTTCACATTTCCAAATTCAAAATAAGTTTTGTTTTAAATTATAACCTGAATCTGTGTGTAAAATTTTTGTAAGGTATTCAGAAAATGTTTCATAAGTTATCACTAGATTGATCAAAGATTTGAAGGTTCAAACATGAGATTCCAAATGAGAAATATGTAGCAAGTATGCATCCAGTTTCCCCTTTATGATTTGTAGAGATAAAAATTTCACAAATGAATTAATGTATCTTTAAACAATGTTGAATAATATTTTTATATTTAAAATTATTTAAAAATGACATATTTGAAAAAAAAATTAGAAAATTATTGCAAAATATATATTTAAAAAAAATTCCTACAAGAAATTCTACATTCTTTTTAAAGTTGGAATTACAATAATATTAATCATTTCACATATATTATACATATAACATTTTAAGAAAACATTTTAGTAATACTACCTTGTACAGCATTATAGAAATATAGCACAAGTACCAAAACCAAAGTCTTTATTTGCAATAAAACTTTCTAGTCTAATAAAAAAAAGAGGGGAAAAAAGGATGTGAATTTCTATATGTTCAATCTATTTCACATATAGATATAACTTGGTTAATTTTTTTATGAATTCAAATCAAATATGCTGCAATATTTGTTTATAAGTAAAACAAAGTACATTATACATTCTTGTTTATATTATGTAACATGAAATGAAAAATAATTGAAAAATATGAAAATATTGAGAAACATTTCCACCAAAAGAATAATTTTTTTTGCACTTTGACTTAACTTTTAAAAAAAAAAAGTTTAAATTGAGAGGGCACTTAAAATTTTGGAGACCTTAAAGATTGAAAATTTTTAAGACATATTTCACTCTAGACCAAAATTTCATTTACTTAATACTATTTACAAAAATTTTATTTTTCAAAACAGGTGAACAAGAAAAAAATTATCGGAAATTAAATTGAACCACAAACTAAATTTCTGCAAAATTTTCAACAAAATGAAATTATTTTTTCTAATGCACAGTGCACTTTTAATTACATTATAAAAAACTTACCAGTTGAAGTGCTGCTACTGCTTTCAACTGTCGTTGCCTTGAGTTCTATTATAGTATCACTGGATTTTGTTCCGCTCAGACTGGATTTAAACTCTCTATCCATTTTTGAGTAGGTTTCTTAAATATACTGAAGATTTTCGGTAAAGTAAAATTTATTTCCGCATTCACGTAAAAAATTAAATGTACACTTGTCTAAGCGGTGTATTCGAATAGCTATGAGTGATCCACGGATTTTCTAACTAGGATTCAAAAATCCATCGTCCTCAATATTAGGCTATTCCGATTTATATGTGTTAGTTTGAAACCAGAAGTGGTTACAATGTAATATTTCAGATCATTCGGTCCGTTTTAACCCTAACTACAGGAAATAAATTACCTACGAGAATTTATAGTGATCTTTTACTATCTTGTATACTAAGTAGACGTAAAAAAAAAACTTTTAAAAAAGGACTGTTTTAAGAAATCGGCTAGTAATCGCAAATAGTACACTCATGCAGGTAGGTTTTCCAGATCATAAATATAACAACACAGCGCTAACGAAACACAGCGAGAGTTACGATTTCAACCTCGCTGCAGCCAACCGCCTACTACTGGAGTCTCAAGTCAGGAATGGCTGTTCATCGTGAATATCTAGGCGACTCTTATTTGCTTTCACAATCAAGTCATAAATTGCCAAATATGGCAGACTAGTTACTCGAAAGGGGAAAAAGCGTGTCACTTCTCCCTCCCTAAAGTGACAAAAATCGTTTTCAAAGGGTTATTTACAAAAGATCGGGAAAATGAGACCCCACAATTCTTTTTTCCAGTAAAATTAAATTAAAAAAGCAATGACATATTTAAATCTCGATGTCGTGGTACAAATCCGAAACGAAAATTTCTAGATATTCTATATAAGGAAAAGGTAGAAAATATATATGGTTTACTTTAAAATTATGGTTTATTTATAGTGGAAAATTATTTCTCCTTATTTATAAGCTTGCAATTTAATCAGTCTTACAAAGACAATCGTAAAATGTTTCTCAATTGTTTTATAACAAACAATTTGTTTTTTCAAAAGAGAAAAAAACAACAACAACCAATGAATTATATTGCAAGGAAAAATAATTACAGTGAAAATTATTTTAAGTTGCTGAAATGAAATGAACTTTTGAATGTTCTTTTAAAACCTCTTTAAAATAATTCTTCGAATGAAATCACTAATTTCCATGAAAAGATAACATTTTATTTAGTGATATTTATTTTTGTACTCATTCATGCTCCTTTAGAAAATCGGCGTATCTTGAGTTTCCAACTCTTCCACTGTAGGCATTATTTTATAACACCTTAATTATTGATAAATGATCGATAGCTTTTATTCTTCTCAATTGAGAATATCATCTGCGGGTATGAAAGTCAGGAAAACAAAATCCAGAAGTAAATAAACTTAATTGTCGAAAATCGAAATAAAAACATGAAGTAAATAATAAAGAAGGATCAAAGATCATACTGCATACAACATATATTTTTTGCAGATGTTTATGAGGCCCGTAAAACATTCTTTAGTTATCTACAATTTTTACAAATGTTTTAGTTATCTTCTAGAAATATGTATTTGTGTGTGGGATAGAGAGAACAAGAAATAGAAAATGTAGTGTGAAAAGAAATGATCGGGCGTAGAGGCAAGGAGCCATTATTTGAAGAGGGGGGAGGACAGTGGCGTATACAGACTTCTCATATGGGGGAAAATTACATTCTAAAAAGCACGTAGACGAAAACGTCGAGAGGTGATCTCCATGTTAAAAATTAAAGATGCGTTGTTCCGTGGGGAAAGTTGAGCCCCAGCCCTCTCTTGTGTACGCCAGTAAGAGAAAAATAAGCATTTCTTTCAAAATATTTAAAAAAATTTCAAAGGAATCCTAATTTGAGAATATAGCTTACATGCTGCCCTTTAACCCAGTGCTTCTCAAACTTTCAGTAGTTGCGACCCAACATTCAATCATAATTTTCATCGCCAACCCCCTTCCATACAATAACAATGTATTGAATTCAATAATACTATACTTTGACACGACTTTACCTCTTAAGTGTCACCAGCGTATATATAAACATCTTGCTCAGCCAAAGCGTCAATTGCCCCGGACGTATATATACGTCTTTCCGAAGTACGATCTTTTCTGTGCACTGCTATTCATAAAATTATTCCGAAGGCTTTGGAATGCAATAAAAAGATATTAACAGTGTTTGGGAAGAATTTTTTTAATTCAGAGGATTTATATATATTTATTTATTCCTTCCCCGCCCCCAATACATCGCATACGCACGCCTACTTGGAAAACGGTGGCATCGGGGAACGAATCACGCATTTTTTAATCGGCAATTAAGGAATTAATTATAAACCGTATAAACTATGAAGTGTTAATTTGTGTCCATAATTTTATGGGGATGTCCATGGGATCAATGGTCATTATTAAACGTGTTCTTAACTTAGTATTGCTGTCGCTTATCCGGTATAGTGGTTGACTGTGGTTCCCCTAGGGCAGGGATGGCGAACCATTGGCACGAGTGCCATTGATGGCACGCGACACAATATTTTGGGCACGCCACCGATCAACACGATCAAACGCGACTGATTCTCTTTAATTAAGGAATTTTCAGGGAGATTTTCTCAGTTCAAAGAATTATCAGAAACGCTCAAGTTTATTATGTGCCCTGATGTGACATCATTTTAAAAAACTGAACTTGCCGCAATTCGATTGGTTGGAAATTGAAGAATTTGAAATGTAACTTATTGATTTCTAATCTAGTTCAATATGGATTCAAAAATTTATTGAAACAAGGAAAAAGTTAGAATTGATTGAAACAGAAAGATTAACGAGCAATATAAGTAAAATGCCAGTAACGAAATTTTGGTTAGATAAAGTTCGATTCCAGATACGTTTAAATGTTTGAAAAGGCAGGTTCGTGCTATTTCAACCATATTTTCATCGACCTATGCCTACGAATCATTATTTTCAGGGATGAATAACGTTAAAGACTCACTTAGAAACCATTTAGCATTTAGCAGATGACTCGAATTCAGCATGCATTCTGCTAAAAGTAACATCTTACCCAATCCTAATATAATGTATCTGTCTTCTAATCTGCAACAGCAGAAATCACACTAATGTTACTTTATATAATTTGAATTACACGTTTAACTAAAACATTTACTACTAAAAATAAAAAATGTATTTCTCTTTAGTAAATAAAGAGCTTTGTGTTGTAGGATCAGTTTTATTATTCTCCCAATAATCCCAAGTCAAAATTGTTTGACGGCTCATCTAAACCTCATTAGGCATTTCTAAAGAAAAAATGGCGCGTTGATTCATAAAGGTTCGCCACTCCTGTCCTAGGGTCTGGGTTCCAATCCCGAGTAAGACATGGATGTTTGTGTTGTAATCCTTCTCTTCTTTGGGATGTGTGCTTCATGCTAACTTCTATGTAAGCCCCCGTGGGATACTTTGTGGTGCCCGAGGTATAAATGTTCTGAATAAAAAGAAAACCCCACAACTTAGTATTGCTAAATTAATTCTTAAATACATTTTACAGTACTGATACATTTATAAGTGTATTATATCAGTATAAATGTGTATTTATTTCTTCTTATGTCAGAATGTATTTTGTTTACTTTCAGTAAATTAATAATTTTTTTAAATAATCGTTTGTTTTCGATTTTTCAATATGCCCGCGCCTCCAAGGGCAGCGCGCTCCACTTTGAGAAACGCTAAAAACAAAACACACAAAAGATAACGAGCTTAAAAACATAATATATAAAAGGAAATGGTAGCAAATAAAAAATTATTAAAAAGAACAATGAAATACAGAACAGATACTGAAAATTTCGAAAACGTAAAATTAAAAAATGTAGCCAAGCACTAAAGAAAAGACAGTTAAAACAGAATAAAACCGGTAACTAGGATGCCATCTGTATAAAATGCTTAAAACTAAAAGGATATAAAATAATACAAAAAAAAGAGAGAAACTGGAAAAATTGAAGAGGAAAATGTATATAAAATTACGCAATCTATTGTTTACATTGTTTCCATAAATATAAATATACAGAAAGTTTAAAAGATAATCACGTTCTAAATAGTATTTAATTTTTTTTGTAATTATTGAGTTTTTTGTATAATTTGTAGTCAGATTACAATTTATTTGTAAGTAATTAAGAATAGTATCTCTATAATTTGGAGAGGGGATATTGCTTGTCCAAAGAGTACTTTAATAATGTCAAGATTAAAGGCTTTTTTTATTATAAATATAAAATTTTAAGTTATGATTATCTACATTGAATTCGAAATAAAAAAACTACTTTGTTTTTAAATTGGTTTTCATTGGAATAATCTGCATAAAAATTAGAATTAGAGAGAGACATAATCTAAATTATTACTAAAAATAATTAAGTTACCTATGTATCTGAACATACCTTAATAACTATGTAGTATCTATGTTACCATTTTCATATAATAGTGCTATATATATGTATATAATTAAATTATAACTTAACTAAAATTCCACTCTCCCTTTAATTTTTGTTTTTTATGATTCATTTTCATAAATAGCATACAACAGCTACTATTTTCTGAGCAAAAGTCACCCAATCTTAAGATTCAAATACTAATTCTTTACCTTTTATGGTCATGTGTGGCCCGTACTATTTCACGCACATTACATGTCCATTCGAAATCTTAAGTAAAATATTTTAAATTAACAAGGATTGAAATAATTATACGATCCAATCCCAAATTAAGTCAAATTAGCATTGATTTACAATGTAGTGGATCTACGATTGTAGGCTTCCTGATATAAACATGAATGAATAAAAAAATTACTATCTGAAAAGTCTACATGTTGTTTTTGAAACATCATATATATATATATGTGTGTGTGTGTGTGTACGTGTGTTAAGGTAAATTGTGAATCACACACACAAATCTAATAAAAATGGTATCTTGTGAAAATTCGTAGTCTAAAAAAAGTGTTAATTTCTGGATGTTTTTTATTCGACTTGAGTAACAGAAAAATAACTTTTTTGAGGACTTTTGATACAGAATAAATTTT
Source organism: Trichonephila clavipes (assembly GCA_019973935.1). NCBI lineage: Eukaryota > Metazoa > Arthropoda > Arachnida > Araneae > Nephilidae > Trichonephila > Trichonephila clavipes. Next base: position 410,892 of record BMAU01019076.1, on the reverse strand, counting down.
TGAGAAGGTAAAATCTGCCTTTCACGCGAATTATTCATATTTTATATTAGTTATTAATATTTCTCTTTTCAAATATATTGTTTTGCGTTGAAAGTGTCATACAAAGATTTAAATTGAAAAAAATCATTAGTTCTCTTAGAGTTGCAGATACAAAATATTAAAAGTTGTTTCTTAAACAAGGGTGGCCCACCTTTTTAGGAAAAGTGCCATTTTCAGATAAAAAATAATTATGCTTACTACTTACAACTTTTCGAACAACTCAAAAGGTAAAAAAATGTTACTTATAGGTTTATTATGTAATTTTTATGCAAAGAACACATTTTTAGTGCAATTGTAAGTAGTGGAAATTTAAAAATATAATAAATGAGACCAAAGCACAAACTTAGATTTTTATTGTTAATCAATTCAGTTAATTTGAACGATATTTTGATTTTGTGTGTGGGCATGTTCATAATAGAAAACATTTGCTTATATATATATATATATATATATACACCAACGCATGCTGATTCAAACTTACAACTGTATTTGACATCCAAATCGTGTAAATTTGAAAAATTACTTGTTAGTACAATTTTTCAAAAAATCATTATAATTCCTTATATTTTTTTGCTTTTCAGTGTAGTGTGTTGTAAACAATAATTTCGATTTGAATTTCAGCTGGATAACAACTAACATTTTGTAGAGAAATAAAAAAAAAGGATTTGTGAAACGATCTTTATTTTTTTATGATCTTGAAAATTATCAAACCTAATATTGAAAACAAATACTGCAATAGAGCATAAATTTTTAAATCTATCACAGCTCAAAGCACTATTAACTTTAGTAGATAGTTCCTGTTTAATAGGAAATATATAAATTTTTTTCCCTCCTAAATCAAGAAAAAAAAAAAAAGGCAAAAGTTTATCACAAAAGAAGGTATACGACCAACTAGAGTAGGAAAAATACAATATTTTTTCTGTCATCTTAAGATGGGATGGATACCCCCCATGAGATGGGTTCAAAAAAATCAAGAATTTTTTTCTCTTAAATTGCTTCCATAACATGTCTAGAATACGATGGAATAGGGATTTTTTAATATTCGAAATCGTTATAAAGAGGCAGGTGTTAGAAGAGCAGCTGTTCGTAGCGCTAAGTTAAGATTTTCATTGTTTTAATAGGACTTGAAAAAAGTCCGATTCTCAAAACTGTGTTTTTCAAACTTTCCTCCATCATATCTCAAGAACAGTTTGACCGAATGACTTCAAATTCATAGGGTAGACTCAGCACAAATATACGTACCAAATGAACTACGATCATTCCAAAATTCAAAATATTTATTTATTTTTTTAACAAAAAAATAGCAAAAAAACCTCATGAAGTTCGAAATTTTTTTCTTTAGAGGTCTACCAAAAATCCAATTTTGGATATTTTCAATTGAGTATTGTTCATTCAATGCATTTAAGCTGATAGGTTAAAATTCCGTTATTTTTTTAAATTTCAGATAAGCTAATCAGCCGGAATCGTGGAGGAAGTAAGCATCCATTTTTTTCGAGGTGGTTGTGCTCAGAGAGCTCTAACTCACGTTCTATTACATATTTTTGGCTAAAAGTTTATATGCATATTCTTAAAATACATATAAATAAATGATTAAAAACGCAAAGTTCTATCATTTTACTGGTAGTCAAACAAAATTTCCTAAAAATGCTAAAAAACAGGCCGTCAGATGGATACCCCCTTAAATTTGAATTATTTTAATGTCCCATAATATTGGTAAGAAAAGCTAAATCACGCAGCCAATCTTCATTCTAGAATAGCAAGTACTCAATGGGCAGTTCAATGTCTTCTTCCAGATATTTAAAAAAAATTTTAAATTACACAACCTCAAATTTTAAAATTTCACTTGTGAAAATGGCTTTGTAAAGCCAACTTACACTACAATGCAGGTGCATTCTTACATCAGCACTCCCCAAACTTTTTATCACCTCAGTCCTGTCAACGTTTCATAATTTAACAGCGGCACATTGAAGGAGTGGGGAGGGGTCGATGATTGCTTACATTTTAGATTATGTTCTGATTTATTAATTTTAACTTAATTATGCTTGATGATACCTTCAGAATAAAATAAAGTTACACCAAAAAAGAATTTTAAGTGATTTAACGTGGAATACATATAACGTCGCAGAAACCAGAGAGAAATCCACGACAGTAAATAAAATGCAAATAATTAAATGTTCCTTGTGCGGCCAGGTACTATTTGATCCATGGACTGGTACAGGTCCGTGGCCCTGGGGTGTGAGGATCACTGCCCTACATGATTAATTTTTCTATTGTAACTCATTTAAGTATGTTTCAAATAAATTTTTATTTTTGTTTAAGACAACTGCATTTCAATAAAATTGTAAAAAAAAAAAATTGTTATTTATTACTATTTCTTTAAATTTTAAATTTTTTTTATTAAATCTTCTCATACTACGGTTACAATTCCGCCATGTCACACTGTGGCACGCGTGCCACGGGTTGGCCCCCTCTATTCCAAAAGGATAAAGATTTGTTTTAAAAATATCATAGTAGATTTGGTAGAATCTTTCATATGGAAGAAAAGAAAAAATTACGAATCCTGTTCTTGGATGTTTCTCTGCTTTAAGCACTTGATAAAATGGTCCGCAATTTTTCGATTATATGCTATTGTTTGAAGCTGATAAAATTAATCTAATCGATTTAAGTATTGTATATGTATCGTAACACGGAGATGTAACAGAAAACTAATTAATCAAATTCATTTGAGACCCCGATAAGAATCCTAGTTGACCAACTAAAATGGAACAACAATTAACTATAAAATAACGGGTTATATACCTTAATTATTCCCCTATTCTGAGGTTGGCAGTTTTGCTTTTCATGTAAAAAGATGTCTCTCAGAATCATAACTAGACAATTTTTCAATAATAAACAGTTCTTTTAAATTAATTTAATTTGGTTCTTTATTATTCGATAAGTACCGTAATATTCGACGTATAACGCGCGCCTATTCTTTCAAGCTGCAATTTTTAGTTTTTAGTATATTCGCCTTAAAACAAGCACTCCGTTTTTTTGCGAAAAAACGTGAAATGTACGTACGCAATACTTTTATGTGTGTTTTGAATTCATTTATTCGAGTATTATTTTAAGCTTTGGTGAAAAAGTGTATATTTCTAGTACTCTACAACTCTTTAAGTTCAAAAGGAATGCCGTTTCTTTTAAATAAACAATATTTCGATGTACCGTAAAATCCTGCGTATAACACGCACTTTTAACATAAAAAATAAGGTCGAAAGTTAAGGGTATGCGTTATACGCCGGGTATAAAAACGATACCTTTAAAAATTACAAAAGAGATGAGCATAAAAATAAATTTGCTTCTGCATGTATAGAAATACTGTTTATTTAAAAGAAATGACTTGCCTTATGAACTAAAAGAGTTGTAGTTCTAGAAGTATACTATTTTTTCAAATGTCTGGGTTAATACCTCGAATAAATGACTTAAAAACATAACAGCAATGTATACTAATATTTCAGGTTTCTTCGTAAAAAAGGGGGTGCGCGTTATACGGCGAAAGAGTACCTATAAATTAAAAAATTCATCTTCCAAGTATTGGTGCGCGTTATACGCCGGATTTGACGGTATATAGAAGTTTAATTTTTTTTTGTACGCTCACATCTTATATTATTTTTAAAGCTCTCGTTTTTATACCCGGTGTATAAAGCGTACCCGTATATTTCGATCTTATTTTTTGCATTGAAAGTCTGCGGTACCGGATTTTATGGCTAGAGTGTCGTCCTCGTCACTTGACTATGGTTCAAAATTACGAGGTTCTTTGCCAAAAGCCCTCGAGGAGCTGAATAGTGCGACGTTAACATTCCCTCAATCACTCACTCGATAATTTTTTTAAATGAATATTCGATTTAATACTTCGCAACATTATATGAGTGTGTATGTGAATAACATATATATATATATATATATATATATATATATATATATATATATATATATATATATATATATATATATATATTATTATATTCTTCTAACATTAATCCTTCTTTTAAAATACATTAACTTTAAGTGAAAATATTATCCATATTCAATGCAATTCAGTTACTAAAGGTAAATATGATTTAAAATATAGATTTCTGAGAGATCTCTTTTAAAATCAATAAATCTTCAATTTCAAAAAAGAGCAATATTTTCAACATCTTTTGGTAATGCTCTCCAAAATTAAATGCACCTTTAATCCTATAAATTTTACTAAAAAAAGAAAAAAAAATCCAAATTTCTAAAATTTTAAAGTTATGCAAAAAGATTTTACCTCCAAAATTTTAAAGGTATTCAAAATGAAAAAGAAATGGGAAAGGTACGTTTTTTAAGAATTTTGCAAGAATTTTTTCGTATAATCAGAGTTTATGGACTTTTGCTGGGACTGTCGTAAAACAGGTTTTATTTTAACGTCATCAGTCACACAGTTCAACAGTGTGAATCAAGTGGAATCTTTTCATTTTGTCTCTCTAACGTCCCCACAACTGTTTTGAATATTAAATAAAGGGTTGGCATTTTTAATTTAAAGATTTTCAGCAAAAAAAAAAAAAATCCAAATTTCCAAACTTTTAAAGATATACAAAAAGATTTTATCTCCAAAATTTTAAAGGTATTCAAAACGAAAAAGAAATGGGAAGGGTACGTTTTTTAAGAATTTTGCAAATAAATTTTCGTATAATCATAGTTCATGGACTTTTCCTGGGACTGTCGTAAAACAGATTTTATTTTAACGTCAGCAGTCACACAGTTCAACAGTGTGAATTAAGTGGAATCTTTTTTCATTCTGCCTCTCTAACGTCCCCACAACTGTTTTGAATACAAATATATCAAAACGTAAATTATAGATCGGTGTTTTTTTTAAAAAATATTTTAACATTTCTAAAAATTTCTTGATTCATTAGCAAAGTGATCTTATAAGGATTTAAAAGGGACAAGTAGTAAAAGCTTCAGCTCACAAAGCAAAGATGTTAAAGAAAAAAAAATCAATATTAAGATTTTAAAAAATATTTTTCGTGGTTGTATGAATATTTTTAAAAATTAGATTTTTTTAAAAAAATAAACGTATATATATATATATATATATATATATATATATATATATATATATATATATATATATATATATATATATAATATATAATATATATAATATATATATATATATATATATATAATATATATATATGTATATATATATATATATATATATATATATATATATATATATATATATATATATATATGCATAGTAATTTAAGTCATTATTTCTTAAAAGTAGTGCACGCAAGAAAAAATGAGTTTTTGATTTAAATTTATACCAAATGAAAAGATTTTTTATTATAAAAAATTTTAACTTGTTCTTTTCATATAAATAAAGGCAAATATTTTGTATTTTCGAATACATTCACATTTCTGAAAAACCTAAAGGTCATTAAATTCAGTTTCAAAATTTATTAAATCAGAAAAACCACTCGATAACATTAAATATTTTGAAATTAAGATTCGCCTCAAAATAGTATACTTTTCTGAATTATGTTTTTTGTTGAAAATTTCTCTCTCGTCCTTTGATACCCTTCAATCTTGATATCTAATTTGTTTGTTATGTTTCAAAATTAAAGCATAATTAAATAATTTATAAGTTTATTTTAGTTATATGAATTTTATGCAGGAATCTGTTGTTATTTTCATCCTCAAATATTTGTTCTCAGTGATGGTTAACTTTTTTAAGTTTCTCACCGGCTGTAAATTTTTCATATAACGTTCAAAATACTTCTCTTTTCATAATCACACACACACACACACACACATGGATGCATTTTTTTAGAAAATAAAGTGTTTGAAGCTAGAATTACAATATCTTTATTTTTACATTTGGTTATTTTCCTTGAAAATTTATTAATAGTATTTGCAATATGAATAGAAAAGAACACACACACACACAATTTAGAATATTAATAGAATATTTCTTAAGGAATTAAAATTTGATTAAGAAGTTTGGTGCAAAATTAAAGTTATAAAAGTATGAACATCTTGATCTACGATTTTTAGTCTGTTTTAAATCTTATGGAACTGTTGATTTAGTATAGATCTTGGTATCCGACTACGTTCGGAACCGTGATACTAAAAAAGCGCATAAATGGATAATTTATTTTGATGATATTTAGTGTCACTTAGATTAGAATACATGTATAAAATTGTTTTAAGGACATTTTGACAAAAAAAAATTATTTAAATACAATATTTTGGTAAAAAATTATCTTAGAATAACCTTTTTTCAAAACATTCTCCTTTTAAAAATAATGCTTCTAAAATTATAATATTCTGCTTTTATAAAATAAAGACCTCCAGAGAGTCTGAACCACTTTTTTTTTTGAAAAATTCACATTATTTTTAGAGTTACAGCCAATTGAAATAATTATCGGCGTTTTTTTCTAAAAATTTCTCCCCTCTGCTGTCGCAAAACAGGGATAAACCCACTTCTAAGTTATATATTTCAAAAATTCTAGTTGAGCCTCTGTACAGAGGTCTGAGCTATATGTAGGCAAAATATTATTATAATAGAAGCCTTTTTCACAAAAGGAGAATATTTTGAAAATTGGTCATTCTATGTTCATTTTTTGTCAAAATATTGTACTTAAATAATATTTTATTGTAATAATATTCTTAAAACAATTTTATATACATTTTCTAATCTAAGTGACACTAAATATCATAAATATTATCCATTTATACGCTTTTGCAAAATCACGGTTCCGAACGTAGTCGGATACCTTAAACACCATACAGCTTTTGTTAAAATTTAATAACATCAAATGCTTTAATTGTTTGTCGATCCAAGGAATTATAGCTTCAATTTAGTTAAAACTATATGGGTAAACAAATTGACAAATATGGGCACATTTGAATAAATTCTCATAATTACGTAATGGTTTAGAAGTTGGTACATTCATACAGCGGCGTTGGCAAAGCTCAAGCGTCGTTGTGACTATGTGTTTGTTTGTGTTGTTCTGCAGTTCAAACATAAGGGCAAACATACCATTTTTAATGTAAGAACAGCTAAGTGATACTTCAAATTGGGGTAGTTGTTATATTTTAGTTATATTACTTAAAATTTAAGACGCAAAATTAATTAATTTTACCTGAAACCTATATAAATGTTTGCAATCTTAATGTTAGCTATACAATCTTATGATCGCATTAACGGGTGCGGGTGGTTTCGCTCTTTGTCCCTTCGACAGCAGTAATGCCAACTATTGAATAATCTCTTTAGAGCAAATATGGGTTTTAAGATTGAGGGTAATATGGGCAGCACTGAAATTTGATGAAGTAATGCTTTCCAACCCTTCACCGGACCATCCTCTCGTCCTACACGTCCTTTGAGTTCCTTCCACAAACCTCTTCCTTATTATAACTTAGGCCGAGTTACAGCATCATTAGGCTCATCTGTTGTCACTGCTGAATTCTCGAAGTCAGCAGCATCATTTCTAGAGGAGCTGAGTCCATTACAACACTGAAAACAACCTGAGGAAATCGTGGAAGACATTAGAATGCTGCAAGAGAGCCGACAAGTGCCGAAGGTCTGGCTTCGAAGAAGAAAGTTTCCAACGGAGTTCGTAGAGATGTAGGGGCAAAACGCAGAGTAACAGCAATTTTTTTTTAAATTTACCAACTTTTTTTTGTGACACAATTTGTGCACAAACACAAAGGTTTAATCTTATTTCTTATTATTTGCTAAACATGTAATTTATGTAAAAATGTATTTCTGTTTGGAAAATGTAAATGTAGAGATAACAGTTTCTCTTATCTTTTTTTATAATGCAATCTTCTCATATTTCCGGCACAGTTGCGCCCATATTACCTAAAGTATTAGTCAAATATGGGTAATTTTATACTTTCAACTAAGTGTTTCGGTGCCCATATTTTCCAAGTTTACCCTAATTAAAAGGTCGCTTGTTAGTATACGTTTTTTTCTCACCCAAGTGTCTTTAAAGACCTTTATGTGTAAAAAATTATTTACTATATTTAGTTATAAAAACACAACTGGAGTTTATTTATTTTCTCCTTATTTGAAATAATTTAGTACCTTATGAGATTCACGACTCAAATGTTTTAGAATGCATTTATGGCTAATCCGAAAACCTGAAATCCATACCATATTATGGAATATATCCCTTTGATTAAATTTTATTCGCTAAAGCTCACATGCGAATGTAAATCTAAAAAAGATAATAATTTAATATTTCTTGTGATTATTCAGTAATTTATTTTTAGGAAAACTTTAATGAAGTGAATGCTCTATTGTGTGTGTGTGTGCTTTATACTTCACATTGCCATTAATTATTACATCTCTGTAATCTTAATTTTTATTAGTTAAGCTATAATCAAACAAATCTATTGCTTGCTGAATTCAAAATATGATGTATCATAAAAGAAAGACTATACTTTTTACACGTGTAATAAAAATCTTATTATTTTTTTAAATTAAATATTTGTATTTTTCACCGAAACAAATAGATTTACATTCTCAACATTTCTCATTTTTTTCTTTCTTTTAACATATAAGTAGTAATTAATTTTTATTAAAGTAATTATTATTCATACTCAATTTATATAGACCTCCTAGTTATTGGTAAAAATTCCACCGTTTGAAGAGACTCCTCAAAGTCATTTCCCGCAATGTTTATTTGTGTATATGAGTTTAGGAACTAGTATGTGTGCGAATATACAAGAGATACAGTTGAATCCCCAACAGAAGTGACAAAAATTTATTCCGTATTTTATGAGATACTTTAGGGTTGATATAAAAAGAAGTGTAGTGAAATGACTTTTATGTGAAAGGACAACCAAAATTAGTTTTAACTCTTAATGGAAGCATTAAAATTTCTGAATAAAGCACTTATAGTACCATAGGTAGGAACATTTTTTCCCCTGGAAAAAACGCGAAAGTTCAATTACCAACATTATAATACTTTGGCAAAAATTGTTCTTGTGCAGAGCCACAGAAATAAAAATATCCTCGATAGTTCTCAATTTTTGAAGGGATTGAAAATGTTTGTTTTTGTAAAACCTTGGGTTCCAATTCCCTTTTATAAACTTTTAAATAAATATGGAGACTTTATTTTTTCAGATCTGATTTATGTAAAATTTTAAATTTTTTCACATAAAATTTGAACTTTACTATATCTCACAATAACTACCGTAATTACTGGAATCTAAGCCGCACTTTTTTTCCAAAGTTAATGCTTCTGAAAATCGAGTGCGGCTTAGAATAGAAGAAAAAGAAATTCGTTGGATTGGACAATTAGAGCACAATTAGAGGTTCTGTATGTATTTAAAAGTTTATAATACTGGTAAAATAATCCGTGATTTACTTCTTATTGATTCTTATTTTAAATTTATTTTAATACAAATATATATTTTTTTATATGCGGCCCTCGAGATTATGATGGGCTGCGGTAGCCCAGGGGTCAATGTATCGGATAATGGCAGGCAAGTCATGAGTTCGAGCCCAGTTCCACTAAAGACCCGTCGTGTAGGGGAACGATGCACGTTAAACTTGTCGAGAGCTCAAACGCGTCCTCCCGTTGGTGTGGTGTGGTAGTTAGGAGAGGGGGTGCCATCTCAGGTGCCGTCCTCGTCACTTGACCATGGTTCAAAATTACAAGGTTTGTCGCCAAAAGCCCTCGTGTATCTGAACAGTGCGACGTTAATATTCACTCACTCACTCACTCACTCGGGATTATGATGTTTTTCCGAAGTGGCCCGCAACTTCATTTGGGTTGGCCACCCTTGAGTTGGAGGAATATTTGAAGATCCTTATGGATGCATCTACTTTTAAGTATATTTTTTTAGTCGTGCACTGATGGCATAGGTGCTATTGTAGCGTGTGGCATTTGTAAAATAAATATTTTTTTAATACCAAATGCATAGTTTTTTTAAAAAATTTTACAATCCTTCCAGCTCCTCATACGATCACAGTGGCACACAAAAAGATAGGGGCTCAGGGTTCAAATCCATCCCCCATACCAATAGAGTTTTTAATTTTTAGCATAAAGATCACTTCTCGGGGCTTTCACTTCACTTTAAAAAAATGTAGCCCCCTTTTGAAAATAGTTTGTGTGCGGCACTGCATATTCATACTTTTTTCATAAAAGATTATGTTCCATTTTTAGCCGATTCGCTTCAACATGTTCCACACATACAAAAATGGGAATGACATTCCTCCTCGGATTAGAAAATATTTCTGACGAAACGAATTTTAGTAGAATTTACTATCTTACGTACACTGGCGTAGCTAGGTGTGAGGGGGCCCTATATCAAAATTCCTTCGAGGTCCTTTTTTAGATATTGGAGCCCTGTTAGTGGGAGTGTTATTACACAAGTTGGTGCCCCTGTAGCTTGGGGGCCCCGTATCAATGGTACGGCTGATACGACGGTAGCTCGCCCCTGCTTACACATCTCTCTGTGAGTTATTTTCTTATATTTATTTCAAGTTATCTGAATGACTTCTTCAGAATTGTGGAGGAAACCATTTAAATCCTTTCAAAAGTCTGGAACTACAGGAATGGAGTTTATTTCCTGTCACGTCATAGCCACATGATGAATGCAATCACGTGTTTCTAACCAATCAGTTCATGCGATTCACTGTTGCCAGCTTTTGCTCTTGTTGGAAACTTTCCCTTAAAAAGATTGATTGATTGAATATTAACGTCGCACTGTTCAGCTACACGAGGGCTTTTGGCGACGGACCACGTAATTTTGAACCATGGTCAAGTGACGGGGACGACACCTGAGCTGGCACTCCCTCTCCTAACTACCACACCACACCAACGGGAGGACGTTTCAGCTCTCGACAGATTTAACGTGCATCGCTGCCCTACACGGCGGGTCTTTAGTGGTACTGGGCTCGAACCCGTGACAAAGCAAGCCACGGTCCGATACCTATACCACTCGGCTACCGCGGCCACCCCTTAAAAAGAACATATTTGCTTACAAAATAACGCACATGGGTAAACAAAATGCATTTGAATAAAAGTGCACCTATAGTAATTATTTTTAAATTTGAAAAAAAAAAGGTTTTTTGAAAAATTTTAATACATGAACATTTTTACTGAATTATTAAATTTGAATTTTTTAAGTACAGCAACAAAAATTACAAGACATTGAGCTCAATGAATATCACTTGAATGCATTTATCATGTGACCACAGTAGCACACACAGGAATTTTTCAAGGGGGGTCCAAGGTCGAAAGTCCACCATTCTTGTACCATGCTCCTTTTGATTTTGTTGATTTTCAGAAACAAAAAACAGTAAAAAACTAATTATTGAATAAATAATTAGCATTATTAATAAAATTAATCATTAATAAAAATATTTAATTATATTTTACGTACTATATACTTAGAATTATAATGAATCGGAAAAAAAATCAAGGACTTTCGGGAGGAGGGTCTGGACTCCCAGGACTTGTGTGCGCCACTGTGTGTTTGGTTGATTGATTGATTGAATTTTAAAGTCGCACTGTTCAGCTACACAAGGGCTTTTGGCGATGGTTGATTGATTGAATATTAACGTCGCACTGTTCAGCTACACGAGGGCTTTTGGCGATGGACCACGTAGTTTTGAACCATGGTTAAGTGACGTGGATGACACTTGAGCTGGCATCCCCCTCTCCTAACTACCACACCAGCGGGAGGACGTTTCAGCTCTCGACAGATTTAATGTGCATCGCTGCCCTACACGGCGGGTCTTTAGTGGTTCTGGGCTCGAACTCATGACATGCCTGCCCTGATCCGATACCTGGACCACTGGGCTACCGCAGCCCTGGCGCCACTGTGTGACCGTCATGAAATTAGCTCATTGTAAATGTGTCACAAAAGTTTTCAACTTAACAGGATTTATTGAATCCTTTCTCCTCCTTCCTTAAGCAGCAGACACCCTTTATCCAACAGACGAGGGAGGAGCGAAATCTTTAATTTATTTCCTCTGTTGTTTTCGTTTCGCACTGCAAAGCAACACGAGAGCTATTGGCGACGAACCTCGTAAATATGAGCCTCAGTCAAGTCAAGATGACGACACCAGAGTTTACATCGTCTCCTAACTTCCACACCACGCCAATTGTTTTCATTCTGGACACTTTATTTGAAGCCCAGTGGCAGAACTGTTGCGTATCGCGCTTCCACGCCACAGATCCGGGGTTCAAAATCCGGGATGGGCAAGGTCGACTCAGTCTTTCATCCCTTCAGTGAGTCGATAAATGAGTACCAAGCTTTCTTAGGAGCTAAACACTGCGGTTTGTCGCCAAACCGGTATAGTGTTTGGTGACGCTGACTGCGGTGCCGCAGGGACTGGGTTCGAATCCCGAACAAGACATGGATGTTTGTAAATGTGTAGTGCCTTTGCGGCATGGGGGTACTTTAAATAGCCGTCGAGCCGCAAGTCCTCTTGTGAGGTTTGTGGAAGGGGAAGAGAGGTGGGAGGACCCTGATCACCCCCAGGGTGTTCTCCCTCAAAATTGGGGTAAAATCGAGATAAATCGTTCTGTAACCTGCATGGTGTTCAAAGCTACGGCTAACGACAGGCGTCACTTAGCCCTTTGCCATGATGAAATTCGTGGGCCTCGATCTGGCCTTTGCCGATCAGGTGGCATTAACCACAACAACAACACTGCGGCTTTCGGATCAGATTGAACACCTGACAGGATCATCTGCTCATGCACCCCAGCGATAAACACATTGAGACAGGCACAGAAGGCCTATATAGTTTTTTTTTTACAAAAACTAGAGCTCTTTATCATATTTATAATATGAAATTGCTTTAAAAAATGATTATATTCACTTAAAATTTTGTAATAAAACAGTGATTGATAAATCTGAAGGTTAAAACACTTCTGCTGTTATATAGAACATACACAAAAAATGTCAGTAAATTATTTTAAAACTTTTTCAGCAATTGCTGCCCCCGCTTAAACTTTTCGAAAAAAAACACATTTCGAGTAAAACGCATTTTAAAGTTTGACATTTTGTATAAAGTTATGGCATCTGCTTTTACTAAAACACTTGTAGTTTTTGTACTAGTGAATGGAAAATAAAACACTTGGTATTTTCATAAAGCTAATAAGATGGCCTATAAAATAAAATCATAAAAAAATGTGCCAATTTTTTTTAACCTTATAAAATAATAACATATGATAATTACATGAATTTGTAGTATTAAGAGAAAATCAATGATGCACTTTAATACTGCATTTTCTTCATTTAAAGAATGCATAAAATTTAAATCTGAGAATAAAGCCTGAATAGGTAAAAAGTTTACAGATAGCGATCTGTTTATCTTGTAACCCCCTTTTTTTTTTACAAGATTTGTTATTTCCTTTTCTGTTTCCCATTGAATGAAAAAACTGCAGGGATCGACTATTCGGAACACCGGTCCTAGAACCGGTCTCCACTAGGGGGGGGGGGAAGGATCGACTCCGCCTTTTTTAAGGCGGGTATTTTTTTCTTCCCATAGTGTAAATCGTAGAAAAATAGACCACAGTAAATAAAATGGAAATTTTTAATGTTTCTTGTGCGGACTTGACCATGGTTTCTAATTACCAGGTCCGTCACCAAAAGCCCTTGTGCTGCTTTATTGTACTACGTTACTAAACACTCACTCGTAAATTACACATTTTTAAAAATATCTGTTGACATTTTTTTTTTATTTTTTCGCCAAATTTATATTCATCCATTGCACTTCCATGTGTTTTGCACAATTACATTGTTTATTTTAGTATGATTTGAGATTATACAACAGCAGTAGCGCATACAAAAAATTTTCAAGAGGGGGAGGTCCAGGGTCGGTATCATGTTCCAGTACGTCGCCCAACATATTCTTTTGATTTTGTCGGTTTTCGGGAACAAAAACAATACAAAATTAATTATTGAATAAATAATTAGCATTAATTAGTAAAATTAATTATTAATAATAAATACATAATTAAATTTTACGTAATAAAGGGTGTTTTTTTAGAGGTATAGAACTTTAAATTGCAATAAAACAACGATGTATTATTCGATTGACATGAATTTTTTTTATTCAAAAGATAATCTTGTGGCATTACATTTTAAATATGATTTCTGGCATAGGACTGCCACGGCTGGCTCGGATGTAGTCCAGTCTGGACGTCCAATTTTCGATGACTTTTTCCAACATTTGTGGCCGTATATCGGCAATAACACGGCGAATGTTGTCTTCCAAATGGTCAAGCATTTGTGGCTTATCCGCACAGACCAATGACTTTACATAGCCCCACAGAAAAATAGTCTAGTGGTGTTAAATCACAAGATCTTGGAGGCCAATTCACAGGTCCAAAACGTGAAATTAGGCGGTCTCCAAACGTGCCTTTCAATAAATCGATTGTGGCACGAGCTGTGTGACATGTTGCGCCGTCTTGTTGGAACCACAGCTCCTGGACATCATGATTGTTCAATTCAGGAATGAAAAAGTTAGTAATCATGGCTCTATACCGATCACCATAGACTGTAACGTTGTGGCCTTCATCGGTTTTGAAGAAGGATTCCACCAGCCCATAAAACGCACCAAACAGTCAGTTTTTCTGGATGTAACGGTGTTTCGACATACACTTGTGGATTAGCTTCACTCCAAATGCGGCAGTTTTGTTTGTTGACGTAGCCATTCAACCAGAAGTGCGCTTCATCGCTAAACAAAATTCGCTTATGAAAATCGCGCACGCGCGCGACCATTATTTTCGAAATAAAATTGCACAATTTGAAAGCGTTGTTCAGGCGTGAGTCTATTCATGATGAATTGCCAAACCAAACTGAGAATAAATCACTTGACAGCTGATAAATCGGTCGGCATCTTGGAAAGTAATGCCAACTTAAACTTCTATACCTGGAAAAAAAAACACTCTGTATATACATAGGATTATAACCAATCGAAAAAAAATCAAGGGCTATGGGGGTGTCCGAACCCCTAGGATACGCCCTTGTGCGCGCCACTGTATAATAGCATATTAATTTTAAAATTTTCGGTCTTTTAAGCTCTTTTCAAAGAGTTAAAAGGGCTGTACTTTTTACATCGTCTCGGCTCACCTGTGAAAAGTTAGCGAAAGAAAAAAACAAAAATTTTGTTTTGTCTGTACAGACTCCTTCCAGATCGATTGTTTGGAACGAAGAACAGAGGGTATTTTAGTCAAATCTTTTCCAACGCTAAAAAAAGGGGGCGGGTGCTATTCACTTACTTGGATGCAATGTGGGACAAAACCTCATGAAGCGCGTATCATTACTTCTTTGTTGAATTGAGCGTGTTCAGGAACAGTACCTTTAAATTGGCAAAATCCTACTGGTTGATAGTGTTTAAAATGTGTACTAAAAGACTTATCTTGCATAAAAAATTCTACAAAACACAGGGGTTTCTAAATTCTTTTTATTTATTTTTTTTCCTTTGCAAGGGCATTGGAGTGGGGGTTTCATTTACTTGTTTACTCTAAGTTCACTACTCATTACATCCTTTGTTATTCAAAAGGCAGAATCGTGCTTCCCCTGTTTTTGAATAGAATTGAAAAAAAATTTGGGGGACTTTAATTATTTCAGATGAGTATTACTTTTTTCTCACATTTTAAAGAGCTCATTTGAGCTGAAATTTTCCAAGCATGATTGTTTTGGAAGATAATACTATAATTTTTAACTATCATTAATTAAAACTAATTGACTGAATCTATTTATTTAAATAATTTCAGATACAGTCACGTTGGCTTCATTTTTAGTAACTTGGGTCAAAACTTTAAAAGATTTTTTTTTCTCACGTTAAAAGCATTCAGTTGAACTGAAGTTTTAAATACACAATTTGTTTTGGATAACAAAGCGATACTTTAATGACTATTGATAAAAATTAATTGCCACTTAATATTGTGATTCTGTCATATGTATATACATATTTATATTAATTGTAATTGTTTGATAAAAAGTAACTAAAAAATAAAATTTTTCTTTGTTGACCTAAGTATGAATTGACCTTAATTTTTTTTCACATATTACTTGTTTAATGACGTATGGCATAATTATAAATAGATTTGTGCAATTTGTGACTATTAAGATACTTGTAAAAACTAATTAGCACCCACTGAATGAATGATTGAATATTAACGGCGCACTGTTCAGCTACACGAGGGCTTTTGGCGACGGACCACGTAATTTTGAACCATGGTCAAGTGACGTGGACGACACCTGAGCTGGCACCCCCTCTCCTAACTACCACACCACACCAACGGGAGGACGTTTCAGCTCTCGACAGATTTAACGTGCATCGCTGCCCTACACGGCGGGTCTTTAGTGGTACTGGGTTCGAACTCGTGACAAGGCAAGCCACGATCCGATACCTATACCACTCGGCTACCGCGGCCACATTAGCACCTACTGAACTATGTCCATTGAAATAATATCGAATGCGAAGACGATATCGATTAAATGTTAAATCGGTTATGCGATATATATATATAATTTATTTTTCCATGATAAATAATTTCAGGTCAACGCAATATTTAATAATTTTTCTTGGAAAAGTTCTCAATTTTTTTAATGTCTTCATTCACTTTAGATTTCTAGTAGTTGTAAAACGTTTAAGCAATTTAATGTCAAACATAAATAGCTTTCTTAATATTTGTTCGTTAATTGTATCTGATGAAATATTTTTCTTACGCAATTATCATTTTGTGTTTGAAGAAAGAAAAATTTTAAAATAGGAAAATAAATAAAAATTTAAAAAAATGAAGTAAACTATTTGAACAAACGAAACGATTCAAAAATGTATTAAAACCTGATAGACGTTATTTCTCAAAATATGGTGCCGCCGAAGTAGCCTAGTTTTTAAGGTTACGAACTTCGGGGCTGGCTATCATGAGCTCGAGCCTAGTGCCGCTGAGACCCGCTGTGTAAAAGAGCTGACGCACGTTTAATCTGTCGAGACTCAAACGTCCTCTTGTTGGTGTGGAAGTTAGGATGCCAGCTCAGGTGTCATCTTCGTCACTTGATCAAAATTCAAAATTACGAGGTCTGTCACCAACAGCCCTCGTGCAGCTGTGCAGTATGGCGTTAGAAAACTCTTTCTTTCTCATTCCCATTATATGCT
The DNA here is from genome assembly GCA_019973935.1 of Trichonephila clavipes. Taxonomy (NCBI): domain Eukaryota; kingdom Metazoa; phylum Arthropoda; class Arachnida; order Araneae; family Nephilidae; genus Trichonephila; species Trichonephila clavipes. Next base: position 393,704 of record BMAU01019076.1, on the reverse strand, counting down.
AAGATACATACAATGATTATTTTTAGAAATATTTTTCTTGCTTAAATCGTTCAAAATTACGATCTCATATACAGATAAATACACTTAATGCGAAAACGCTCAAGACGGAATATCGGCTAACACGAAGTAATACATCGTTCCTGACAAACTGCTATGTGTTTTCATGCATTTTTTCTTTTAACACGAAACGAAAATCACTTAACAAGAAAAGATTTCCCTTCTGGGAATGAACAAATTACGGAAAACCCAGACAGTTAATGAAGTATTCGAGAAAGTTTCTATGTTATTGGACTGCCCAACTGAATCATCGAAAGAATTTATTGCAGTAGACGATAATAATGTGTGTACAGCGTCAATTATCACAAAGACATTTTGGAGTTTGTTCAAAGCTCAAAAATATCACTGATGCAGATTCTGGCGACGAAAATGGAACGAAATAAAGAAGTCATGAAAAATATGCGCAGTTATTTAGACGCGTATTCAAATGATGAAATGTCAACATCGAGCAATTTGTTGACAATTGGATGCTAAAAAAGAACAATGCAAAGAAAAAATAGATTTTCCAAAAACTCACCAAATGTTTTGTTTTTCAAAGAACTTGAAAATTATGTATTAAATTTCATTAAGTTCTTGCTTCATTGCTTTATATCAAATACATACATATATACATATCTATGTAAGTAAAATGTACTCTAATAAACTTACTTTTGTTGAATATATGTTTTTCTTGCAATATCCTTTAGCACGAAAAATTATTTCAGTCCCCCTTAGCTTCGTGTTTAACGATTTTCACTGTATGTGTTCACTTTAGGGGCCATGGTATCATACGTGAGATTGCGTTTCCCCGTTCTGAGGCCCGTGATCACACCGGTGTGATCTGATTTGTTAACGTTTGGTGGCCACGTTAGCCTATTGTTAAAGGTATCGGATCGTGGCTGGTATGTGACGAGTTCAAGCCCATTACCACCAAAAACCCGCCGTGTAGGGAAGAGATGTCTATAAAATCTGTCAAGAGCTCCAATGTCCTCCCGTTGGTGTGGTAGTTAGGTTGCCAGCTCAGGTGTCGTCCTCGTCATTTGACCATGGTTCAAAATTACGAGGTCCGTAGCCAAAAGCTCTCGTTTAGCTGAAGAGTGTGACGTTAATATTCACTCACTTGGTAACGTATGGAATTTAGAATGATTATATACTATAAATTTTTCGGCTTAATCAGTAATAATTTTGTATGAATTTATAAGTAGAATTAAGCTTAACACAGAAAATCTCACCCGATCCTGGACGATTTAATATATAATTTTCAGCATAAAAAATAGTATTGTTTTGTGTGTGTGTGTGTGAATATGGTTTAAACTGAAAAATATTTAGATCTCAGAAAAAAGGAAAAAATATTTAAGGTAATACTTATATAAAAAAGGAGAGTTTTATAATAGTTTCTGTCCCTCGATTTCGAATAGTCCAGCGTTTCTCAAACTGTTGGAGTGATAACCCAAGGTGGGGGGGGGGGCGTGAGCGTATCGAGAAGTTAAAATACAAAAGATTAGTTTTTTTAAAAAAACAATGAATTTTTTTTTTTTTTTACTGAAAGGAAGCAAAACCAGTGGCGCACAGAAGGGGAGGAGGTCCTGGGGGTCCGAACCCCCCAAAGCCCTTGATATTTTTTCCGATTGATTATAATTCTAAGTACATAGTACGTAAAATTTAATTAAGTATTTGTAATTAATGATTAATTTTATTAATTAATGCTAATTATTTATTCAATGATTAGTTTTTTACTGTGTTTTGTTCCCGAAAATCGACAAAATCAAAAGGAGCATGACACAAGAATAGTGAACTTTCAACCCCGTACCCCCCGAAAAATTCCTGTGTGCGCCACTGAGCAAAACAAAATACATTCTGGCATAATAAAAAATAAAATACATATTTACATTGATATAATACACTTATAAATGTATTGGTACTGCACAATGTGTTTGAGAATAAATTTAAAAATACTATGATAAGAGCAAGTTTAATAGTTTTCAGGGACTCCATGGGATTGTCAGATATAGTATTACGTACAAAATTTAATACTTACTAGATATTTTGTACGGTTTATAATTAAAGTCGTATTGTAGCTTTCGCATCAAAGTACATTATTATTGCATTCCACACATTATTATTGTACGAAGGGGGCGAATGAAAATTATGATTTAAAATTGTGTCGCAAATATTGAAAGTTAGAGAAGCACTGGAATAATCTATATCAGGGGTAGGTCAACTTTTAGCTGTGGCGTGTCAAACCAATCTACTAATATGATTCAGCGTGTCAGACACTAGGATTTATTTTAAACAATTCGAGAGTCCCACGATAATGCAGGCTGTGTTAAGAGGATAGAGGTCAATAATATAGATATTTATAGTGCTGTATCATACATTAATTTTGTATCATTTAAAGATATTTCTTAACATAAAAATATATATATAAACAACATAAAATATAACTATTTCTTCAAAAAAATTTTAAAAATTAAATTTTTCATATATTATGTACTTTTTAAAGTGACCGGGTAAGTAGAAGAGGGCCTTTTTGGAGGACTTTGTCGGCATAGTTTCTATTTATCCTATGTCCGACAATTTAACAGAAAAGGAAATGTCCTTTCCAAAGATATATTACGGCAATAAGAGGAAGAATAGTTTTCCGATTACTTGAAAGCAACCTTAGAAGATTTACAAGAAAGCAGATGTCCATTTCTAGGTTCTCTTACACCAAATAGGCACAATGACCCAAAACTGAAGAATCAACAATAATCAACGGGGAGAAGCATTTTTTTGTCTATATAAAAGATTTTACGACTTGTTTTCCATATTCATTTACAAGAACCATCTTATTCTGTATTCAGAGTTTCAAACGTTCAATAGCCTTAGAGCGTCCCCGAACACTCCTTTCTTTGTAAAGGGTGTTTTTTTAGAGGTATAGAACTTTAAATTGCAATAAAACAACGATGTATTATTCGATTGACATGAATTTTTTTTATTCAAAAGATAATCTTGTGGCATTACATTTTAAATATGATTTCTGGCATAGGACTGCCACGGCTGGCTCGGATGTAGTCCAGTCTGGACGTCCAATTTTCGATGACTTTTTCCAACATTTGTGGCCGTATATCGGCAATAACACGGCGAATGTTGTCTTCCAAATGGTCAAGCATTTGTGGCTTATCCGCACAGACCAATGACTTTACATAGCCCCACAGAAAATAGTCTAGCGGTGTTAAATCACAAGATCTTGGAGGCCAATTCACAGGTCCAAAACGTGAAATTAGGCGGTCTCCAAACGTGTCTTTCAATAAATCGATTGTGGCACGAGCTGTGTGACATGTTGCGCCGTCTTGTTGGAACCACAGCTCCTGGACATCATGATTGTTCAATTCAGGAATGAAAAAGTTAGTAATCATGGCTCTATACCGATCACCATAGACTGTAACGTTGTGGCCTTCATCGTTTTTGAAGAAGGATTCCACCAGGCCATAAAGCGCACCAAACAGTCAGTTTTTCTGGATGTAACGGTGTTTCGACATACACTTGTGGATTAGCTTCACTCCAAATGCGGCAGTTTTGTTTGTTGACGTAGCCATTCAACCAGAAGTGCGCTTCATCGCTAAACAAAATTCGCTTATGAAAATCGGGAACAACGGCAATCTCGTTTTGGGCCCATTCGACGAATCTACGCCTTGCTTGATGATCGTTTTGATGAATTGCCAAACCAAACTGAGAATAAATCACTTGACAGCTGTTAAATCGGTTGCCATCTTGGAAAGTAATGCCAACTTAAACTTCTATACCTGAAAAAAAAACACTCTTTACTATTGTACATAAAATGCGTGACTCACGAATAAATAGGCGGAAAAAAAAAGAGAACGAACATATTATTTTAATTTAAATGTAACTATCTGTTAGACTACGTTCTGATTATATTTATTTTTTCAGATATTTTGGATTGGATAATTTTTATAAAAAAAATTATCCAATACTGTAGAACTTTCTAAGTTTGAAAGTCCCCATTTTCTTTTTCTTACGAGAAAATTGTGTTTGGAAATCGCGTGCGATAATTACTACTGATTTCAGTTCAAAAAATTTCTTTTCCTTTTAAAGAAGACATTTCCTACGAATTTAAACCACATTCCAGCAAGATTTCTTTTTCAGTATTATTAAAGGCATTGAATGAAATAGTATAAAACATTGATTATTATATAAAACACTAATCATAATGTAAACTATTGCACAAAAAAGGAAACGCTTATTTCATTTCAGTCAAATGTGTAATAACCTAAAGCAAATTTAAATTAATTTATCAAGGTAAAATTTATTTATATTTTGATTTTCAGTAAATGTTTTAAAATGTTGAAAATGTTATTGATTTATTTTTATTCTGTTAAACGCAATAATTTCGTACATACAAACTCAAATTATCATGTTAACACTTAAATTAATTAATTTTGAAAACTAAATAATAATATAGTTATTTTGAACATTTAGATATATACAATGAATTAAAAAAATGGAAAGAAAAAGCAAAATTTTTGCCTGTCTCTCTATGTCATAATGTAAAACCTCAAATCGATAATGGGCTATTTTATAATCATATAGTACTCTGAAGCTCTCTATCTATTTATAATGGAAAGTATTTGCTTTAAGACACATACATAATTCTTTAACAAATAACAAAATTACATTAACTATATGCGAGTTTAAAAGATCTTATAACTATTAAACATCTGTGTACCAATAGACATGTAAATATTCAACTAAGCTATATTGTGGTTAATAAATTTATAATTGTTTCTCTGAGAGTTAATTAGTTATTTATATAACACTCTGTTAAGAATTTTTGTATACTTACTTTCTTAAAAGAATAAAAACATTGATAAATGTCATTTTTTTATTGCCTCGATAATTCATTCTGTTTTGATGCATTAGATTTCATAATAATTATTGAATCTTAAGATTAAGTTTAGATTTTTACACCAAGCATTTTTCAAGGATTAAAATTATATGATAATGTTCATCTTTGATCTAATTGTTCCTATGTATGCTGAAAATTATGATAATCGATTAACAATGACAGGTAAATGTGATAAATGGCAGGAATGTGGCGTTAACTTAATACTATATCTCAAAACCATAAATAAATGTCACTTGTTAAACAGTATCACATTGTATATTCCACATGTTTTTACAGCTGTGGTAGCCGAGGGATCACAATTGAGGATTCCATCATCTAGCAGGGCTCTAATACACGTTAGCTTTCTAAAGGCTTGAAGTACTTTCATTGCCGTCATAACATAATCGACTGGGTTCCAGGTCGGATATCATCCTCGTTACTTGATTGTTAATCAAATAATGAGGTTCGTCTCATTGCGATATCCCTCATGTTTCCTCTGAATGAGACATCAATAAACTATCGATATATTTGCATGTTCTTAAAAATAAGTCCTTTAAATACACAAATGAATAAATGTAAAATTTATATTTTTTCCAACTGTAATATACTGCTTTCGTTAGCATAAAATATCAAATCCTTTGAATTTTTAGAAAAATTCTTGATTAGTAAAACGCAAACAATTAGTTGACATAAGACACAATTATGACTACACATACCTTTAAGTCAGCAAGGAGCAAATCATTCACGTATCTTGGTAAACTTATTTATATAAGGAAAAAACTATTCTTATTCGTATTTAATTGTTATTTTATGACTAATTACAACACATTTATTTCTTACTTTTTCATCTTTCATATAAAAAGGTTATTTCATTAGTTTTATGGATAGAAGTTAAACTTGTTAGTTTCTTATTTTTAAGTTACAATAAATTATAATTCTTTTGATGTATCAGTTAGTATAACATTGCTGAAATTCTAAGGTAAATGCTCTGATCTCTGTGTGATAAAAATAAATAATCTTCAAAAATATTTTAAGAAATATAATGCACGCGTCATTCTAATTCTAAATACAATCTTCCTTTTTAGGACGTAGGGGAATACAATAGTTTCCAAATGTGCTGCCCAGAAAAAAAATTAGCCCCAGTCCAAAAATAAATCGAAAAATTCACAATAATCGAATATTCTTTATTAACATAGCAATAAAAACCATTACATTTGAAAATCAATGTAAGATCAATCCCCTCTCCCAATAATTTACACTCAAAACGTGTAAAAGGCCTCCATAGGTATCTGCCGTTTTTTAAGTGGTTGATTAGCTTGAAATTATTCAATACTTTGCAATTTATTGAGCTTTACTACAGCTGAATTTTTTAGGTGCTTCATCTCTGTTATTATTTGGCATTTAAAGATCTGATCACTATCTCCTGCAGAATCCTATCTACCCATTCTCACCTGCAGAGACACTGCAATTGATAGAGTACTGTCTAAGGGATTGAATATAATTGAAGACTCCTCCAAACTTCAGATCTGTGGCGATCCCAATCCTATTGTTTTTAGATGAGTTTGAATAACTATGTTCTCCCCCCTCCCCCCACACAAACACCCACCCTCTGCATTTATTCCTTTCCAAAATGAAGTAAATTCAAAGAAATTTTTACTACCTCTAGTATAGATTTTATAGTACAGACCTAATTTATAGATTGATCTAAATCTTCTTCATTTTCTAATTCTCAATCAGAATCTGAATCGTCAAAAATTTCGTCTTCTAAATCAATCAAAAGTTTCTGGATCTCTTCAGTGGTTAGACCTCTTTTCCGTTTTGGCATTTTCTCTTCTGTTTTTTTAAAAGAATCAAGTTAATTTAAAATGAGAAAAATATTGAGATGAATACATAAAGGCAAGAGAAAACCACTTACAATATAACAACTGTGCACAGATTAAATCTCCTTGTGAGGAAAGGACATAAGAGGGAAAAAGAGGGAATTCTAGATAAGTGGGAAAGAGGGAACACACCCCTTCCCCCTCTCAATACAAAAGAGACCGGTCAAGTGATTGACGTCCCTGTATTCTAATAGGAACCGCAGTGATCCGAAATCTGTTAAAGGGGGAAGAAGAGCTTGGTCGCTACTCCGACCAGCGCCGTCCTTTAAGGAGCTATTCTTTTTGATGGCACTATCGACCAGCCGTCCTCTAAAGGTTAACTACGCAAAATTGGACAGCAATAAATCAATTTACACTATTTTTCATTTTTCACAAAAACTTGTTGATAATTTGGGGTGTTGCTTAGAATCGATGGCGGCTTAGATTCGAATAAATACGGTAGTTTTATATTCTGAGAGAAAATCCTGTTTTTCATCAGAAAGAATATGCTTAGAAAATTTCATAAGAAAGTATTTACCAATACATAAAAGTTCCCCCAAGACCTTTTCTTAATCCATTAATTGTGAAATTTTAGGATACATACACTTAACTAATTCCAAAATGAATTGGGGGTACATTTACATATTATAAACTTAACTCAGTGGCGCGACAGCCCATGATGGTCAAGGCCTACTGTGCCCAACTCAGTATAAGCGAACCTGGGGCCCTGAGGTGCATGAGCAGATGTTCCGGTCAGATGGTCAGTCTGACGCGAAACCCACAGTGTTAAGTTCCCAAGCAAGCTTAACACTCATTTATCGACCCACTGAAGGGATGAAAGGCTGGGTCAACCTTGCCCAGCCTGGGGTTTGAACCTCGGACCTGTGGTGTGGAAGTGCGAACGCTTACATATTATACCGTCGACCAATTTCTCCGAAACAAAAAATATTGCCAATTCAAAAGATGCCGCCAAATGCTGTCACCATATTATTAATATTATTGTGCTTGGACATACGTGGGAACTATTTTCCACTACTGAGTGCATATTGCGTCCTTTGGCGATGTCTTTTAGTTTGACGCAACTGGTGGACGGTATAATTTGTAAGTATCATGAGTTGCAAGCTGTAATTTAGTATATTACTAATAAATACTATTTAAATATTCTAAAGATTATTAATTCTTTTTAGAATAATTGAAAATTATATTCTCTGAGTACACTATATTTCAACAAAAGCTATTGTACTGCATATTAATAGAAAATGTTTATTGTTGCTTAGCCAAAATTGACTCTTGCGCCATTAAAACCTGCACTAACTCACTGTACGCTGGGTGTAATTATTTCTTAAATAGACAGCAAATTGAGCAAAAAGTAATACAAAAAAAAATTAGAGAACCCCGACATGTTTTACTTTAAAAATTCAGTCTAAGTATCGTATGGATTTAAAACGGTGTTATTTATAATTTCCTTAAAAATTTTAAGTTCATTTACCTTTTAAGTAAAAGCAAACCTCTGGAGTGTAAAAAATATTTTTAAAACTTTTTTGTTCCTTTAATTTTTGAATATTTGGCTTGGACGTTAAAACAATTCTTGTAAACTTTTTTTTATTTGAAAGTTCTCCTTTTAGGTCGAATGACTATTCAGATTCTACTCTTGTCAAAAATTGTAATTCATATTTTTGCTAATATTTTTTAAAAATCTCTTTACAGGGTATATATTTCTAAAGGGAAGAATTCATGTAAAGTAACATCATGTGATTACTAAAAGTAAACAATTCGTATGTAATGTTGAAATTTCTAATATTAGTACCTATATGGAATTTTTTCACACATAAGTTTAATTAGTTACTAAAAATTATATCTTGGAAAGAGAGAATTCAATCTCATATAAATACGAGAAAAAAGACCCCCTTTTTAAATAAAAAAATACTTTTTTTTATAAATAACTTACTTCATAAATAATTTTTTCTATTCATGCTGTTTTCTCCCACTGCTAATTAGGGAATCCGACTACGTTCGGAACCGTGATTTTAAAAAAAGCGCATAAATGGATCATTTTCATGATATTTAGTGTCACTCAGATTTGAATATATGCATAAAATTGTTTTAAGGACATTTTGACAAAAAAATTATTTAAATATAATATTTTGACAAAAAATTAACTTAGAATAATCTTTTTTCCAAATGTTCTCCTTTTAAAAAACTCCTAAATTTGTTAACATTAAAACAGTTAAATTTCAGAACCTAAGTATATTATTCCAACATTCAATCATGCTAACATCTTAAGGTGACTTGATACTCCAAAAATGACTGAACTATCATTTTTTAAATTTTTATTTAATCTTATTATTTGCATTATTATCTTTCGATTGATATATCACTTGTGCATATCGAAAAGTTAGAAAATGGATAAAACTTCATTTGAAAACAAATTAGGCATTTCGGCCACGCCCCCTTTTTAGAAAAAAAAATCTAAGAAAAGCGTTTTAATAAAAAAAAATCTATTTTACAAAGAGGAATAATAACTATAAAAATAGAATGTGCAATATAGAAAGCAGGATATAACTGCGGCAATACAATAATGTTTTTTTTCTTTGTGAAATGTGTGCATGTAAAATTTTTGAATTAAGGCATTTTATATTAATAATTTTATAGTTTCAGTTTTTATTCCTCATATATTTTTCATACAAATATAATAATTCAATATTATGTGAAGAAAAAAACTAAAATTTCTGTCGTGACAAAAAAAATTTTTTTTAAACATTTTTCTTAAATTTTCTTCTGCAATTAATACTATCTAAAAATTGATCATTTATAAAAAATGTATGGGTTCAAAAGGTACGAAAATACAATTATTTAACAGAAAAATATATAACTAATATCTTAAAGTGGTATTTTAAGTTTGTTTAAGCTTATTATAATTATTTTTTCAGAATTATAAACTTTAAAGTGGTTTTTCTCAGTTTGTGTTTTTCGAAACAATAGTGCATTCAAAATGCTACTCCTTCCACAATTATTTACCAATCACTTTAATTTTTCCTGCGTGTTATATACAAAGCACGTTACAAAATTATGGATCCATTTTGCTGTATAAACTGAATATTTCTTTAAAAAAAAATTAAAATGCAAGAGATATTGACTTTTTCGTTGATTTTTAGCATGCATATCAACATTTTATTTTTTTCTCTCCCAAACTAATTAAGATATCGTAAAATCAATCCCTAAAGTTGCTTAGAACATCCTTAAGAATATTATAAAAAAATTTTAAGTCAAAAAATTAATAATTACAGAAGGAGTAGAATTTTAAAAGTTTCCAAATTTTCTTCAAAAAATTTAAAATTTTAAAATTGTGTGACTAATATGTGAAAAATTTCATCTCGTATCAATTTTTTGAATAGAAACATTATATAAAATACTAAAATATAATTTTTAAGTACATAAATAAAAAAGATTGTTCAAAGGGTACCAAGTCCTCTTTAAAACAGTCATAATATTAATCCTTCAATCTCTCGAATTAGCAGATCACATGCATTTATATATTAAGGAAAGAACTGATGCCATATTGGAGAAAAGAACTTTATGCAAAGCTTTATGTAAATTAGATTCGGCACGTTCATTGGTGGTAGGATTAAATAGCATCGTGTTCTGCCTATACTCCGATTAGCTAAAATTTCAGGGGAGATAGAAAATTGAGGTAAAAGCACACAGGTTGAAGGTTTATTTCCAACATTTACTGTACTAGGTATTTATGCTTGAATCCGCATATTTTTAATGCATAAAACATGCTACATATTTTCTCTTCTATATTGAGTAAAAAACGTATTTTTTTATTTTACGTATCAAAGTAAGGAATCGAATGTTTTTAAAGTTTAAGGATAATAAACACACAATGTGTAATAACATGAACTTTATAAATATTGAGTCATTTTTCCATGTGAACAAATATTCCGAATTTAGGCTTATGTTCCAAACGAAGACAACTTAAAGACCTTCTTACGCAGCATTGTGTTTTTGTATAATTGCCAATTATGAATCCCGTATATGTTCTTTTGCACAAACAGGCTCCTGTATATATGTGCATACATGTATAATATATATTCCTGCTATGTGTTACATATGTTTTTGAAAGTGCAGAATTAATTTACTTTGAAAGTTAATTTGTTCAAATTCGGAAAAACCCAGTTATATACAGAATTTTATACAATGGAAGCTTAAGCATTCGTAGCCTATGCAATAGTTTCTCCATTCATTGTTATTCGTAAATATAAGTATTTTGAATTTCATATTAAGAAAATTACTAAAAAAAGGAAAGAAAGAAAGAAAGTAAACCATGATAAAAGGAACTGTGAACAAAGTAGAGCTCAAAGCATCGATTTGACGATTTAAAAGTATTATTCAATTAAAAAAAACGAACTTTTGCAAAAAGAAAATAAAATAAAAAGGAAAGAAATAAATAAAATAAAAGAAAAAAAGAAAGAAAGAAAAAATGATAAAATTATGTTTATTTTTTAATGCAATCTAAAGATTGGTAATATTTTACATTGCCATATAACTGAGACAAACACAACTATTTATGTCCCATTTAGATTTGCATTCACATTTCCTGAGTTCATGTCCTGTCCTCAGTGGCATAAAGGAGAACATTTGCCCCCCTGCAAAGACAAACTTTGGGCCCCCAAGTTGGATTTTATACAGGGCTGGTACTTGGGCACCCTAGAGACCTGGGTTCCCCCGCAATACGGGGGTGTACGTTATGACACTGCCTGTCCTGTAATAAAGAATTGTCTTACTAAGTATTTAAAGCAAAAATATTTATACGGTGTATACTTACTGTGTGTGTTTCATTAAAAATCTTTATTTACATATACTAAATTCCAATCTTGCATAAAATTGTTTTAAAATAATGTAATACCAAGCTTTTAAAATCTATTTCCTGTTTTACTAAGAACCGTAGATAAAAATTAATGGTCTTCAGATTTTGCTCCATCTACTTCGGGTACTGTAATTCTTGCAGTGACACATTCTTCGACATTTGCACTAGGAACTGCTACCGTTTTATTTTCTTGCTTTTTTAGGTCTGTATCTGGCTTCCTCAATTTGTTTTTTTCGGTTCACATTCTTTTTTACACATTCGTACTATTTCTTGCCTCTTCAGATCCTATTTTACCACAAATTAAATGAACAAACTAATCTTTTGATTTACATGTATGAGCACCTGATGCTGCTTTTGAGCAAACAATACAACGTCTTATACAATCCCTTTTACAGGTTATATCTGAAACTGAAATGAAGCTCTTTCTTGAAAACTTCTTCAATCTGCAGAGTTATTTCCTTGATGGAGCAGGGTAACTGAATATTGTTTTGAACTCTATTCTTAATCAACGATGAAAATGGGGTAGAAAGCAGTTTCAGATTGCTATCTGTAAATTTTTTTCTATAGATGATTCTGTAGAAGATGAGTATATATATATATATATATATATATATATATATATATAATTCCCTCTAGCATCCTTTTAATTAACTCTTTTAATAATATTGAAATAATCTTTTAATTATTTGGTTCGAAACTAACACCCTGATGATCTTAATCGTAATCGATGAATATTATTGTATCAGAAATCCCTGTCCCGCCCATTCTATACAATCAGAACTACGATTACGTAATCATCACGCGCTTGCACTGTTGTACACCTTGTGTAATCGCGCTCTCTTCTCTCTTCCTCTTTGCCATCGTCATGTATGAATGTAAATAGCTGCTCTCAGTGTCTTTGTGTTGTGTCCGTCAAGATGTCACTTCTGCTTGTTTCCTGTCCACTATGCTTTATAATCGTCGCAAGTTGTCTCGTCAACGTGAAAATGTACCATAAATTTGTCCTAAGCTTTGATGTGTGCGCCACAATAAAGAAGATGTCTGTTCACTGAAGATGTTTTACTGAAACTCGGCTAACACTAAAAAAAAATATACCATTCAGCCAATGCTTTATATATATATATATATATATATATATATATATATATATATATATATATATATATATATATATATATAACGCGTAATGTGTCCTTTTGCGTAAACATGCCTGCGACATCATAATCATGGTCTTATATGAATTTTCTAATTTTTTAAGGTTTTCTTCATTATTTAAGGAATATTATGCATTTTTGAGGAATGATAGAAAACAATCCAACTCTTGAAGGTCAAAGAGTTTGGCTTCGTATAGAATTCTGTAAATTACGGAATGATAGACACAATTCTTCATGCACTGTAAAATTTGCAGGTTCTCACTTCATTTAGTAGTTTGGTTATCAGCTATCCAAGCAATGATTAATACAATTCACAATGTCTTGATTTGCTCGTTCGATACTTCCTTGAATTCGATTTTATTTAGGTATGCGATGATCCGTTTTCAGTTCTGAAGACATCCATGCTAAACGCTCTAAGATTCGATAACAAAATTCATGTTCATTATTAGACACGAAATATTTAGCTCACTAAAAAGGAAAAAAATACCAAAAACATTTTATTTCATTCTGTCCGCCTGTTTTAAAGTGAGAGACTTCAATACAGCAAATTTTATTGAATGGTCTTGGAGTATTTAAAGAGAATTAAACTTTTCATCTGGTTGAGATAGCTTTGAAATTCGTTTGACATCTGGTACTGAATGATTTACTAGTATTTTTTTTCTAACAATTTTGCTTGCATTGATTTTATTGATAAGTTTCATAGAAATAAAAAAAAATAATCATTTGGGCTTTAGCTATGTTTTTATAAAATGTACTTAATTGTTTGATAACGGCATCTCTTTCTCCGTGACCAATAGACAGATGAATAAAATACAATATGTCAACCATTTCTTTGGTATATAGATAAACTTTTACACATTTTCCAAAGCATCTGTTAACGACTTGATGAGTTCTTTAAAGTTTTGTATAGTCAGTATACCTTTAAATTATTTGATAATCTCGAAAAGATATTTTCTTCTTGGAATTTTTTATTCCTTATACATATTCAATTGTGGAATCATACTTTCCTTTTGTCATCAAAACACTGTCATATTTCGAATCTTTGCAAAAGAAATTTGAGTAGAATATGCCCTTTCTGTTAGTAAAAAAATCGGTGTTTGCTTGCATATTCGGAGCTAAATTTATTTGTTCGAAAGAAATCACGACAAAAATTTACGTTCTAACGGTAAAAATGAATTTGAGCATTTAATTATCATTATAAAGTACCCACAGTAGATAAAAATTTTGAGAAGTTAAAGTAGACAGCAACAGCTCAAGAAGTGAACGAAGACAAGAAAGAAAATTAAAGAACAGGAACAAAACAGGCAAATTAACTCGATAATCTATACATTAGCACATATACCTATAGATTAACTAGGTAATGTATACATTAGCCAAATTTACACTTTTAGAAAAACAACACATAAACATATGTACATATATATATATATATATATATATATATATATATATGTGTGTGTGTGTATGTATAAATATAATAATTCCCCAATTGTGAATTTTCTATCGAGAGAGTTTATTATGGGGTTTTGAACCCTTCAAGACATCGTGTGATAGTAAATTTTTTAATTTACCCACCTATAACACGAAATATCCTTTTAAACACTTCTTTATATCCTAAAAAACTACCACATTGGCACATTTCAAAATAGATAAAGCAATAGTGCATTATCCTGCTTATTCTAACCAATCCAGGTATTCACTAACGGAAATCATGATTTTCAAAGCTTCCGTTGGGGAAAGATATACAAAGCTGAGATCTCTGGAACGTTAAGAGGAACGCTTTCGTGGGCTGTCTATTGTCTATGTATTTTTGTGTTACTGTTATTCATTGTAACTCTTTATGTGTTATAAAAAAATAAAATTTCAAATTAAATTGAAATGAAAACGTCTCATCTTATTCATTAGGATGTCCCTGTAACATGTTAATTCCAGTGAAATTCCATATGTGTATACAAATATATATAAAAAATGTGTAGTTAAAGAATAAAGATTACTTAGTTTTGTCGTAAAATGTAAAATTTCTTAGGTAGCAATTCTTAATACTATAGAGAATTAAGAAGTTGAGACGAAGCCGATTTAATTTCATTTTTTATCGTCAAATGTATTTCGATGAAATACATTTGAAGGAATTAAATTCATTAAAAAAACTATGTATTCCTTTAAATAGAACCTGCTTGACATTTAAACACTTTTAGAAGGCTTCTTGTATAGACTAAAATGTTTTTAATCATATTGTCATTCAGTAGTAAAAGATATTTCCGAGTCATTACTTTAATGAGATGATGTTTCTGCCATAATGAATTTTAACAATAATGATGCCCCCTCTCTCTTTGCAGCAGTCATTATTAGTTCAATTAAAGCAGAACTCCAAAAAATTAAGTCGAATTTCTAGGAAAATATTAATTAGATTAGGAAATTTGGAGATCATTAAATCATTTAACCAAGGAATAATTACAAGTAGCAATTGAAATTCTTTCCAACGAGTATATTAAACCCTTTCTATATATGCTAAAACTCAATTGTCAATTTTTTCAAAATTATTACACAACCTCAAATTTGATGTTCTTTTATTTAAATTTTTTTGTGTGCATGAGGTTTAATAAATTATATAAGTACTCTAGCTAGTATATCCATTCTACCCACAGGTGAATTGAAAAAAATATAACAATCGAGAAGGAAGGATAAAAAAGAAATATGAGGCCAAATTTTAAAATTATATTTTAAATCATTTTAAGTAAACTTCAAAATTATCTAGCGGAAAAGCAGCAGCATACTAATATCAATTTAGTGTACCTAAAACTAATAAATCAAAGCAACTCATATCTTAAAAACTTTCTAAACATGCAAATCAAAGCAATTTATTTCAGAATAAACATTTTTTCGTCAAAATATAGCAGCTTAAGCTAGAATTCTAAGCAAAAACCCTGCTGTCATTTCAACAAAACTAAAATTCAGTTATTGAAAGAATGATTTTTTAAAAATTAATTATTTGTGAATAGCAATTGTAATTCTATCATCACTGAGCATATTCAAATAATTACTATCTACTTAATAACCACCCATCGATATTTCACGTAGTTTAAAAAAATTTTCAACGTATGCAAAGGAACAATTTACATTGAGTTAAAAATATTCAATCTTCTAAACTGAACTGAACTAATTTAATTCATTGGATTAAAATCTTTTTGTTTCTTAAGCATCGAGTTGGGTTGCAATTAATTAATTAACTCTCACTATATAATTTTTGCAATATGCATTATGAGGAATTTTGTATTAGTTGTCTGCAGAAGAATATACTATATTTTGAAACTTCTTATAAGGGTTCTTTAGTTTAATAATATTATATAAGTACTCTAGCTTAATAGAGTAAATTGAAGTTGTAGTCTAAATCCATCTTGATGGTAATAACAATCCACGAAAATAATTTGTGACAAGTTTTTAAATTTAGTCATATAATAAATTAACTTAACAGCCTTAGAGTATACATTAGAAAAAACGTATGATTGTCATTTCACATTTATTATTTTATACAATAAAAAGAAAAAAATATTTACTTAAGAAAAATTGACACATCGGGTAGTTTGAGTTAAAGTATAACTTACGGGCTCTAGTCTCTGATAGTACAGTTTTAGACGACGGTAACAGCTATGCAATTGCCGAGTAATTAGAGAATTATTTTGAAAAATAATAATTTAATACCTAAACTATAAAAGTACAAGGAATTTAAGTAAAAAGTTTAATTAAAACAGTCTTAAAAATACGTCTAAAATCCAAGAAACGCGAAAAAAGTTGGCTCAGAGTGAGTCAGAGAAGTAGGCGAGGTTTGATTTAGCCAATTCGGAATCCATATAAACGCAGGAAGCTTGGTCGGAAATTAATAGTTCCGAAGTTAAATTGCTGCAAGGTTTCTTCTACTTTCTTCAGGAAAGGATATTTTTTCTCGATGCTATTATACCCTATTCTTTTCATTCTTCTGTAAACATGTCGTAAAGAAAAATAAATGTGTTTTTTAAATCACTTTTGTGGAGGTTATTCTCTACCATAGTGTACCACTTCTAATGGCTCCCAAACTCATGTAAGCAAAACATTTGCAGAAAATTTCTTTAAAAAAAAAAGACTGTCCTGTGCCTTTATTTAAGTTCCCCCCGTAGGACGTTCGACCCGCTTTGCATGAGGTTCTTAACCTCGTGTTCTAAGACAACGCCAGGGTTATTGGCAACAGGCCTTGCAATTCTGAACCACGATCCAGTGATGAGGATGACAGATGAGCTGGCACCAATCTTCTAACTTCTAAATCACACCAACGTGAGGGCTTTGAGACACGACAGATTTAACATTCATCAGCCCCTCTGTATTGCATATTTTCTGTGGCACCAGGACTCGAACATGAGACTCGATAACTCCAGCCATATACTCATGAATATGACCACTAGGCTACAGCGGCCATGACTCGCGTTGGGAAACAGCTTTAGGTACTCATGGTCACACAAACTTCATAGAGAACTGGAATCTGTGTTTTGTGCACACATATCTATAATTTCCTTTGAAAATTTTACTCTGACTCGTGGAGCCTCCGGATTGATCACAGTATGAAGATCATTCCAATAGAGAAACAATTGATAGACCTACTAATGATAGAGGTAAATATAATATTATGAGTAATATTAACCTTCTCTAAGCGTTATGCTCGTATAATCCCGTCTGACTAGGGATGCTTCTCGAAAAGGGACCACACGTATTTTTTCGTATGGCCGTTAACTCACCGAAAATGCACTAGACGTATTTTCTTGCCTTCATATAAATCCTTCAAGTTCGTTGGAGACGCATTTTTTCCCCCGAAATCCCCCTCTCTTTAAAAAGTTTAACATCTTGAAAGATAATTAGGAAGGCTTGCAGCGGCATAAGGGACGCTGACAGGAAGTTTTATGGCTCGCAGGGAACCCAGTTCTTTTTTCAGTCATGCAAAATTGGGAGTGTTAAGAATTTCTTTAGACCCCCCATATTGTACAGAATATCTGTTAGTAAGTTAGCTTAAGGACGGCTACGATGCAGCAAATATTGTTAATCATGATGAACTCTTCTTTATCTCTACAGGAAGATGTGAGGATGACTGGTTTAATTACTGGAAACCCACGAGAAAAAAAGTATGTATTTTTTTTAAGATTTGTTTTTGTATGTTCTATCAGTTTCATTCATTTTATCAATTTCTAGTTTTTAACGTTCTACAGCAGTACAACCTGATTTTCAACATTTTTCTTATCTTCTGTTTGCTGGAGAAAAGGACCGTTGAAGATAGCGCTTAAGCCTAATTGGGCATTGTGAGTGGTAACCAATTTGATAGTGCAGAACCTCACCGATTTTCTCTATCTATTTATACATAGAAGGTGTGACATAAGAAACGAGGCTAAGTGTACAGCTTGAAAAATAGCGAAGATGGTAACAAGTATTTTAATGACGTCATCCCACACCCCTTCTCTATCCATGTGGCCAGATTCGCCATAACCGATCAAGCCAGTTGGGAGTACTGCATTCTGCCGGAAAAACGCCAAATCAACCTCAACTTCCTAGTGAAACTTAAGAAATCAGCCCCGAAAACATTTCAAATGTTAACCGAGGTTTACGGGGATGAAACTTTGTCTCGAGCACATGTATTTGAATGGAATAAGCGGTTTTCAGAAGGGAAGGGGCAATATGGAAGATTATGAACGTGATGGGCACCCAAGGTAAGTGATTACAGACCAAAACTTTGCAAAATTCGTGATATGAGTGGGTTCCCACTCACACTAGTTGTCAGTCTGTTAATCAACACAACTACATTGATGTACTAAAAAGACTTCGTGAAAAAAATTAAGAGGAAAAGGCCAGAATTAGGAATGATGGATGGCTGTTGCACCAAGACAATACACCTGCTCACGCGGTCCTATTTGATAAGCAGTTTCTGACCAGCAAAAACATTACTGTGATGGGGCATCCTCCATATTCACCTAATTTGTTCTCATGCGACTTTTTTTTATTTCCTACAATAAAATCTTGTTTTAAGGGAATCCATTTTACCTCATCTGAACAGTTTCAGGTGAAAACGGAGAATCTCCTGAAGGGCCTTCCAAAAACCTCGTTCCAGAACTGTTACCAGTAACGGCAGCACCGAATGCAGAAGTGTGAATGCTGAAGGGGACTACTTTGAAGGTGACAATGTTACGGAAAACTGATTCTTAACGTACAATGATTTATTGGACCAGTCTCGTCTTTCTTGTGCCACACCTCGTATGTTTGAGTGTGTATGCGTGCTTCATGCTGAGAACTAAAGAATGGCTTCTTAGTGCAGTAGTACGAATACTGGCTCAATGCAGTCGTATGCTGGACACGAGCTTGCTGGTCGCATACTCGTGGTTAGCTTTGAGGAGCCGTGGGTTTCAGTCGTGGTGCCACTGAAGCTCTATCATAAATAAGGGCTGATGCAAATTAAATCTGTCGAGGCTTAGAGTCTTTATATTAGCCTGACGTGGAACTAAGGAGAGTGATGTGCGAAAAAAATTACGAAGTCCGTCACTAACAGCCGTTGTGTAGCTTGAAAAAAAAAGTGCGACATTAATTATCATTCAATCAATCAACCTTGGTTCACTATCCACTACCATTACTGGTGCTTCACTCTTATAATTTTTTGCCTCTTGACAATGGTTCAAAATTACCAATCCGTCTCCAATCGTTCTTTTGTAGCATTTGAGTGACGTGGATTTGAAACGAAGAGACAATTTTAAATCATTCCTGTGCTCTATTTAAGCTGCTCGTAATAAATTCAACAATTTTCAGGAAATAATTATTTCAGTGTAGTTTTTTTCCTTCCTATTAATTTTATGAACTACGAAAATATGCTCAAATTTTTGAAAAACTATCAAAACAGAGTAAATTAAGATAAAGAAAAGCACCTAATCGATTAATTAATTTGTTTATTGCTTAAATATTATACATTAAAAATGCAAATACTATTTCTCTAAAAAAGAAACGAGCTTTATTTATCCTTTAATATTCAATGGTGCAAATATTATTAGTACATGTTATTTCTTTGTAATTTATTACAAGGAAGTTTAAAAGTTTCCTTTTTAATTTTTTTATAAGTTTTTCGAATTCCAATAATCGTTCTTTGTGTTTCACTTCTAAAGTATATGTATAACATTAAATATGCATTAATTACATTATTACATCCTGTAACATTATTTACTTATTCAAATATATTAGGCACAATTTTGCTTCAATACACATATTGTTTTATGTCAAGTAATATCAAACCTATATTCCCCGAACCCAGTCATTGTTTCGACGTTTCACTCCAAATTTTAACATTTACTCTTCTCCAACACAATGCATTATTGACTACCCTGGTATGCTGTATGCTTTCAATTAATATATTTCTAATTATATCTAGTTGTTTATCGAATGATTACTTAATTTTTCTTAAAATTAAGTAAATTAGTTGCGAGTTTTCAGGAACTTTACACTAAAGAAAAATGATTAAGTTCTATAAGCATATCTAATATAGTAAATTATTTATAAATATTTTTTCATACATAAAAGAATGATTAATAGAGAATAATAAACTTTGTGGGAAATTTTCTATAATTTTCTTTTGTAACAAAAACTGATACTTGCATATTTGTCTTGTTATTTCATTTTTTTTATTTGTAATTATCTAAGCTTTTCATTTTTGCATGGTAATATTTTGGATGCATTAAAATTTTTATAGCTTAAATTCGTTAGCATTCAAATGAAGTTCTAAAACAAAGTTTACAAAACTAAATGCTAGCTTACTATTTGAGAATACAAAAGGGGTGACTGGTTATCAAACTGAATAACACCAGTTCTAGCGAAATCCCTGTATATACATATTAATTGAATTTTTTAAAAGCTTAAAACCGAATACTAAGTTTTGAGCACATTAGTTCTATCAGTTAATATTCTCCTGAACGTATCTCATTCTTTTTTTATACAACTATAAAACCAATAAGAAAACAAAAAATGCACTGTGAAATTAACAATTTCTAATTTCACATATTAAAGCTATTAATGCTGCTACTCTTTGCAAATATAACTGATTCTTCAATGCCTTCTATATTTTTAGGTTTTATCCTTTTTTTTTAAAATTTTTAATGATGTTGATAATTGATCAATTATATATCTATTAATGTTTCTAAACTACTTCATAACATTTTACAACTTAACATCAATTTATAATATAATAACGATACATTTCATATTCTTTTAATGCTTACAACTTGGATTTCTAGTCTATACATATAAATGAAAATGAAGTGTCTGTTTGTAATTTGAAATTAACAGCTTTTTACTAAATGCATTTAAAAGTATATTCGGTACTTATATGAAAAAATAAACTTTTAAAATTTTTTGTCTGTCTGTCTGTTTGTTTGTTCCGGCTAATCTCTAAAACGGCTGGACCAATTTTGACGGAATTTTCACTGGCAAATAGCTAATGTTATAAGGAGTAACTTAGGCTACTTTTATTATAGAAAAAAAAATTAGGGTTTAGTGAAAATAAAATTAAAACCAATGAAATATGGTGAGCAATATCCGATTCAAATAGGGATTGTTTATTTTAATGGGGATTATTTTTATTCAATAGGGATTATTTTATTTCGAGAGCTTTCTGTCTCAACGTTTCTAGCAGTTATATCAAACTTTTTTGTTTGATTATGTTACTGACACTCGCGCTCGTGATACTTCCCGTTCATGTCTGATCCTAATGATTTTACAGTCCTCACCCCATCGACAGTATCAAAGGTCATGAGTCTCTCTTACCCCTTGCTTGCGGCTTCGTTTGTGCTCGTTTCATCCTACCACTCCTAATGATTTTACAGTCCTCACCCCATCGACAGTGTCAAAGGTCATGCGTTCCTCTTACCCCTTGCGCTTGCGGCTTCGTTTGTTTTCATTTTACCCTACCGCTCTTAATGATTTTATAGTCCTCACCCCATCGACAGTGTCAAAGTACGGAAGGGAGGGGGGGAGGTGGCGATCGCAGAGCCAACAGGTTGTTTTATTTAGTTAAGTACTTATGTCAGTGTTTCTCAAACTTTCAATACTGGCGAACCCAATTTTCAATCATAATTTTTGTCGCCCCCTGTACAACAATACTGTATTTACTGCAATAAAAATGCACTTTGAGAGAGAGAGACGCTAAAGTTACAATACGATCTTAATTATAAACCGTACAAATTAATACGATAAGTATATTAAATTTTGTATATGTAACTTTTAAGTAATATATATTTTAAGAAAATTATTTAAAATATATATTACTTAATTATTATATTATGTTATTTTTCTTTCTCTAATTTTTAAATTGGAACAGATCGCAAAATGATATATTTAATTAAAGATTTATTTCCTTCGGCATCCATTTCTTAAAGAACAAATGTCATTAGAAAAATAGTCTAGTCTATGTTGCTCGCTATCATATCCATCACATCTGGCATTATCGGGTACGTTTGCATGAGTCTGAGCAACCTATCGGACGTCTGCGCAAAACATGTAAAAATGCTTTTCCTCGTACAATTCCAGTCAGTTTTGGTCGACTCGATACGTCTATAGCTACCAAATCTAGCTTGAATGTACATTTTTTAATTTGCACGTTAATTGTAATTCACGGTAATTAAGTATTTACGGCAGTAGATTAAAACAAAATCATACATACATTTTTAAGTCGTAAGCAAACATTGGACGATAATAAAGGATCAACAAGTACACAGACGAGCATGGTTCCGAAAATTAAATCAAGGCAATATTCTCCAAAATACTTATATTTTGGATTTACCACTACTGAAGTAAATGATGGGGAAAAAAAGCCTCTTCGTGTTATGTGTTAAAACTTACAAATCTGAAGAAGAACATGTGAAAGTTGTTTTTAAAACCACGTAAAATCATTTAGCAATGTTGGCAAAGAATTTCAAAAAGTATTTTCTGGATGAGGACAACTTGGTAGCAAGTTACGAGTGGATTAGGGATCTATTTCAAGACGCTCCAGAAGGGCTCTCAACTTCCGAAGAAATCTTCATAGATTTCACATCCAGTGAAAAATTAAAAGGCAATTTTGTAATAAATCGCTCTTTGAATTTTGGGTAGAGGTGGATGATGAATTTTCTGTACTGAAAACAAAAGAACTTCGTATACTATTACCATTTTCAACATCCTACCTTTGTTAAACCGGATTTTCTGCGGTGGCTGCTTTGAAGACAAAATATAGATCTCAGCTAAATATAGAAAAATAACTCAAAGTGTCAATTTCTGATATTAAACCTTCCTTTGAAAAACTTTGCTCTACAAGACAAGCCCATGGAAGTCCCTAATAATTATTAAACTTGTTCTTAATTTAGTAATAATAAATTATTTATAAAATATCTTCTTCAGTACTGATACATTAAACGTATAGTGGCTGAAACACCGGCTCTACGCACGAGTTAATTTTTTTAAAAAAATAAAACAATATTCTTGATATAATAGCTGAACTGTAAGGAGAGTAAAAAAAAAAAAAAAAAACTGCGTGCACGGCATTGTATAAAGAAATATAAAATGATCTTTTTCAGATAAATGCTATAATGGTAAATAACTATTTAAAAGAACTGTAATTTTTTAAACCTCACACAATTATCATTTAGAATTAATGTTAAATAATGAAAAAGAATATAAAATTCCGATGAAGAATAATTGTGTTACTTTTTAATATTTAAAGCGGGAAAACTTCAAAATGTTTAAACCCGGGAGCAGGCGAGCACTCGATACTAACGCTAATGGTAGTGCGGGGGGACTCAGTCACCCCAATCATTTGTTTATAATTATTTTACTGTACACGATACAAATCGGAATTCCAGTGAATAATTTAACTAAGAGAAATTATACTTACCGGCTTTCAAGGACTATTCAATTTTTCTTTGATGATTTAAGATAAAATCCAATAAAACTGTGTGAAATAAAATGATTCAAAGGTGCAAGACCATAATGAAGGACGCAAATCAGAGACACTTTTCACTAATATTAGAGAAATGTTATTTGCTGGCAAAGCTGTCATATTTTGTTCAAGTTATTGTAGTTTTAATGAGCTTTCATGATCGAGTGAGTGAATATTAACGTCCCACTGTTCAGCTACACGAGGGCCTTTGGAGACGGACCTCGTATTTTTGAACCATGGTCAAGTGACGAGGACGATACTTGAGCTGGCCTCTTTTAACTACCTCACCACTCCAACAAGAGGACGTTTGAGCTCTCGACAGATTTAACGTGCATCTCTCCCCTACACGGCGGGTCTTTAGTGGTACTGGGCTCGAACTCGTGACACCTTTGGTGATCAACAAATAGCAAGTTGAACTTTTTCTTTCTTGAGTCTTTTTGACAAGGCGAACTGAACCTTGTGGTACACTTATGGCTTCATATTTTAAGTTGATGAAGTTCTTTAGGAAGCATTTGAAAATTTTCCTTTCGTTTCATGTTCATCGCGTTTCTCAATCATGAATAATATGCATTCTTTCAACTTCCTTCAATAGAGATAACAGATGTCCCGCGCCATTGCTCCCGGGTTAAAAGTGTATTCAGAAAAAAATACGGATGATCTAAAAAGGATTATGACGTTTTTCACTATGCTTTATATGTTTGTGAAAATACTCATAAAAATATAAATCTTGGCCAAATAATCCTTCAAATCAATCAATTATTTTTCCTAATATCATAAAACTATTTATTATTTACAATTTCCCTAAGCGAAAAACAAACGGAACTAATGTAGAACACTAACTATACCAGTAAATTTGAAGGCCATTCAAATGATCAGCAAATGTATTATGCAGCCTGGCTGAAAAGTGAATCATGTCTTCATTTTCTTTTTCTACAACTAATGTACAGTATTTCAATAATAATTACAGTGATGAATTTTTTATCTTCTTAGAATTTTTCTCAGGGTCTAAGTTTTGTTTTTTCTTTTAACGAGTAATATTTTATGTTAAAACGCAATAAAAAAAATCTCTCATTGAGGAAATTCAGCAAATTAAACAAAATGTTTTTTTTCTTTTATTTAGTTTTGGGATCAAAGATAGCTATTTGATGACGGAAAAACGCCAGTTGATAAACATAAATTATATCAGTGTTGTGTATTTTTTTTATTATGGAAGAAAGTATTTTGTTTTACTTCTCTTTCCGGTTATTTTTTTTTTTTAAAAAATCTTTAAATTTTCGATATGCTCGCGCCCTTCAGGGGAGCACGCCCCACACTTTGAGAAACACTGACTTAGGTAGTTGTTTCGAAAATAAATATTTTTAATTACGTTTTAGGTGAAAAAGTGCATTTACACCCTTTAAGCTATACCTAAAAGAAAATCAAATCTTTCTAATCTATACAAATAAATAGAATTGAAGTGTATTTGTAACTTGAAATTACAGCTTTTTACTAAATGCATTTAAAAGTATATACGGTACTTATATAAAAAAAACCAAGTTTTTAAATTTTTGTCTGTCTATCTGTCTGTTCCGGCTAATTTCTGAAACAGCTGGACCGATTTTGATGAAACTTTCACTGACAGATAGCTGATGTTACATGGAGTAACTTAGGCTACTTTTATTTTAGAAAAAATAGGGTTCCGTGAAAACAAAATTAAAACCAATAAAGTAATGAACAACATCCGATTCAAATAGGGATTATTTATTATTATTATTTTTTTAATACTCAGAGACATTTAAAAAGCATTTCTTCATGGAACAAACGCGATGACTCTTTTAACGAAAATAATAATTTATTCTTACTGACTCACTTTTAATTCTGTAAGAACAAACGATTTTTTTTTCGTTGCTATCGCAACCAGAGTTGATATAACCGTAAGAACACATAATACTATCGTGATTCTAAAAAACGCTATGAGCAATATAAGGGCTAATCTATACAAATAAATAAAATTGAAGTGTCTGTTATTTGAATTTAACAGCTTTTCACTAAATACATTAAAAAGTATATCCGATACAGTGGGCCACAAAAGTGTTCGTACACTTTCTTATCAAATGTAATGTTTTCGACTAATAAAAATTAATGTATTGCAATTGTAATTTTTTCTATGATATCTTCTACTTATTCTTAATGGAATGACATAATTAGTTTTTTAAAAATAGTATGACTATTTTTTTTAAAAATCAATGATCAAAAAGCTACTAAAATATTAGGCCACAAAAGTCTTCACACATTTAACAAAAATCTCAATATAGCTTTAAATATTGTATTTATTTCTTAATTTAGTACTTAGTAGGATCTCTTTCTCTCTCTTTTTTAGTGTCCACAACAACTTTTAAGCGTCTTAGTATAGATTTAATCAGTTTTTTGTAATTTCTGCATTAATTTTTCTACATTCTTCTGTGATTATTGTTTTTACTTCACATTTTGTGTTTATATTTCATGTTTTCTTTTTTTTTCTACATCAAAATCTCTCTAAAAATGTTTTACTGTGCTAAGTAAAGTGATTGAGAAGGTGTTTCCATAATTTGGAGACAGTTATAGAGACACCAGTGGCGTACATTGAGAGCAATGCGTTGGGCGTCATTACCCTGTTAAAAAATGAAGTCGTTTCCAATATCCAAATTTTGGACAGATAATTTAAAATTTCTCTTTAAAATATTTAAATAGAGCTCATGACTCACAATATCAACAAAAAATACCAAATTACCTAATTCTGGGACCGATTTACACCCCCACGCAGGAACACTTCCACCTCCATATTTTATTGATCCAACTAGATCCTTGGGATTGAATTTCAGAAAATTCAACACTGACAGAAAATTGATTGGGATGGCAGATAATTCAACAGTTTTGGTTCCAATGGGCCTATAATAGCTTGTAAATAAAAAAAAATAAGGAGATTAATCCCATGAATTTATGTGAAACAAGAGCTACTCCACCTCCATGCTTCAGCATTGAAGTTTAGGTGTTCTGGCGTGGGGATGTAAATTGGTCTCAGAATTAGATAATTTGTCATTTTTTGATGGTATTGTGAATCCTGAGTTATATTTAAATATTTTAAAGATAAATTTTAAACTATCTTCCCGAAATTTGGATATTGGAGACGACTTCATTTTTTAACAGGATAATGACGCCAAGCGCACTGCTCTCAATGTACGCCACTGGTGTCTCTATAACTGTCCCAAAATTATGAAAACCCCTCCTCAATCACTTTATTTAGCCTAGTAGAACATATTTTGAGAGATTTCGATGAAGAAAAAAAGAAACAGGAGATATAAACACAAAATGTGACGTAAAAACAATAATCATAGAAGAATGGAGGAAAATCAATGCAGAAATTACAAAAAACTGATTAAATCTATACTAAGACGCTTAAAAGTTGTTGTGGACACTAAAAGATATCCTACTAAGTACTAAATTAAGAAGGAAATACTATATTTAAAGCTAAGTTGAGATTTTTGTTAAGTGTACGAAGACTTTTGTGGCGTAATTTTTTTAGTAGCTTTTTGGTTATTAATTTTTGAAAAAAATAGTTATACTATTTTTTAAAAATATAATTATGTCATTCCATTAAGAACAAATTGCAGATATCATAAAAAATTACAATTACAATATATTAATTTTTATTAGTCGAAAACATTAAATTTGATAAGAAATTGCAAGTGTATGAACACTTTTGTAGCCCATCGTATATCAAAAAAATCATTTTTTAAAATTTTCGTCTGTCTCTCTCTGTTTGTTCGAGTTAATCTTTGAAACGGCTGGACCGATTTTGAGGAAACTCTCACTGGCAGGTAGCTAAGGTTATAAGGAGCAACTTAGGCTACTTTAATTTTAGAAAAAAAATAGGGTTCTGCGAAAACAAAATTAAAACCAATGAAATAGCGAACAATATCCGATGGAATTAGGCTTAACCGGGAAACTCGCCGGGTTCCAATATAATAATAATGTTGACTTAATTGTTGTCGTAAATGAACGAAATAATATGCATTTTGAAATGCTTATACAACTCAGTAAAAACTTTTTTTTTCTTTGACACATGCAGGTGTAACAAACTTTATACGAAGTTGTTAGAATTTCTTGTATAAGAACTCTTACAATCTAGCCCAAAAGATAATCTCAGTTCTTCAATCTAATCCTTGACAGTTGATACTTACATAATATTTGTTGTGTCTTAGAACGACATCAGAGAACCTTACAAGTTTGATTGATCCCTAAAAGGGTAATTGGCTAAAATAAAGGGAAGAAAATAATGTTGTGGATATATAAGCACACTGTTCTTTCTTTTTTTCTTATTAGGTATGATCAGATTGTTAAATAATTATCCATCTCACTACTCTCCACTGTAATATGTTCTAATTTAGATTTCTTATAGCATATAATTTCTGATGGTATATTAAACTAAATATGGGGAGTATTTTCCTGCAGAGAAAAATCGAAGTAAATCATTGAAAGCCTAAGTGGGATGTATTCAAGAAACTTTAATAGAATGTATACACATTGCATTAACTCTTCACCACACACAGTTTGACTTTAACACACTTTAGGACGTTTCGAACTATGTAACAAATTAAATGTCCTGATAATTAATTTATAAGTAATATTTTCCCAACAAATTTAAAAATTAAACATGCACTCTTTCCTTGCTGTTTTCTAAATATCGCACATTCATACCCGTGAATTTATAAACTTTGTAGCACATTTAAATAACCATCAAGTGAATTAAATATTAAAGTTGCAATAAATAATTATAAAAAAATGTTTATCTAAATGTATCCTTAATGAAAATAAAATGTAAATTTAATTATGTATTGTTATAAAACTTAATTAACAATTTTTATTTCAAAGTAATGAATTGAAAACACAACAATAAAATATAGGTAGATTCAGTTTAAATTAAATTAAGAGTTTTTTTATTGATATACTCAAATGGGTCTTATTATAACTACACAAAAACTTTAAAATTTATTACGAAACATATCTCAACACTGTGATGATATTGCAGGGGTCAACAAACCGCGACTTTTGCATGGAGGATTTTGACTTTTCAGACTACAAATTGATAATGTCTATTAAAAAAAATATTGTTTTCCCCCTTTTCCTTTTATAATGATCTATTGAAAAAAATTACCGGTATTTACATATATATTTAAACGTTTGACTAGCTTAAGAGATGTTACTTCTGTATAAATTTCTTTTTCATAAACAAAGCTTATTGGAAATTGGTGAAAATATTAGAATTATCTCTGAAGCACTAAAAATCTAGTTTATTGGTAAAATACCACCATGGGGAGATACTCCTAAATATGATTTTCAGTAACATTTTCTTATTTGCATGTATGTGAGTTCGGGATCACTTATGAATGTACAACAGATACACTTGAATCTCCAACATAGGTGACAAAAATTTACGTCATATTTTAACAAATGCTTAAGGATTGGTAAAAAAAAGTGCTGAAATGACTTTTATAACCAAGAAAAATCAAAGTAAATTTAAGCATGAAATTTCTGAATGAAGCAGCACTTTTGGTATTACTGGAAAAGAAATTCACGAAAAAAAACTTGAGAGTTAAATTCCCAACTTTTTATAATGTTTTGACAATGGTTGTTATTGTATTGAGACGCAGAAATAAAAATATCTACGATAGTTGTCAGTTTTTGAAGGGATGAGAAATGTTATTTTGTGTCGAACACTTTATTTAAATATTATAATAAATATTACAAAATATCGTTGCACGACAGTTTTCATCTCACGACGCTACCAAATTGCACCCCTCCCTTCCCGTGTATACACGTATATGCATAGAAATGCGTCGTTTGATACTTTTGCTCTTTTGTTTCACTTATAATTTCGTTCTTCTCCCTCAAAAGTTTGCCGACCCCTGATATACGGCATTAGCAGAAGGAAACATTATAAGAATAATGAACCTATGTAATTTCTGCAATTAAATTCGTCTGTATATTTCCCGTTTCCCAATACGGGAAGAAAATTTGGAAAATTCCCTGAAGTCCACGTATTGATGGCAAATCAATAATGTTGTGCACTTATCGACTGTCTCAGTAAGAGCTAATTGAAAGATAATGAAAAAATCAAAGTTTTTCTCTCTTTGATTCTATCTTATTTATGAAATAATGATGTTTTAATCTACATATACCAATTACTATCAGATAATTAATATTTCGAACTGATGTGCTTGTAATTAAACTGAAGTTAGAAAGTATGATACAGTAAGTAAAAGTTTTGTCCGGGGTTTGCTGGAAAAAAATACACACATCGAATCCAATTTTAGAACTAATTAAGTGTCTCTCCGTGCACACCTTTCATTTGGAGGACATCTAGTGAAAAATAGAAATAAATGATTCTACCTGTATATATATAGGTGTATTACTCCTTATATAAAAATAATAAAGTAATTCATTTTAATTATTTGTGAATAACACTTGGTCCTGACATTATAATGCACTGAATTAATAACAATCACTCGCTTTTATTTCTTAAAAACTAGGTGTACAATAATAGGTGTAAAATAATGTAGAATTATTAAAAACGAGAAGAATACGTATCAGAAATGATGCTTAAAATTCATGAATTCATGTTTTTTTTATAGAATTAGTGAGTAAATTACACCAGGATATTTGAAAACCTCTTTTATTTAGTCTGTATAAATATACGTAATTACTATCACGTAAGTGTGAGAAAAATAGAACCGGAAAAAAACGTTAGACAACATTGTCTGTATTTTTTTTAAAATTGAGACGATATTTAAAGTCACACCCTTGAAGGATTCTTATATTTTTAAGAGATAACCCAAAAAGAGTCTATAATATCTTATAAGAGATAAAATGAAAGGTGGTTATAGAAGAATATTATAATATATGCTTCAAAAATATCAAGTAATATTATAAAGAATAATTAAAACCCTCGTAAATGCCTCTGCTTCAGTGGCGCAAACAAGGGATTGATTATAATCCCTTTTGGATTGATTATAATCCTATGTATGTAGTATGTAAAATTTAATTATTTGTTATTAATAATTAATTTTATTAATTAATCCTAATTATTTATTCAATAATTAATTTTTTACTGTTTTTTGTTCCCGAAAATCAACAAAATCAAAAGAGTATGTTGGGTGTCGTATTGGAGCAGGATACGAGAATAATGGACTTTTGACTCTAGACCCCACCTCTGAAAAATTCCTGTGTGCGTCACTGCCCTATTTTATTTAATTTTTAAAATATTTTTAAAAAAGCAAAGTCTACTTTCCTATATAAAATATGTTCTTTAAAAACTATTACTTTTTGACATGAAGTAATTGCTATAAAATTCATAAGTTTTCGAGTTTAAACCCATTCCAATATTAGATTGTTTAAATTTTGAATATTATCATAAATACTTTAATTATAGTTTTCTTTCCTTGATCGAGGTATTTTTTTAATAAAAAAGGATCTCTTTTTGTCTCACCCTTAAGACAAAAAGTGAACAGATATATATACAATCAGACTTCAATTTTACGAACCTCTATTTAGCGAATTTTTCTGTTTTGTGAACTTTTTCCTGGAACCAAGAACATTTTACTATTTTCTTCGTAAAATAGCCCCAAAATAGCGAAATGCATTTTCTATTAAACGAACTTTTTCTCTTGTGTGTGTGTGTGTGTGATTTGATCTTTTTCTTCCTATTTTCTATATTTCTCGATGCTTCGAATTATTTTCTCTTTTAACACATTTTGTGGTAATCAATGGCTTTGAACTGGTCTCACCAGATGCCTAACTCACCAAGAGCAATAAAATTGCATAATTTTCAAATAAAAATTCAAATAAAATTAACAGATTTTATCAGTAATTAAATTTAAGGGCGCATGTGGCAATGTATGCCGAAAATTACTGGTGATAAAATAATGTGCATTTTAAATTACTTGTAGGCATAATATTAGAAAATATCATTAAAAAAATTCATTACTTTTAAAATAATATTATTTTTTAAAGTTAGAAATATATATATACAGTGAATTTTTGGACAATGGTTTCTTTTTTTCCCCATCTTCTCCTTGCAGATTTCTTTTTGATGGGTAAGATTTGAAATATAAATACACTTTAATTTACAAAATAAATAAATAAATAAAAATAGGCGAATTATTACTTTTTTTTTAATAATCTCTAGTTTTTATGAATTCAAAATTTATTTTACGTGGTTTCTAAAAAACATTAAAAAATAAACTTCTATTTAACGAATATTCCACATAACAAACTTTTTTTCGGGATTTAGTGACTTCGTTAAATAAAGGTCCGAATGTATTTGTTAATCTTTCGTTTCAAATTTGCGTATTTTGATTCTGACTCAGACAAATGTCATCTACATTACAGCCCATTTAGTTAATTCCGTTGCATGTCCTGTTTATTTATCAACTTTTTAATATTTTCAAACAGAATTTCAGTTTCTAGTAATTCGTAAAAAAACATTACCTCGAAAATATTTCTTCATCAAAATCAGTTCCATCACAACATCCTGGTAACCACATCCTGGTAATCGTATCCTGGTATTGGCGCATTTTATTTCTCTCTTTTTTCTCCATTTTAAAAGAAATAAATTTTTTTTTAAAAAAAAGTAAGTCGAAAAAATATTATTTTTACTTTAGAAAAGATTTATTAAAATTTTTTCTTCATGTTATTTTTCTTAGGTGATATTTTTCTAACATAGTGGATAAAAGAAGTGATTATTGCTTTGCGTGAAATTGATATTGATATAGAAAATTGGAGAACGAAAATAGTTTGTCAAAAATTCCAAAATCCAATGCTACTATTTCGCATAAAAATTACTTTGAAATTTATATTCAGTTTTTCGCGGAAACTAAAATGCTGATTAATTAAGTCATCATTTTAATTCATTAATTACGCTAAAATATTGGATTTTTAATGAATATTGAAGAACAAATGTTCCTGCAACATGAAAAATTTTTTCAAATAAATTTGTGTTCTTGAAATTTAAAAGTTAACTAATGATTGAAGGGTTGCCAAAATTTTTCAGAGAATTTCGCCAAAGAGTGAAATTTTCTATCGCCGAGATATTTTCCCGTGGAAAGCCATTCCTATCTCAAGGTGTAAGAGCCGCCTACTATCCACGGGTGGATACACGCATGCGCTGGGTTGCCAATAACGTTTCTGATGCTCCAGATCGCCAAGGGAGAAATCCGAATACTCATAAGCGCCAAATTTGATCACCGAATAAAGAAAAGAAAAAGAAACTTGATTTGAAAGAGAAAACAGAAATAATTAGAATTTTGGATGAGAAAAGAAAAATGATTGTGTACTTGTTAATCTAAATTAATCATATTTTTGACAATTCTTTCACAACCAGTTTTATTTCCTCATAAAAAATACCCTGAATCATCTAAAAAAATCGAGGTTTCTATTTTTTTCATTATTTTAATCCCACAAAATTAAGTACAGAAAATATTTTCATTTCTTTTTAAAATTCAAGTTTGGAGTAAGATTTTCAAAAAATTCAAACGTATGTTTGGGTTTTACACAAGGCACAAGATATAAATATAAAATTATGAATCATCTTTTTCTTTCTGTATTTTGAATTTTTTTTTTTTTTTAAAAAAAGACCATCAATGATTTGGATTCAATCTCACTATGTACTTATTTTTTTTTTAAATAGTGAAATAATTGATTTTATTTAGAACGACTGAGATTGGCGACATATCATTCAGAAGCACCCTAAAATACCTAAGTTTTTAAACTGTTAAAAGTATTATAATATGTGAAGAATCGGATTCTCTCTCTCTCTATATATATTTCATACTTTGAAGAATATTTAAGACTATAACTTGATTTTATAAATCTAACACACACACCTTTTATTTCTATCGCCAAATCAGCTGAAATCTTTGAAAGATAGAAACATCTTCAATCTGGTACCGAAGAGCGATTGTTGGCGCTACCAGCG
Organism: Trichonephila clavipes; assembly: GCA_019973935.1. NCBI lineage: Eukaryota > Metazoa > Arthropoda > Arachnida > Araneae > Nephilidae > Trichonephila > Trichonephila clavipes. Next base: position 359,952 of record BMAU01019076.1, on the reverse strand, counting down.
CAACAAATATAACAGTGAAATCTCTAAGAAGCCGACACTTCGGCAGAAGAACCCAGACCGTGTCGCAGCTCTATCGTATCTGTCACCGTTCCAGCTAACTTCTCCATTCAACAGGTAAGCGCTGTCGTTACACTTGGAGTATTTTTAAACTTTTTTTTTTGTTGCTTTTTTTTAAAAAACTCAAAAATTGTTAAGGAAAATAAATATTCTTTAATTGAATAAATATAGAAATTTTTCTAAAAGTTTTACTTTTGTGAAGTTTTAGAAGAATATATTGTGCAAAAAAATATTATTTAAAAGGAAATATTTTTCTTAAAAAATGGTTTTTTAGGGAAAGCTAATGATTTTTTTTTATTGTTAAAGAAAAGAAGTACAGATGTGTTTTTGATTTTTTTAATAATAAAACTTCTGTAAAACAATTTTTTTCACCCGAGTTTGAAACTTAACCGCTTCTTTCATATTCGGAAAAATTAACTTTTATGAAATCCAAACTGAAAATGATAAATACATTTTAAATTTCTGCTTTTAAAAGTAATTGATGCTTTTGAAAAAAAAAACTTTTTTCATGAATGCGCGTTTTTAAAGCAGGACAAATAATGACATTTATTTAATTTTGTTCTATTCATCAATTAATTTTGCTTTTAATTTAAGCCATAGATAACTTTTTCTTTCGTAAGTAATACTTTTTAATGCATATTTTTCCATAAACAGTTTTTTTTTATAGAACACTGAAGTTATGATAACTTACAAAACTAAATGCAAACAGATTGACTCCAAGTTTTTCTTATATTGCTCTAAATCTAACAAAAATTATGATTAAGAAAATATTGATACGATTGTAAAATAAATTTTTATTATTTTAATGTCTATTTAAATTAACATATTTTAATTGCGTGTGATTTGAAATTATCTTGCTCATTACGAATTATTTTTAAAAACATTAAATTTATTGTTTTTTTATGATCATATAAATATTGAGCAAATATTTAAAAAGTAGTTAACTTACATGGCAATAACGTATTTCACATATTTTTTATTGTTTTTCTGATGTCTGATGTTTTCTTAAATGTTATGTATAAAAAATACATATATTTCAGAATTTGGTATACTTTTTGTTATGGTGTTCTGATGATTATTTATGATATTAAAATATTTTTTCTGTTCTTAAAAATTAAATGATATTTTTTTCTGTTACTGTATTTAATTTAAGCAATATGTGTACATGCTACTGATCTGTTTTATGTGTTACAGACTCAAGAATTATAAGTTCTTAATTTGATTTCAAAATTTTCTCTTAAAATTGATGTGTTGAACACATCGATTGTAATAATATTTATTAAATATTATTTTTCATATTAATGCTAATGGGCAATTGTATTAATCAAAGCTTCCTTTCGAAACTAAAAATAACGTAATTATGAGTATTAATGTATCCACCACATTAATATTTAAAATAAATAGTTAAAAATACACATTTAAATATCATTATGCAAACTTCATTGTCTTTTAAGGCTGTCTTCTCATAATATTAAAGAATAGGACCAGAATTTGTGGAATATTTTTTAAAAAGTAAAAGTACTCCAACATTAATATTATAATCTAGATTCGCTGTCCTGTAAAAAGCAGTATATTTTATCATACTACTCGTTTATATCCAAGTTGATCCATTTTTTCTGGTATAAAATGTGTATCGCCATTTTTCTCCCATATTGTAATGTAAAGGAGCTATTCTTTTACATGTTAAAATGATCCTTTTAATGTTTTTAAATTTCAAAATATTTCATAAGTAATTATATTTATGGAACATTTTGAAAAAAATATTAAAAACGCTTTATTATGAACAAATGTAAGAATTACAACGTTACAAATTTTCATTAAAATGGAGCCATTTTTCTGTCTGAAAATGCACTGCGCATTTAGTCCAGGGCTCTCGTACTTTTATCGAAGACAGCCTTAAGATGTAATAATTTCCCGGAAATGATTTTGAATAATCATGATTATCTCTCGGAATTTTTTTAACATTCATTTTCATTTATTAAATGTTAACTTTAAATTCTTTCTGTTTTTATAATTTGTGTTTAAAAAATATCATTATAAAGAATAGATTTTTATTACACAGTTAGAACAAAGAATAGAATTAAAAATGAGGGTTTTCTCGTTCTACTAAATTTAATTATAAGTGAAAGGTATGTTCTAACTTCAGACTTCTGACTATAAGATACGCTTAATTTAAAAATAAATGGTAAAATAATATTTTTGTAAACATTATTTTTTAGAATGAATTACTCTAATATTTTAATTTTTTATCAGTTGAGTTTCAAAATTCGAGGCACAATTTTAATTGATAATAACAAATTCAAGTTCAATTTTTATCATGAAAATAATTTTATCAAAATTTATTAAAATGAGATTAAAAATTATACATAGTCAATTAAATTATAAATGAATAAAATCAAGTCATTCATATGAATACAAAAGCCTAGTGTCTTTAAATTTAAAAGACAATTATTTCTGTGATATTTTACAGAAAGTATTCGTATCTACTGATTTTTTTGGCAATCGCCGGATCTGTGTACATATTTAAATTTAGGCAAATGTTTAATAATAACTTAAATAATGAAAATTTATTCTTCAAAGTCACTACTGAAATTATTTTAATAATTGTGATTTGAAAATTTAATTAAAAATATATTTAAAAATATTTTTTTCAAAATTTCTAACTTTAAAGGGCAATATGTTCCAAAATACTCTAAATCTAAGCTAGCTGGCATGTACTTTCTTTATTTACTATAAAGTATTTACAAATATTGTACTTAACCATAATTATTCAACATTAAATTTTTTTTATCTTATTTTTGCCTCTTTTAATAAAATAGTGTAACCGTGATTTTCGTAATGACTTTTAGTAAACTAAATTTTTATCACTTCATTCGCTGATTAATTAATTAATAAATTAAACAATTCATTGCTATTTTAAATGAGATAAAATAATTTCAAATCAATTACATTATTGCTAATTTTAGCTTTACTTGTAAAGAAAAAATGTGATGTATTAGGAAAAATTCTAAAATTTATTGAATATCTATCAAAACATATAGGCTTTACATAATTTTACTTTTTAAAATATGAGTACATAATACCCCAGTCCTACTAGTAGACAGTGGTAGTTTGAAGAAAATATATTTCTAAATATGTTGAAACAAAGCTGTTTCTAATGAATTAATACGTACTTTTATTAATTCATGAATACAAATACACAATTTTCCCTTAAAATGAATTAAAAATTGTTTAATTTCATTCCAATAAGTACTTAACTTTCAAAGAATCGCAGTTATTTACTAATAATAAATCCTGCATTTTTTTTTACATTCTGGGGGCGTAGCTTTATACTTCACTACTTTATAATCGAAGTAAAAAAGAAATAAAAAAAATTGTCATATACTGGGACATATTAAGTACAAATCATGCCTGCGCAAATATATGTATCGCCATTAAAACAACAACTTACAACATTGTTAGGTTAAATTGTAAATTCCTATAAGAAACTTACGGCATCTTGGAAAACTTATATACAGCCTACAAACACATAGATATATTTTAAATATATATATATTTATAAAAATCTTCTTACCTTGTAACAGATAACTTCAGAATATCCTTAATTATCTTCGTCCATTTTAGTAATAACAAAATCCATGTTCGAAGCTAGCTAGCTTCTGTTTTAGCGATCAGCAATAGACGCAATTTTCCGACTGTTGTGATTGTTGAACTGTTCTGTTGAGGAATGAAAATGTACATGATAAAAATATAAATTTATTCTGTCTGTTGTCTTCTACTAACTCTTTCGTTGTTTCTCCCCTGTATGCACATGCATAATCAGATTCTTGAACTTCAGCTATCTCATTGGGTGGCTGCTTTTCCTTTCAGTTTAGGTTATAAATCCTCGAAAACAATAGGCATTTTATTACTCTTCCCTAACATTACTCTTTTTCGAGAAAACTCCATTTAAAGAAAATCTGCCAGGATGGTTTCCTATATCGACTTCGAATGTGTATATCCAATTCGGTTGAAACTGTTCAACATACGGAAAACTGAAAGAATTTGCTGCCTCAAAGCCATAAACATCTTTTATCTGAAAGAGTAGTATTTTCATTCATCGAGAAAGTTGAATAAAATAGCTTGCTTAAAAAAGAATGAAACTCTTCCTAGAGTGACAAAAGAACTGTGTGTGAGCAAAACTACTGCAAGTATTTTATATATTTCACTTTTTTCAATAAAATATCTACAAGGTATAGAGAGTTTTTTGACTTCTCACGAATGTGTTTATCGACATTCTCGAAATCAGTATTTTTTTAATTCTTTCAGTGTGTAATACTTTAAAGCACAAAAAACTTGTTAAACAATCATGATGAAATGTTAAAAACAAAAAAAAACATTGTAAAGTTAGAATTATGAATATATTTTCGTGACTGATTATCACGACCGAAAGCTCGCCAAACTCCAAATTTCCTGATACGCCTCCATATTCCTCAAAAATATTAAATAATGAAATTCGCAAGTTCATTTAAGTTTCTTGTATAACTTTGTTCTGAATTATAAAAAAATGAGGAAATTTTTTTAACTTGATTTAATTAACTAAGTGAATTATAATGATTAAAATCTCTTTCCGCTTACCGGTCTTATTATAAATCTATAAGGCTTTATTACAATTTTTTGAAAACATTTTGCTACTACATTTAGGTTTTTTAGTGAATGATTTCTTATCTGTTAAAAATATATACCTTTTATAATGTGTTTCCCCCTCTCTCTCCCACACACACGCACACACACAAGTATATTTTTTAATCTACCCTGTGTAAAATCTTTTCATAATATTCATGATGCCCCTCTCTATTTCTTTAATTCTTTTCACATTTATGTATTAATTTACAAATTGTTTCATGCCCAAAGAGCTCTAAACATATCGAAGACTACTTTTCCTCAAGTCATAAATATGTTGATGTTTTTATTTAGTTCTTTCTTAATAAATTGTAATTTTATTTGAATTTCTAATCTCATATACGGAAAAGAAGTAAATTGTAAAATTTTAAAATGTTTATCAAGGGATTGACAAAAATGCTCATGATGTACTATACTCCAACCTATAGCTTTGCCATTTCTAAGAAAAGAGTATTTAGCAGAATACTTCGAAGGGAACTTGTTTTCATATATGTTTGTTTTTAAAATTCAGATATGCTTTCGTGTGTTTAGAATATATGCAGTGAAATTATTCTTCCACAATTTCATATCTTCAAGCTTTCAATTTAAAGTTGAACAATATTTGCGTGTAATATAATAAATTATTTATAAATAAAGGAAGGAAAGTAAGATTAAAATTCAGGAGATAAGTTATTTCAAATATGAAGGATAAATAAATACTATCGTTAAAGGAAATTTATATATTAACCCCTTAACTGCCGATTAAAAGTTACGCTATTCGCTCCCTAGTACCACCGAATTTCTCACAGGCGCGCGTATGCAGGATATTGGGGGTAAAGGAAAAGCATAAATAAGCAAATTTTTGTCTGAAATACAAGTAAAGCCTTTGTAAACACTATCAAGGTCATTTTATTACATTCCAAAGCCTTCAGAATAGTTTTACTGATAGCAACGCAAAGAGAAGAATTATATTTCTTGGGAATGATTATAGAAGTATGTAATGATTATATATGAATGTATATATACGTCTGGGGCATTTAGCGCACTAGTTGAGTGAGACGAGTGTTTGCGCCGGTTGTAGTTAAGTGATTAATTTTTTAAAATTAATTGCACACTAGAGTCAAATTGTTACATTAACTTACAGATAATAACTAGAAATTAAAAACCCAAAAGTGATTATATTAAAGGAAGTGCTCTAATTTTTAGTATCAAAATTTCTAGTTTAAATTTTTTATAAAAATTATCCTATTGAATATTTATTCTCTTACAAACTGAATGACAAGGAAGTAAATACTGAATAAGTTTTGGGAAAAAAGAAAAAAAAAGTTAACTGTTTCCTTAAATTAAGTTACTTAACATCGGAAAAAGAAACACATGCGTAATTTTTATCAGTGCGTCTTTATGATACATACGTTTCTTTAAGGCTATTTTGACTATAATCATTAAATTATTAAAAAACGATTATTTATTCAAAGAGTTTAGTAATAAAATATAAAACTTTTCTTTTATTTATTTTTGCATTTTTAGTTAGCTTATTTTTTCTTTTATTTTGAATTTATTGTTTTATTTGAAGGTATCTAATTTTTATTTTGTTTATAATTTGTTTTTGTATTTTTATGCTTACAGTTTATGCATGCGAGATTTACAGGAATGCTGTCTGATATGGCTATTAGGAAGTATATGCATATCATAGACTAAATTTTATTCGACACTCTTTATTTTGTAAATATTTTATTATTAAATTTATTCTTTTGTTTTATTATGTTTGATTTTTTATTTTGTTGAGTTATTTTGATGGATTTTTTAAAATTATCATTTTTTGTTCTTATATATGTACATCGTAGAAATGATTCTATTTCTAAATTAGGAAATTGAAAGAGCAAATTTTATATATTTTAACAAGTTTCTGTTTTAAAATATCACACAAAACTGCATTCATATTTTCTTGGTTGAAGTTTTAGTATTTACTCTTGGATCTAAGTGTTCTAATTAGGCAAAGTATAACTAAAACTCTTTTATGTGTGTACTTGAATATAAATCACAGTATATTTTTTGTTGTGATGATGAAATAAAAATATCTTAGTTTTCCTTTGAAGATTCAAATTCTTGTATTGTAATTATTCAGTAAAAGTAAATCGTTAAAATGAGAGCAAACGTGCTTTAGAAGAAGGAAAATATTGGTTGAAATCTAATATAAAACTACCTCTTCTTTTAAAAAAAAGACGAAACAATCATTGTAGAAAATATAATGTCCATTTTTATATAAAGAATCATTTTTATGTGACCATAGAAAAATTCGTACTTCATGATTTCTGGGTATTCGTATAGCAACTATAAGAATATCTCTCTCTCATCACTAACTCTTTTTATTTAACTAGATATTGAAAATACCTTTTTCCGAATCTCATAGAAAAAAAAACATGAATTAGCTTTTGTTGTTTGTTAGTTGTAAATTTGTGTAAAATACTAGTAATGTGACTAGTAAGAAGTTACAATTATATTTTTTAAATTAAATTATTAATTATTAAAAAATAAAAATTTGTAAAATATTTTCGTATTCAAAAATCTTTCAAAAAACGTATTCAAAAATATTTTAAAAATGAGTTCAGTATTAAAACTTTAAGCAAAATTTCAGTAATGCAAGAAAAAAAAATCCTAGTTAAAGGAATGATACACTTGTTTCAAATTTGCTTACAACAATGAATAACTGACACCGAAAGACGAAAAAACATAATTTCCTTTCTTTTCTCTCGGACAGCCAGTCACATGTGACCTCGAATAGGAAGAAAAATAGTTTTAAACAACAGTTTGTCCTGTCTGCAGCAGCAAATCAATTTCAAGTTACGTCAGAAGGAACCTGGTTATATAAAAAATCAATGAAGTGCTTAAAGTTTATCCAAATTTCCTAACCTAGTTTAAAAAAAAACGATAACAGAATACGACGTACATTTTCTTCATTTCTGTGTTATCTTTTCATTTGTTTTTCATCACAACGACAAAGAAACAATGAACAATGTTCAAACTGAGTTGTTTCTTATCCAAAACTATTTCTTGAAGTGGTGGTGTTTCGTTTATCTTAAAACAATGTCTCTGCTATTTTTCTTTTTTGCCCTAATTGTTCTCATGTTTTCAAATTTTTTAACAACTCTATTACATTTCTTTCAGAAAATGAACTTTAAAACTAATGCTTAGAGAATTGAAAGAAGAAAGAGAGATATTCTTACATATTCTATAAAGTTAAAGCATTTTATATGAGTTTGCTTGAATTTTTCTAAGTAAAAGTTAATACGATATTCTGATAGAACAAAATAAATTTTTTGATTACTTCAAAAGACCTTAAACAAAAATTAGGTCATAAGTTATAATTATTTAGTTATTTGTTTGTGATGTCGTTGAATGTTCTATAAAGTTTGAAGGAAAAAAAATATTCTGTTATTTTCCTTTCAACTTGTACATCATTGCATCAATTTCTCTTTGGTGATGGTTGGTCAGTAGTTGAAAACTAATAAATGTTACTTTATCATCTATAATTACGCAGAGATTTTGTTTTGTTGTGAATTTTTACAATATTTGTTTCATGTGTTATTTTTATTTCACATCATGCTCTTACGGGAGCGTTTCTCAAACTATGGGGTGCGCCCCCATAGAAAGGCGTAATAATCCTACCAGGGGCGCGTGAGCATATCGAAAAGTCGAGAATAAAAGATTATTTGGACAAATTATTAATTTACTGAAAGAAAGCAAGACAAATTACATTCTGACATAATAAAAAATGAAATACATGTCTGCACTGACATAATACACTTATAATTGATCAGTACATTACAATGTATTTGATCATTAATTCATAAATACTACGTTAAGAACAAGTTTAGTAATTACTATTGACCCTGCAACGTTTGAAAGAATAACGGTAGCGTATTCTTGGTTAATTTAAATATAGAAATTATTTACGTCACAACAGTTGAATATTATTTACTGAATGATACATTAAAATTATTAAACTTAATTAAAGATTGTTAGAGTCCAATATTTTGTGAGAGGAGGAACCGTTGGCTACCGCTCCCGTGTAAGTTCAAAGCATCTCTCCTATCTCATCTTCCGGTCGACGGTGTTCGATTCCTCGGGGTCAAAAAGGGGTTGCGCTGCAGCTGCAAGATGCACGTGTGGGTGTCGAGTCCAACAAAGACGCCGACCGCTGTTGATGTTGGGAGAAGCGACGTTACAACCCCAATCGTTTATCATATATAAAATTTTATACGAATCTTGATAATTTGTAAGGTTTATAATTAAATTTATGTTGTAACTTTAGCGTTAAAGTACATTCTATTTGAATTCAATACATTGTTATTTTATGGAGGGTGACACGATGAATATTAGGATTGAAAATTATATTACAAGTATTGAAAGTTTCAAACACACTGTCTTAGGGGGTTAGTGTCAATTAACTTTGCATTTCGAAGCTATGGGGGATGGACATCATAAGTTTGAAATTCAGTCAAGTGGCGAATACGACATCTGAGCTAGCATTCCACTCTCCAAACATTAATACTGCGCCAACATGAGGGCTTTGAGACTCTATATATCTAATGTGAATCATTTTCTGTACTCGGTGGCATCTTTAGTGACACAAGGATTCAACGGAAGCAATGTCAATCGCGGGCTATCGACCATGAGCACTCTGCTCCTGAGGCCACCAGAAAATATCTCAAAATTAACGTTTTCCATTTATTTTCTGTGAAGAATTAACAATCTCTAAAACAAGATCAGTTAAAAGAGAAGTAGAGTAATACAAGAATGAGAAAATTAGAAGTGAATGGGCGAGAAAAGGTACGAAACAATGTATTGCTATCTTGTAATGATCACAGCTGTTGTGAATGACTTTAGATTTTTCTAAGTATAGTTTTTTACCCGATGGGATGTAAAAAAAAGCAAAAAAAAAAAAAAAAAAATTCTTTGAACGAACAATTTTTTGCAAAAGCCTTAGAAACAGGCATTACGAGTCGAAAATGGGTTTAAACTTTCAGATCGCAATAGATAACAATTAACTATCCATTTATATTGTTTTCTAGATCAAATGAAAGCTTAAAAGACCATTTATGTGGACAAAAATGATAAAAAGATAAAAATGTACAAAAATATTAAATTTTTATTCTAATATTCAGCTTGGGATGTTACATGCAATATATGTGCAATTTTATATCAAATAAATGCTTACTATTAATGTGTTTGGAAGGATACTGCAATCAGATATGATAAAGTATCACAAAACAAAACAAATAATTATGGAACTACTAATGCGCTTTTGAAACCTAGAAAATTCCAACATTCAAAGTATAAGTTATCATATAAGTGTAACAAATACAAAATACTCATATATCTGATTTTATTAAAATATTTTTAATTGTAGATTTTCATAGAGAATCTATTAAAAGAAATATTTTAGTGCACATATTAATTAATTCTGATTAGATTTATTTACTCTTGAAGATTTTTGGTGAGCTTACATGCACACAGCGAATAAAAATGATTCTTAGATGCATAGACTGAATCAGAATGTAAGGCATAAATGCATAAATGTGACAGAATAAAAATTTCTTGGATTAATGTATACATCAATCAATTGGAGCTTTCATACTGAGTTTTTTATTCTGTATCATGGTTTATTAGGTAACAGGTTCCTGATATTTATTGTGGAACGTTGCTTCTAACAAGTTAATGATACTTCGGTGACGTTTGGGAAAGGAAGGCTCTTTTGCTTCGATGCAGCACGTACTGACATATGAATCGAAGCAAGTCAACCGTAAAAGAATCCTGTGACTTAATTTAATACTAGGTAATATCTATCCCATGCTAAAGCATCCATATGTAATAAGATTTCAACCAATCTCTTTTGATAAATGCTGCGTCATATATTTCTAGAGGTTCGCTGCTTACAGAAAGCTCTAAAAACTGTGATGGATTTCTGTTACCCTAGCAATGATATTTTGAGAAATAAGTAAAAGGTCCAAGGATAAAGGATAATGAATCCTATTTGAAGGGAATAATTTGATCCCTTTTCGAAACAGATTCAGACAGATCAAATGATATTCAGGAAGAAATAAGCCTTGACGTTTGAGTAGGCTGTAGAATCACGACCACACCCACCCATATATATATATATATATATATATATATATATATATATATATATATATATATATATATATATATATATATATTAGCTAAGTTAATATCAAATAAATGAGTGATTGATATTTTTTCTTTTTAAATTATCAAACAATTCTCTTGCTACGTTTTAAATAAATACTGGAAAATAAAGTAGAAAAACAGAGGCATAAACATGACTTCCATTTAAAACTGTTATTATAGGTGTGTGGGATTCTTCAAATGCAGTTGAAAAATGAATATTTCAAATTTAAACTGTGAAAGATCTCAAGAAAGAGCATTAATATGAAGATGTGGTTTCACTCGAAAGTTGCACATCTAATTCCTAATAGCTTTTCCTAGAAGCAATAACTAGTCTTATGAATTTATAGATAATTAGAAAATGGGAAAAGTTTTGAAATCCTACCTAACTTGAGGAAAAGGCTGCAAGGTTTGAAAACTCCTCCTCAAAGCCAGAAGTTCAATTGGATTTAAGTCTAAGAAATACGAAACTTATTCACCTCTTTAAAGTCTTACATTCAGAGAAGTTTGTAACTGCCTGAAGTTTATGAAGTCAGAGTGAAACAAGAGCCACTTTCTACTCTTATACTGAAGAATATAAGATTAGAACTTCTCTATTCGGGGAGTCTTAGATCAATGAATAAACTTTTAGGATTAGCGTAAAATTCATTACGGTTAGGATTCATTTCAAACCGGCTCTTTATTCGAATAATATCCTTTTGTGTAATTATATGGGCGACATCTGATTTCAAATTTTACAGGTATTAAATTCATATCTAGGTTGAAATTTAGAATAATTCTAAATGAGGAGAGGTATATTTAACGATGTCGATCTTTTCACGTGATCTTTTCCGTAATCGGAGGCAGATATATTTGTTAACAAGTCTGCACTAATAAGGTGCTTTTTGGATAACGTTATTGTTTTTAAAAGTTTTCATTTCCTAAACATTAAATGATAACTATTTTCTTAAACTATAACTCTTAATTTCAACTCGCGGTACATCTTTGAAACGCGCACGTCATGTAGTATTTTCCTTAAGGTATTCGACTACGTTCGGAACCGTGATTTTAAAAAAGCGCATAAATAGATAATTTTCATGATATTTCATGTCACTTAGATTAGAATACACGTATAAAATTGTTTTAAGGACATTTTGATAAATTTTTTTTTTTTTTAAATACAATATTTTGGCAAAAAATGAACTTAGAATAACCTATTTTCAAAATGTTCTCCTTTTATGAAAATTGCTTCTAAAATAATAATATTTTGTTTGTATAAAGTAAAAATTTCTCCAGAGAGTCTGAACTAGGATTTTTGAAACATTCACGTTATTTTCAAAATTACAACCAATTGAAATAATTATCGGCGTTTTTTTTCCTTAAAATTTTCTTCCATGTTGTCGTAAAACATGAATAAATCCACTTCTAAGTTATATATTTCAAAAATTCTAGTTGAGCCTCTGTACAGAGATCTGAGCTATACACAGGCAAAATATTATTATAATAGAAGCATTTTTTTCACAAAAGGAAAATATTTTGAAAATGGGTCATTGTATGTTCATTTTTTGTCAAAATATTGTACTTAAATATTTTTTTTTATTATAATACTATTCTTAAAACAATTTTATATACATTTTCTAACATAAGTGACACTGAATATCATAAATATTATCCAGTTATACGCTTTTGCAAAATCATGGTTCCGAACGTTGTCGGATACCTTAAAGATCTTTACATTTTAACGTTGAATAGAATTTGTTTTTTCTCACATCAGAATCTTATTAAATGAACTATGAAACACAATAACATTTAGGTATTAAATATAGCTTTTATTAAAATAAAAAATACAGAAGCTGATGTGTAAAATACAAATTTTTTCAAAAAATTCACTTATTGGATATACTTGTATTTTGTGTTTAAAAAGTAGATTTCTAAATATTATATATATATGTTGCATTACAATATATAAAAAGATTGAATTTTTCATGATTTACAGCAACTGAAAGTGATAAGATGGTGGTATAAATAAAAATTGGAGAAATAAAACATTATTTTGTATATTTATCATTTTTTAAATAAGCAATTACCAAAAACAACTTATGAGTAATCCATATATATTTTAGAAAATCTAAAAAAATGTACGGAGAAAACTATCTTGGAAAGTTTTAAATGAAAGAATTATAAAGGAGAAAAGAGAAGAAAATGATTTTTCCCTCTCTATACTCTTGAACTTACATAAATGCACATATAAGAGTATTTAATTGCTAAATATTTTTTTGCTCTAATATCAACATAGGAGGATAAATTACTAGAAATCAGAAAATAAAACAGTTGGTGAACTTCTTCATACTGAGATTTAGATACTTAAGGTTCATTAGATCGAAACTACTCGCAGCTAATCTGTTTCACTTTCTTTCGATCCCAATTTTCCTCGTTTCATTTTTTTCCTTCAACAGAAAAAGTTTTTATTAGTTCTCCACTGCTTTTATTCTTAGAAAAGAACATTCACTTTACAGTTCCTTCAAGTATTTCTTATCATATAAATTTGTCGTCCTTCGCTTTTTCCGGGGAGGAACTGGTAACTAGTCCTTGTAGGCACCTACACATGTCGTTGTATCTTAAGTACTCAAGGTCTGCAAGTGTATTACAAATGAATCGAAATGTAAGACTTATAAGAAATTTATCAACATAAAAAATATATTTTCGTCTTGAATAGCAAATAATATAAAGAAAAGCTTGTATAAAAGTATATGTATATGTAATGCATTATTTTTCTTTGAAGTATTTCTTCAGATTGCACTTTAATTTTTTTACACTACAGCAACCTTAGAAAATTAAAACAAAATGATAATTACATATATAATGATAATTACACTAAAGGAAAAAATTACATTTTTTATCACTATTGATATAAATATGGAAATTGATAAAAAATATTACCATTATTGCTATAAGTATTTCTTGTTTTTCAATGAGCATCAACATAAAATTTATTTTATAGTCCAGTTTTCAATATTCTAAGAACTAAAATAACCTTCTTAGAAGTATGATGTTGAAATTTTCTTAGTATATTTATTGTCTTTTCTCATACGTAATTAATATTATTTCAAGATTTTAATTAGCCACAGGCTTTTCTAATTAAATTAATTTTCACTCGTAAGGGTTTTCTATATGAATTATTCTTATATTCTGAATAAAATTTGCAATTTAAAAATGTAAGAATCACAACTTGGATTAACTACATGTAATGTGAAACCAATTTCGAAATTTTTTTTCATCTGATGCGAAACTAATTTGCATACAAAGTGCAATTAAGAATATTTAAATTTTGCTTTACTGATCTATCTTAGAATGAGTTATGTTCTCTCAATTCTAAAAAGATCAAACGTAGATTTAAATTATATGTTAAATTTATATAGAAAAAATATAATATTTCAAAATTTAAGTTTGTGAGTTTCATTCAGATATAAATTTCTTTCAAATGACGTGATCTAATTATAGCTGTAGTATTAGATATGCAATAATACACTTACAATTTTGTTCAACGAAATTCCTGAATTGTTATACAGTAAAACAATTTTTTATATACATTCCAAGATCTGAAAATCATATAATAAATTAACTATTCTTTTAAAAAATATATTATCATTTATGCATCAACTCTATATTTTTTGAATATCCTTTCATGTAATTCTTCTCTTTTTACAAAAAAAAATAACTGTATGCTGTAAAGATTATATAAAATAAAAGAGAATAAGCAAAATCTATTCAAATAAAAACACACACTTCCTTTTGCCTAATAAACTAATTCAAAAGCGGAAACTAGATTTTTATCTTTAAATGACGTCAGCCGAAAATCCAAATAGTCATGCATTTCCAAAAAAAAAATATATGTTTGGAAGGTTTAAAAATAGCATAAATATTTACCTATGACTGAGCGCACAAAAAACAAACAAATTTTAGTATTAATTACTCTTCTGTTTGCCTTTTGTAAACATTAAACGTGAATGAGAGTTATAAATTAGGAAGTCTCTTTGATTGAATTAAAAAATGCCTTTTTTAGAAATTTAATCAAGTCTTTTTCTTTACATTTGTTATTTTTTACAAATATAATAATTTTTTAAAGTTTACGAAAAAAAGATCCGATGAAAGATTAAGTATCTAATTAATTTATGAAAAAACATTACCAAGTTTTTGTTGTTAGATAAATTATATAATAAAAATGAATATTTGTGTGCTGTATGCATATTAAATCTTTCAAATGAATTTAGTTTAATACTGCAAATCAAAAGAACTATGTGAAGGAAGTTTAATGAAATAATGGTACAATTCAATTGTGCTATTAATATTATTTTTAATTTTTTAAAAAAAGAAAATTTAGCATGCTTAATAATATATTCTGTTATTATTCCCTTAGATAAGATTTAAAGTCCGTAGAATGTTTTGAGAATTCTAACATTTTAAAAATGAAGTTAATAAATATTAAATAAAGTTTTTTTTATTACATAAAATAAAGTTTCTGATAAAGTTTATTACATAAAATTATATATATATATATATATATATATATATATATATATATATATATATATATATATATATATATATATATATATATATACTTAAAATTATGTTACACAAAAGGACTTTTATAAGTTTCATATACTAAGTGTCTTACTACATTTTAATTTTTTTTTATAATAAAGTAGATTTATTATTGAATACATTTAACATTGAATACATTTGAAAAACATTTAAGTTAAGATATTACAATAATTTTGAAAAATATTTGTGAAATGCAACCTATCTCTCTTGATACCAACATCTTTAATAAAATGATACAAGATGAAAAAAGCAGAAATATAACTGTACCATCATTTGTACATCAAGTTTTTTGGATAATTTTTAATTCGGTATTTTGATTTTCATTTTCGAATCATGTTTAAAGGCAAGGACGCATTTCGAAGAGTTGATATTTTATTTTTATTTACTTAATTTATTCGATAATAATTCTCTATCAGTACTAATAGAGTTCTGTGAAAACGTATAAAACGCATCTGCATTACAAATTAATGAGAAGAGAATGATTTTTTATTCATGGAACGGTATACACATTTAGGAGAATATCTGTCATATTAATACTAGAGTAATTCTAAGTTTCAATTTGAAATACTTCTTTTACCTTCGGGGGTCACATATTCTGCATACTATTCTTTAAAGAACAACTCCAAAAAAGTAGGAAATTAGTGTAATGACTCCAATAAGAGATTCATTTGTCCAAAATCAATTCTGGAGTAATCCATTTAAACAACATTAATTTTGGACAGTTTTGATTATTTGAACTCCCTTTAATTTTCTATATTAGGCATAGAAACCTTTATTTAAAAAAAACAGAATATATATATATTAATTTCTTATCTCTTTATTCCTTATTTTCTTTTTTATATTCCTTTCACACTTAAGATCAATGAATTTTCAAAAAAGTCCTATACATTTAAAAGGGTATCAATCAACAAAAACTGTAAGGTTGATATTTGTCCAAAAATTCAACACGATTTAACTTTTTTATTTCTAATGGTAGACAAAGCTTTTGTTCTCCATTTTAAAACCTAAATTCCACAAAGCAGAGGGTTTAAGAAGCAAAGTGCTGTAGCTATTGCTAATTTAACAAATGAATTGTTAAAAGATAATCATTTTTTTACATAAAAAATATTCGACAAATGAGATAAAATAACATGCACAATTTACATATTCAATAATTTTGCGCTTCGCTGTTTTTCAAATAAATAAATAAATAAAATAAACTCAATTTAAAGTATTTACAATTAAAAAAACAAATTTATAAATTCCAATCGATATTTATTTGCTTATTTTATTGCAAAAATATTTTGTAAGATGATATTAAAAAAAACTAGTTTACTTTTTAATATGCCAGCAATCGATGCTACCGTTGACACAATACAAAACTGAATAAATACATATGTAAAGTACCTAAATTAACATATGAATACACTGAAAATAACAGAGAAAAGCAATTCGTGATGCCTTTAAACTTGAGATTAATTTACAATTTCAATGCAAAGATTTTAGTCTTATGTATTTCCTAAGATAACAATAAGCTCAACGGTCACATGAGATTTAAATCGACACAGATCCTTTAGTCATTGTCTAACTTTCAAACATTTCCGAATATGCTAAGCTAGATAAAAAGACCAATTTATCCAAATTCGGGATCAAGGCGCTTCTCTTTTAGAAAGCGCAAATTGATTTATATAAAGCTTAACGTAAACCTAGACAACATTAATATGGCACTGAAAGCCTGTTTTCGGAAGAAAATACACGAAATAGGCTTTTATTTGCATGTTTCATTATCTTACCAAAAAAATGAAAACAGCACTTTAAGTGGGAGTTGTACTGCACGAAATGCTTTGTTATTCATTTTCACACAAAAGTAATGACTGTATTTGCATTCCGTATTCTAAGAAGAAATATTTACAGGGTATTTTAGCAACAACGGTGAAATGTAAAAGAAAGCAAACACTTCTTTTATTGCTGTCTGTTTTTCATTTTAATAGAAACAACAACAATATAACACATATCTCAAGCGTAAAGGAAAAAGATTTCTTAGAGCTAACTTTTGAATTAATATTGTTATATTCAAGTAAATTAAGTCATATACATTTATTTAATTTTTGTCACATTTAATGATTTGTATATTAAATAAACACTATTTTTTAAAAAGTTAATTAGCAAAAAGTATGATTTGAAAATTAAATTTTTTTCCTCCAAAATTTGGAATTTAACGAAGAAAATATCCTCTCATAATGTTTCATATATATCCTCTCATCCATCCCTAATGTTTAATTGGCAAAGGGTTTTCATTGGTAAGATTGTTACCGATCACATGAACCGTGTACTGAAAATCATACATGGTACTTACTACCTTGTTGCGATTGGCATAGGAGAAAGGATTTCTGTGAAACTGTTTAACCGATTTCTATCCTTGCATGACCTCCTACATTAAATAATCCGATGAACGTGTTCTACTTGACCTTACAAGAAAATTTTGAAGTTAAAAGTTTGACATTGATAAAGAAATTTTGTAAACCTTTGAAATTTCAAAAGATTATTTTCAAGGAAATACTTTTCCTTCAATACTTTTCTTGTGAAGTAAATTTTTACTAAAAATACAATGTTAGTTATAAATAATTTAGTTTTCAATGTTATTATAACGTATTATCTTTCATGAAATTAATTTTAATTAAATTTATCTAGGTTTTTATAAAAGTAGGACTTAAAATAGATGATGCCTCTTAATTTTTTTTCAAAGGCTTGTGTATTTTGAGTGTGATTTTCGCTTATGAAGGTAGTTAAATAGAATAAGCTACTAAATTTGAAATGTTCTATATATTTTTAAAATTTAGCAAAATAACTGTACATAATTTAGATATTTTATTCTGACATTAATTTATCTTACAATTAGGAAACAAGATATTAAATTATTGAGAAATTTAATTAATTAAGAAGGATTCCTTCCAATATTCTTTGAACTAACTATTTAAATGTCTTCCTCTTTTATAACATTCAAGACAGCAATATGACAAAATATCTGAATATACAAAAATCAGACAGCAATATGACATAAAACAATAAAAAAATAGATGACAATATAACAGCAAACATACAAAAAACAATGCAATAAGACATAAATAAGAAGGAATGTTTTCTGAAGTATTCCAATGACTTTAAAATTGATTTTAAAAATATCAAGAAATTATAAAATATTAATGGTAGTTTTTAGACACCCATCAGTTTTGTTTTATTTCTATAAGATTAATCGTTGCTTACTATATATATATATATATATATATATATATATATATATATATATGTGTGTGTGTGTGTGTGTGTATGTGTGTGTTCTCTTTTCACAGATAGTAAAAGAACTATAAAAGCTCTCTTTCAGTTTGAAATATTACGTATTTAATTTCCACAATCAAATCAAGTATAATACATACTTCTTGAATGTACTAAGTAAGGGAAAGGGATTTTATGAATTTTTCAAGAAAAAACCTCATTACTCAAGCTCATTCATCTCATTCAATTCAATATCGCATCATTATTGAGTTGAAAAAAGTATTATACTTCAGTTGAACACACTTTTATCTATTAAACAAGATAGAGATTACATTTTCCCTTTACCGATGATCTTAAATATTTTAATTTATTACAGAAAAAAAAATCAGTCGAAAACTTCCAGGGAAATGATGTGACAGAAAATCATTACTAACTGAAGTAGATGATAAATTATGATCGTATCCAGAAACAAAGTTAGAAAATACGTGTAAATATTTTCTTATCTTATACAAAATTTTAAAATTCATACATGTTTTAATACTTAAAGATTCCATGTTGCAGAAACTTCATTTTCTCTGATCTGATAAATAGAGGCTTAATTACTCATAAATATTTATTTTCTTTTTTTAATATTCCCAAATCCAGGTGCTGCATCTAAATTTTCTCCCACAGAGTCCATCAACAAAAATTTTGTAGAAAGATGCGCTTGTGTATCGTAGATAAATTTAAAGGGGGAAATAAAGTTTTTTTGGCAAAATGAATGTTGCTACAAAATACATAGACTTTGAACAGTGGTAATAAGCCGTGTATTCTAAGTTCAAGGATTTTTAATATTTTATATGCACCACGTTCCAGATGCCAAATTTTTTTTGAGGAACGCAAAACATAAGTACAAATCATGAGTGGTTTAATAGGTTTTTGTTGAGGAAAACATACTTCAAGCAAGAATTTTGACTGTAAATTGTCTGTGACTTTTTGTTTTGGTTCGGAATCCAATGTAGCAACTTTTAAGCCTAAATCGGATGTTTTAAAAACTAAAAGCATAAGAAGATAACTCATAACTCTGTTTAATGGAGACTAAAGCATGTAAAGAGCAAAGTGTTTATGAACATTTTTTTGAATTCAGTTATAAATTAGAACATTTTACAAAAAAAAAAGAAATTAAGTAACTTTAAATTACTTCATTTCCCGTCATTAATATAAATTCTTCCTTTTTCATAAATGATATTATTTGAATTAATTTTTAATTGATATCACAGAAACTAAGTTGAAGTTTATAAATCACCGTATTACCTTTAAATGAGCTATTCTAACGGAAATCACACGAATTTAAGAATGTGTTTTCATGCAAATACATTATATTCTTCCTTCTATGAAACAGATACAGCAATGATGATAGTAAATGATTAGCTAGCTTTTACTGGACATTGGACATTCAGTTTTCGGCTCGTTGAAGTAGGCATTGAGTTGTAATTAAATTTTGTCTTTGCGGTCGCATTTTAGTTAGAAATTAGTTTCTGTCATCCATTTGAGAACATTAATTAGAAAGGCATGCTTTCACTTACCATTATGCAGCAGGAAATGATACTGTCATCAGATATGAGGGTGCTTAATGGCATAAACTATTGTACTAATGGGTTTTGAGGTGTTTTCAAAGTTTTCATCAGTTTAACTTTCAGCTAGGGATATGACAATTGTGAAATGATTTAAATATTGCAATATACTATTTAATATTTTGTGTGTGTGTTTCCTATAACCTATTACTGTTCTAGAGCAAATTAAACTTTACACCATTATGGAATTTAGTCAATGTTTAAAATTCAGTTTATTATTGTTTTTTTAAAATAATCTTCATCTTTTGAATCCTTCTACTTTTGGAAGAAGTAGTTTAATATTATTTAAATATCTTTATTTTTCTATATATGCTCTGAATTTTACTACTGTTTAAAACTAGTTAAGAGTTTTAGTGCATTAATATGCGTTTCACACTAATACTATGCTACAGTTAATAATAGTATAAATTTTGAGCAGCTTAAAGGACGCCTTAAAATTTAAATACACCAATTGTAACATTTAATACTAATGTTTTGTTGATGAGATATTAAAAAAGATTTTTTAGTTATCTTTAACTTAAATGTGACATATGGTAAAATACCTCAATAATAATGTATGATAAGATGTTGCAATTTTTATTTTAAAAATATCACACTTTTTTCCATTTTTTGTTTTTTAAACATAAAGTTTTATTCATGTTATATCTGTTATTCGTTGTAAAATATATAATCATTTATATAAAACAAAGAATATTTAAATTTGTAATTTTATAATTTTTGGCGCATGAATCTGGTCATTATTAAAAGTTTTCTATGTATATTTCTAGGAGCAATGCGAAATGTTTAAGCGCAAGATATTTAATATGAACTAAGAGGTAAATCCAATTGTAATTTATTAATCTCTCTCATTTCGTTTTTCAGTCGGAAATGGAATTTTTAAAACTAATAAAATTAAATGAAACACATATATATATTAATGAAAACTTTAAAAAATATGCAAAAATATAAAACTTACAATGAAGAATTAATTTATTAAATAAATCTACTGTATTTTTAATTTTAATCCGGACAAAAGTGTTTTAATATTTAATATTGTTCGGAAGGAAATTACATTTTTGAGCTGATTTTTTTCTACAAATATCTGATTTAAACCATTAATGTGTATTCTTATATGCACAGATAATGTTCATTAATTAATTTTTTTTCATAAATACTAGAAATTTTAAGTATGAATTCACTACCATGTGATGATTATAGTTCTAAGAAATATAGTTACTATATTTTTATGTAAATATAGACATAAAGTACTTTATGGATTTAAATCTAGTGAATTAAATAGTATGCATTATTTTGAAATAGTTTAGTCACAGAAGAGTCTTACATTGGTAATACATATGGTATGTTAATACTCTTTGATATGAAGCATTCTTATTATATATATTCTGTAGTTAAAAAAAAGACTCTTTAAGCATAGGACATTCATACATAAATAGGTAAGATTATCATTAAAATATAATTCCTCATTTTTACATTTTCAAAACAAGCCAAACATCCAGACAGACCTCTCGAATTTATTTTAAGAAGATATATTGAGTTTCTCTAAAATACGTTTTATTTTAGCATTTTATCGATTTCGGAATTCTACATTTTACTAAGTCTTCCAGCAAATTTCCAATCATAATCTCTTTGTTATTTCAATTTTAATGAAGGAGGATCATGTATTTTTGTAAGAAAGGGCAAAGTATTTGGTAAGTGAAGCGATGCAAAACAAGAGAATATAGTCATCTGTGATTGAAGTCCTCCAGTTGCTATTGTCTGAGATTCTTTATTTCCCTTGACGTAAATAAAAGAAACGTTCACAAGCGAAATTTCGCAGACAATGACGATACAAAGCAAATAATGAATGTACAGGGGATTTCATTTCTTTCTTAGTTCAATGCGATTGAGAATTTGTATCAAATATCTATTGAAGGTAAGTGCTAACATTTTGCAAAACTTGGATTTTTGTTATGAAAATCCTTCAAAAGATTTGTGTTTGCAGTTATTTTTAACTGTCACTGTTTACAACTTTATTTAGCTCTTTGTGTACATGAAAACGTAAGATAATGAAGGGCTCAGCGTAACCTGAATCAAAGATTATTGGATCAACAATTTATTCGTATGAAAAACCCAAAGTTTTTTTCATGTTTTTCTTTTTTATATAGCTCAAAAAGTAGGAAACTCATCAAACTTCGAAAATTTAACATAACCTTGTTATAGAATGTTTGTAATTTTCTGTAACAGAGAACGGTGCTTAAAAATAAACAGAGTTTTTTCTATAAAAACACGTGGATTTGCGTTCATATAAGTTTTATATTTTGATCTTATTAATTTAATGTAAACTTGAGAATAAGAAACAGTATATGTAAATATATGTGTTTTTATCACTATAACTCGGGACATGTGCTAAAGAAACAATTTCAAATTACATTTTAATTTAAAAATAAATCTATTAATCACAGTAAAGTATGAACAAAATATGGTTAAAAATGTTTTAGCTAGATGTATTTTTAGTATCTATTTTAGTTAAACTAATATATATATATATATATATATATATGTTTTTTTTTTAATATATATTTGAATTATGAATGCCTCGGATATTTTGTTATTGAAGAACCAACAGTAAGAATATTTAAATTTGTTTTATTTTCCTTATCTATTCAATCTCTCTCTCAGTTCACCTTACAGTTATAAAATCAAATACTTTGTTCACCAATCGAGACAATTTATTAAAATATAGCATAACTTCTTATAGTTTTTTTTATTTCTAATAGAATGCTTAAATGCTTTTTTATTTCTAACAGAATTCTTATATATAAAACCACAGTGCGTATAATTCCATTTCCTTCTTTAATTTTAATTCAAAGCACTCGTTTAAATATATAAATGTATATATAAACACAAAAAAGCTTAAACAAGTCGCTGTGAATTAACTACTTCTGCATGGAGTTGACAGCTCTCCAATTGAATTCATAAACCATATTTTTTATTTCTTTTTTATCTTTCAAGAAATTTTAAGGAATAAAAATTGCAAATGTATTAATTTTAAAAACTGTTCACTTCTTAGAAAGAAAAGATGTTTTTTATATGTATGAAAGGATTGGAAAAGTGGTCTAAGTCAAATTATGTTTTGCTCCATGGTTTAATTTTAACGGTATTTTTATCTTGCGTCTGCATATGTCCATAATTAAACATAACAAAGATTATTTGTAACTTATTTTTATACTTCTGTACGACTTTCTCTCAAATTAAAAATCTAATTAAAACATATCTTTATATGTAATCTTTTCTTGATAAAATATGTGATAAGAATTACTTGTTTCAGACTCATAAATTCACTCGATTTTTATAGTAGAAATATTTTATACCTTTTTGTATACCATAGAGACTCCTTTCATACTCTTTCCTTGCATACGCACATTATCACATTCACTCAGACAGTTAAGTTTAAGTATAAAAACTGTATATTGTTTCGCAGTTTACAAGCTTAAAATTTCAATATTCGTAAAATTTATTTGAATAATTCCCCATTCGCGATACAAAATATCTAGAAGTATTCCTTGGAATAGAAAATAGGTGTATGGAGAAAAAAGTGATATTAAAAAGCGCTGCATTTTTGTAGGAGTACGCTCTTAAACTAAATTGATTATTATGAATCGGTTTCACATGAAGTATAATAAAAGAAAAATTTTAATTTACTACGAACTTTTTACGTTTTACAACAGCATTAAGATTTTTCATATGCAAATGAAAGTTAAAAATAAAGTAATGGATACTGTTTAATATGTATTTAAAATACATCTTTATATAAACAATATGATTACATGTATTTACGGAACTTGGAGAAACGTAAGGGAGTATAAAATCTTTGTTTAATATTTATAGAATAACTAAAATAATCACTAATGAAGATTTTAAGCAGTTAATAGAATAAACTTCCCACAACAAACAAATTAATTTACATACTTAACCAGAAATTCGAGTTTAAGTTGGTTGCTATACTTTTAATAACGTTGTTTCGGATAAATATTCCTGATACAATAATAATTCAATAATATTCTCTGCAGCATCCAATCAAATTATTCTATGTTTAGAAATTAATCAAATAACTCTACTTGCAATAATTTACATTGAGTTATTAAATTGGGAGTTCTACATACATATGGTTGTACATAAAAGATTCTTAAGTTTTAATACATTATCAATTTTAACTAGGTTTTGTGGGACATCTCGATCTATCTGCCCTTTGCACTGTTAGTTAAATGCTAGAGCTCCAGATTTTCTTTTTACCTGCAGACAATTAAATTTATTTCTCACGTCAAACATACTTTTCCTTAAGTTTAATTAGTTAACAAACTCGTTACTTCTATGAGAAAACTTATTTTTCTAACTTTTACTATCTGCTTTTTTTCAGACGTAAAATTAATCTGTATAATATATTTTTTTTATTGACAGCAAATTTAATTAGATGATTATGTGACATACTTGGACAACTGGAAGGAAGTGTACTCTTATTTTGTTAAACAGTACATGATATATATAGAATCTGAATTTGATATAAACAGTAAATATTTTTAAACATAAAATTTTTTGTTTGTTTTTGTACATAATTTTAAACATCCTCAAATAAAAAATAAGCTAAGGCTTTTGTGTTCGTTTTATAACCTGTTGTTCAGTATAATGCCCTTTATTAATTTATTTGATTATTATTTGAATTTTTTTGGTAACTATGTAAGGATAAAAGTCTTTTAAACATTTGCTTAGGTACGTGAAATTAACATCATCAACTCCGTGCCTTATCTTCATGACTAAAATACCTTTAGTGTAGTTTTATATTCGCATTCTTTTGAATTAGGTAATCGTTTTTTGTAATAAATATCATTTTATTGTGAAGAATACAGTTCTTCTAGGAAACAAAACTTTTACGTACTTATATTTTTCTGAAATATGTTCATTGTAATGTACATTTTTTTTAAAATCCTTATTTGGAGAAATTTACTAATTTAAGCAACCATTTAAATGTTTATAAACCTTTGAAATATTTGCCTTTCTTCTATTAAATAATTGCTTTGAATTCTATAGTAAAAATGATTTCAATCTAATTTATATCTTATTTTGTGCAGAGAAACATTTTTCTTTCAAATAAAATGCTTAGAAACTCGTATGATTCCGGATGGAGAAATTTTCTGGGAAAGATATTTTAAATTATACTGGTAAAAAATATTTAAATTAGATAAAAATAAACGTTATATTTTTCCCCGTTTGTATTTTAATGTTTTACCACAAGCTTTCAAAAATTTGTACCAATATTGCATTAGGAATTCTAGAGGTATTATTATATATATTAAGAGAAAAATGACACGTGATCGTGATGTATAGCATGAAAATGAGTTACCAATAAGTTATAAGAAAAAAAAGGGCGTTTAAGCTAGAACTTACCCTCAGGGAATCCATTTGAAAACTTAACGATCTCGTTACTTTTATCAAATACATTTTTTGTGATTTATAGTCTAACTATTCAGAAAAACAATTTTAAATTGTTTACTCATAGAAAATCCTTTCATTGAAGACGTGTCCCAATTACACATACACAGCAGTGAATTCTCAAAGTATCATCAGTTATCCTTTTAAATTAAAAGTATCGCATATATAACTTCAATTCAGAACATTAGAATAATAAAAAATAAAGCACAAGATGGTTTGAGATTTGTACATATTTCAGTAAAAACGTTTTGAGAGTTTTAAAAGAATAATTTCACTTTCTGCATATTTTGTAGGTGAATTCAATATAAAAAAAAATTAGTAATATGCTGCAGTTTCTTACGACAAGTTTTTCTAAGAGTTAAGAAAATTAAAATAATTGTTACAGTAACTCGGAAAAATTAGAATATATATATAATCTGATTCATGAAATGAATATATTTCATTTAAACAAAGAACATTAATTTTAATTCATATTTAATGATAGTTCCTTGGACTTTTAATAATACCCTGTACTCGATCTGAAACACTGTGCACTCATTTTTGGCAGTAATCTTTACTAATAGTTGTCCACGAGGATTTCGCTCTGTTCACGTATTCATTTTTGTCCTTTCGAGCTAAATCCTGAAGGTGTTTCCTCATAAACCTCCCCATATTCTCCACGGGATTAATGGTAAATACGGAGAATTGGTTAGCTAAGGAAGCAATTTGATTTTATTGTTCTTAATCCATGTAGAGTCTTATTGGAAGATAAATCATCTTCCAACAGATTTTCCATTGAAAGAATCATAAAAGACTCCTGTACTTCCATGTTTATTTCGAAATTTACACTTCTAGTCAAATTGCTCAGCATTCCAAACCCCTCAGGATTTATACACATCCAAATCTATACACATATATACAGCTGTTTTTCAACAATTAAAGAATAGGGAGAGAATTTTTTGTATTTACTTTTGAGATAATGTAGTAAAATTCAAGAAAATAAAGTTATGTAATATTTACACATGTTTAATATATATTAGATATGATGATCTTATTTAATGATATATATTTTAATAAAAGCTTTTTTTAAAAAAAATGCATTATTTGATCAAAAAATTATAATTATAAATTTTTTAAATTTTTTACAAACATTTAGAATTTTTAATTAAAATATACATCTTTTCCCAGTCCTAATGTATGATTAGTATGGTTTTTCAATTTGACAGCATTGTGTCAGATTCTTGGTGAATGATTCCTTACTCTTTCGATATTCATGACGCGAGAATTATTTTCTAAGGTGCAAAGGCTGAGATTCAACTGTAAAGATTCAAATGGATTCAGCTGTAAAGACTGATATGAGTTATGCCCTTTAATTCTGTACATGGTAGTAATGATTGAAGCGTATTTTAATCACAAAAAGTAAGAATAACTAAGAGGAATATTACTGTGAATATAAAAGATTTTTATATAAAGATTGGATGAATGCGAAAAATGATTATTTAATTAATTAGGAATTTTTTATTCAAATTTTTTTAAATGAGATTATATATGGAAATAAAGATACAGGGAGTATAAGATATATTGAGCATTATATAGTTATGACTGAATATCTCCACTTTTGCACAAAATAAAATGCGTAGCCTCTGTCTTCTCGATTTTTATAATTACAGTATTAAAATTATTTTTATTTCTTTTTCTTTAATCTTGCTACCCATTTTATACACTTGGCGCATTACGAATGGGCTCTGAAAAATATTCAAAATTCTACAAATGTCCTGATTTTTATTTGAAAAGCTTCTTTTGACGTCACTATGGGTGCTATTCATATTTACTATCCATTTTCGAAGTCATTTTTAAAGTTTTCAATTAAGAAACTGAAATGTAAAGCATTCGAAAAGTTCGCAAAACATATTTTACAACGTTTTGCATCATATACTAAAACTATACAAATATAAAATATTAATATATAAGTTATGTACATCTTAAATTCGAGCGATTGATTTTGGAAGTTCTCAATTGTGAATAAGGCCAACTTTTTGTAATGTAATACGATGCTTAAAACTCTGTTTTGGAAAATTTTGAACGCTTGACATTTTACTGTAATGTTCGTTTCTTACAAAACTCTAAAAAAAAGAAAATATGCCAAATTCAAAGTATAAACGAAACACTTTAAAAAAAAGAGGACCTTTACAGAAGTAACATTAGCAAAATTCAACATGAAATTAAGCGATCAATATTTTTTGGTTGGAAATTGAAAACTAAGGTCATCTAAAGAATAATAAAATCGATTAGAAAATCAATGCCATTTTTTTCTCAAAGATAAATCAAATGCGTCTCAAAACTATCTTACTTCTTTTCTATATGATAGTACTTCTTGAGCCAATATTTATTTATCATAAATAAATAAATATTACATTATATTCTTTAAATTCCTTTTTGATTATGGTTTTCATTCCACAGAATTGATGAATGTTAATGCCAAAATCTATAAATTTAATTAATAAATGTGCGTGTATATTTTTTTTAATCTGTGGCTAAGAGAAGTTTTCTAGGATGAATAAAAAATTGTACTTGATTTATTTTATCTACCATAAGAACATTGATTTTTATCAAAACATAGCAATTTTTAATCAAATTATGAAAAGCAATTGAGTTTGAATTTGATGGGAACACTAGTATTAATCGATTGTAACCTTCTTTTTGTCCCGTTAACTCCTGCAACTAATGCCTTCTGCCGACTTCCTTTGTCATCGATTTACGAGGATGAACATGGAAACATGGAACACGTTTAACTGAGACATAGAAACTCGATTAAATTGAGTTTCAGCATTTCGCTCCACTAATCTCTGTGACAAAGAGGCGCTGCGGGATAGTTTTACTGAGTTTAAATTGAGTACTTATGTGCAAACGTAAGAGGCAATAGCTTTAAATAACATGCATTTCTGAGTTTCTTTTCATTTCTTTTAAAAATTGTTTCGGAAGTTTACTATTGACTGTTTTTCTTGAGTAATCTCTCAATAGATAGGTATAACAAAATGTTTGTTTGACTGGGAAACCTTTAGACCAAGCTAAAACTAAATATCGTTAAGAAGAGTAGGAAAACTCTATACCGACAATCTTAAATTGGCTGTTTTTTTGAAGTACTTTTTCTCAAAATCTGTTTCATGTACATGTTTGAAATTTTTCATACAATTAAAGTACATCTTTTTCAATATATTGAAAGGAGCTTTTTGCTAATTTTGAATTTTTTCATAATTTATAAAATATTTTACCAAACATAGTGAAATTTGACCCATTTTTCACATAAAAAAATGTGTAAAAAATAAATTTTTGAGTTTTTTACAAAATCCACATTTTAGTATATATTAGCCATCATTATAGATGTATCACACATAAAAAATATACATACCTGTGAACAGTAGTTTCTCAGAAAAGGTACATCGAACATCAAAATTTACATTTTGAGATAAATTGATTTTAGTGTATACAGTGAGACTTCTAATCGGCTGGGAAATAAAAAATAAAAGGTTCAATTTACAATAAAATATACATGTTTTAGTTTATATCAGACGTTCAACTTTTGGGCAAAAACGAAGAACTTTGTTTATATTTTTCGCCATTCAAATGGGTGTGGCTTAGTTTCAACGATTATTTAAAAATACGTTTTAAGGGCTTCTAATGTCGCCCAGCCAGTATGGTGGCTATGACCCTCGGCTTGTAACCGAGGCTGTTCGAATCCTGAGTAAGACTTGGTTGTATCTTCTTCGGGAAAGAAGTCGGTCTTTCGCCTGAAATGGATTCCCGTCTCGAAAGGAATAGCAGCGCACCTCTTCTTGTTATATGCTGGGATCATCGTTTGTAATAAAATCTGTATTCTTCTGTGGTTGTGTTATATGTTTCTGTTCATCTATCTCACGTCTTTCGTATTTATCCCACTAATAAACACACAACAACAACAAGGGCTTCTAATTACCCCAGAGGTTAAAGTAAGGTATTGTTAGAAAGGTTAAAATTTATACAATTTGAAAATGTAAAAATCTCAAATTATCAAAAAAATAAGGTTTTAGCTTTCCAACACCTCTTAATAGTTTTAAAACCGTATGTAAATTTTCCTAAATATTGTGTCTGGTTTGGAATATTCTCATAGGTAACTGAAGTTAAACATAGGAAATAATTTTAAAATTTTTTATAGAACAATTAAAGAAAATTATCAGAGAAATAAATGTTGAGGTTTTGAGTTATTCTTGCTTTATTTTTAATACTGCTATAGAAATATAATTGCCATACATATTTTAAAATTAAACTAATTTTAGTTTATTATGTTTCTTCTATCTTCAAATCAAAAGGTTGGTTTCAAAAGTTTATCCTATAATTGTTTTGGAGATAGCGATTAGAAATAAGTTACAAAAACTTTATCGAATATTTGACGCACCTAATAAATTTATTCTATTAGTTAGTTTTATTAAAACAATTATATAATACGTGAAAAAGAACAAAAAAGGTTTCGAATATGTAGTAAAAAAATCTATGTAAAAGGTGTCGGAACTCTTAAGGTATCTCGCTACTTGCGACGACTTTTTTTTTAAAAAAAGAATAAAGATTTTGTGGTTTTTAGATTTATTTAGTACATTTAAGAAAGAAATGCTAAAATTAGGAAGAGAAAAAAATAGTATTACTAAAGTGGGGAAAAACTAGTAAAAATTTACAAAAAATTACTTAAACGGGTCCCGCTCTGTACAAAAAGTTTAGGAGCAAATTCTGAGTTTTTCAATTTGGATGTGTTTCTTTACTATTCGTTCTTGAAATGACGTTAACGATAAGAGATATTTTAATTTTTACAAAAACTATAGCACTTTATTCTAGTTATTATGTGAAATTGCTTTAAAAAATTGCTTTAAAACAGTGATTATATTCACATAAGGGACTGTAAATTTTGTAATAAAACAGCAATTCGTAAATCTGAAGGTTAAAACACTTCTACTAATATACAGAACATACACACAAAAAATTCAGTTAATTATTTTCAATACTTTTTGAGCAATCACTGTCTCCGTTTGAGCATTTTCTAAAAAAACACATTTCGAGTAAATCGCATTTTAAAGTTTGACATCTTGCTTGAAGTAGTGGCACCTGCTTTTACTAAAGCTCTTGTAGTTTTTGTTCTAGATATTGGAAAGTAATAAACTTGGTATGTTTATAAAGCTAATAGGATGGTCTATAAAATAAAATCATAAAAAAATTGTCATTTTCTTGACAAAATTCACGATTTTAGGGTAGTCGGATACTATAAGTCTTCAAAACAATGATAGTTTGAGGTTTATTTCAAATTGTGCATACTTTCCCCTTTTCAAAAATACCTTATTTTAATTTCTACGATAATTAGAAGCTTGAAAAACTTAGTTTTAAAGCACACTTACAGGACGAAAACTGTAAACAATTCACTTCCTTTTCGTTTGACAGTTGAAAGTGCAACGTCAATTGAAACACTTAATTTTCCCTGTAAATTGAGCCTTACATTTTCTTTTTATTTTCTGGCTAATAAGAAGTTCCCTGTATCTGTAATGAACAGATCTGTGAATTTTTTTTTTACTTGCGAAAGTGCGTCGTTTTTATCCTTCAAGAATTTGTTCATTTTAACTAGTGTTTGTATAACAATATTCAGCTAATTTTTTTTTAAATAGTTGCTATATCCAAACAGTTTTGTCATGCTTAGATAAAATACAAGATTATTTAAAGAGCTTACAGAAAAATTTAACAAAAGAAAATATAAACAAGTAATATAAAAAAAAAAATTTAAGTCACTTCCTACTTTGAATGGATGAATGGAAAGTATTTTATTAACGATTGAAAATTTGAATAAGATATATATATATATATATATATATATATATATATATATATATATATATATATATATATATATATATATAAATATATATATATAGGGAGAGAGTGAACTAATAGTAGGAATTGAAAAAAAAAGAGCATGATTTGTCTGCATTGCTGTAACAATGTGCACCCGGTTTGCCTGAAAAACATGTTTTCCATGCCAACTTTTGTCTTTGTTTTAATAGTTAACATTGTTACAACAATAAAGACGAATCTAAGTTGGCGTCAAAAACCTGTAGTTAATTAAATTAAATTTAATTAATTAATTAATATTTGAAAAAACTGTATTAACATCAAGTGTCATCAACTGCAAGTTTAAAAAAATTTATTTGAACTTGATTGGATGAATATAAAGTATTTTATTAACGTCGAAAAAATTTGAACAAGATAAATATATAAATAAATAAATATATAGAGAGCGTGAGCTAATAGTAGGAATAAAAAAATGCTAGAAATGAATGTAAAAAAAGACTCATTGACAGAAAATAGCACTGATAATGCACCCCCTCCCCTACCGATGGAATTAATTTATCTGACAATGGAATGAAAGTAGTATAAGTACGGATATTTTATATTCAAATGATCTTACTATGATCTTAGAAAAGTGATTGTGGTTATTAATATTTAGCCTTTGTATATTTTGAAACAATGAAATGTTGGGTGAGTACCTAGACAAAAATCGCAAGGAAAACATTATTGAAGATACATGCGTAGTAAGTTAACAATTTTTAAAACATGACCTCTTGCACCAATATATCTCTCTGGCAATGCTTATTCCAATTTTCATTCATACTCTGGAAGTCGGTAACCTCAAGGCTGTTCAGGAACATAGTCGAAGCCTCCGGAATTGCCACAAATATTTATAAAAATGATATTCTTTCGGAATTTCTTCTGTCCAAGAGAATGAAAAAGAAGCCGGTGAGAGGCAAATCTGGTCCGTAGGGTAGCTAATGAAGCCTTAAATTAATGTTTTAGCTAAGTTCTCTACAGATTTTTCAAGAAATATTAATGGGATAATATTGTTCATAATTTCAATATCTAACACATTAATATCCCCTTTTTATTCAATAATAAGAGAAAAGTATTTTTAATATAATTTCTTAAATTAATTATTTTGATTCAGAAAAATATATTTATATAGAAAAGGAATAAGACATTACTCTAAAATATCAAGAGTTTTAAAAAAAATATTTTCCTAATATTTTAACTGTAAGAGTTTTACCATGTTACGATAATAATTTCATTGCGGATAAAGTTGTTAAAAAAGCCTGGTCCTAATTTCTAACATACGAGACCATTACATTTCAAAATTAATAAATCAGCATTTGTTTCACTTGAAAAAGAGGAGTTTTTAGTTACAAAGTCAATTTATAACTAACGTATTTTTATGAT
Source organism: Trichonephila clavipes (assembly GCA_019973935.1). Taxonomy (NCBI): domain Eukaryota; kingdom Metazoa; phylum Arthropoda; class Arachnida; order Araneae; family Nephilidae; genus Trichonephila; species Trichonephila clavipes. The sequence goes on along the minus strand of BMAU01019076.1, from coordinate 326,890 downwards.
TAAAAGAATAGAACATATATCTTACGTATCATTCAATATTTTCCGCCCGGAATAAAATCCCTAAAGCAAAATCTATTGGCCATAAAGGAATTTATTATAACGCCACTGGCACAAATATAACTTCAGCAACATTACACAAAATAAATAAAATGCTGCATTTTTACGTAACTAGAAAAAACTGCTGATGACGGAAGCAGTAGCAGCATAAACATATGAGCGAAAAAGCCAAAGTGCTGCCCATCATCTTAATATGTGTTCATTCTTAGAAGTGATAAATCATTTAGGCATACTGTCCTAGGCGGAGTCAATAAACTCAAAGGCTAAGTCTGCGGTGAAGTTTTCTTTATCATTTATTTTACTGGAATTAAATTTCTTTCAGCGGTATAGTCTAATTTTATATTTAACCCCTTCCAGCTTCATTTTATTTCTGGATTATAGATAAAACAAAAATGTCAACTTTCTTATGCTTATTTTCAATTATACATATCTTTTTAAGCACAATAACACCATTCGCATACAAAATTTCCTAACAATTAATGTAAAAAAATCTATTGAAATTTAGGAGTAATTTACCTGTAAATTTGGCTTTCCGTATGGCAGAAATCCTCAGACTTTGGAGTCAATTTTCACTAACTATAAATATAAAGCTTAGAATACCTAGCTTTTATCTTGAATTATAAATTTTATTTACATTTTCTGCCTTTACATAAAAGATTATGAAATCATTAATCAAAATTTGACTGTGTATGATAAATTCTAAAACACGGCACTGCACATATCTCAACATTGCAATTTGGACAGTAGGATCTTGTGTCTCTTCTTACTTTCTTCCCTTTACTGACTGTCTTTGAGCAACAAATAATACACTGCTGTGTTGGATTATTTTTCTTCTCTGTAGGTGGAATGTAATCAACAAAGTGTCTTTTAGACAAAAATAAAGGGGGTTGCTCAGCAGAAGGATGTCCCTTCTTTTTGCAGAAAATTCCCCTGAATGCTACTTTTTAACTATTCGAAACCCTAAAAAGCACATGTGAAATAATTCAGGAAAGACCTATTGCAAACTTTAAGAAGCAGTTACATTCTATGAAATAATGTGCTTAAATCTAGATAGATTCAAAAAAATTATTTTAATATTTTTTCTTTGCCTCTCCTAGTGACCGTGTAGCTTAGTGACCATGGTCACAAATTCATAGGCGGAGATGTAGTGTTTCAAATTCAAGTCCTATTGTCACCGAAAGCTTATCAGATAGAGGGACCGATGCCTTTTGAGTCTGTCGAGGCTCAAAATCCTCCCATTTCCAAGGTGTGGAAGTTTGGAAGGGGTGTGCCTGCTAAGTCATCCTCGTCAGTTGACCATAGTTGGATATTTCGAGTTCTGTTGCCAATAATCTTCGTGTTGCTTCAGAATTCAACGTAATTAAAAAAAAATCAGACTGGGGTTATTCTCCTTTGACTTGTACTGTCTTGCTATGTTCTTACATACTGATAAGCATTAAACTAAAATCATAACAATTTATTATATTAATTTGAAATAATTAAAAAAAGACTATTTTTTGTTAACACAGTAAAGATTTTGAGGGAAAATATTGCAATTTCCAACTGTAGAACGTTCTATATTCTGTTTCAAATTTCGATATAAATTCGTAAAAACACGTTAAATTAAGCTTGTTTTGAACAAACCCGTAAAGAGTTGCTCTTCGGGCAAGGAAATATTTTGAAATTAATCTTGTGTGTGTGTGTGTGTGTGTAATAATAAAATCCACAAAGTCCAAAAAATCATAAAGATGTTTAATTTTTTTAAAAAAATTATGAAACATCTCTTCTTGGTTGTACTAAAAAGTTAATTACACTTTTTATGCATTACTCAAAGCGCTTAATGAAATTTAGAAATGTAAAATATGAAAAAAATCTTCCTGTGCAACTTACAGAACTTACCTACAGAATCCCGCGTTCTACTCCCCTAAAAACTTCATTAAATGAGGTATACTTGAAAGAATAGGGGTTCTTGAACTGTAGAAAAACAAGACCTTTTACTTTTAAATTTTAATCAGCAAATAACACAAAAATGCAATTTCTCATGTAGATGTACATGATGTTTTCTTTTCACTTTAAAATATCCTCAAATAAAAAAAAACTATATTATATATTATTATTTTTTTATAAAACTTCAATAGACTAGAATGTCAAATTTTTTTGAATTTATTAAAAATGCCAGAAGATTACAATAAACTATTAAACCATAATATATACATATATAAATTATTTTTCGTGTTTGACTACTTAAATTGGCTTCTTAAAAATTTTCAGAATTAAATTTAGTGAACATTATTTTTCTTTTTGAGGCAAAACCTAAATTTGCAATTTAATTTGCAAAGACTAAATTTATCACCTACTCAGGTATTTTGAATTTTAAAAAGGAATTTGTTCACACATATCTGAAGGTAAATATTAGTGTTAAATAAAAACATATGCTCTTAACCCTTTGGCTGGAACATAATTTTTGCCAAACTGAGAAACATCCGTCTGACAGACGGGTACGTAAATTTTTTTGAATTTTATTACCTTAAGGACTGTTTTGAATATCCTTATAGCTCATGAAACTGAGTTTGAATTGAGTGTGAATTTTAATGGGGCAAGGGCCATGAAACTGAGTGTGGCTCAAATAAGATGTGTGGGATTAAATCAAGCACAACAATATATTTTTATCACTAGAATTGTGACTAGTGTTTTTATAAAAACTGATAAATTTTTTTTTTATATTCATGTAAGAGTAATTAAAATAATAATACCAAACACGAAAAAACTACAGGAATATCCGTCTGATAGACGGTGATAGATAAGAAAAATCGCACATATTGTGAGTTGAAAAAAATCGCTATCTACCACCACGTGATCCTCTCACTAAGTAGAGTTCAACTAAAGATGTCAAGGCAGCCCACCCCGAAAATCATACCACAGCGTTATCTACAGGAATCAAAGCAAATCATCCCCGTCTGATAGACGGAAGTTCTGGTCAGAGGGTTAGTTAAAAATTAATGCTGAAAACCTTCCGATAGTATTATCATAAATATAATGGCAATGAAATATTTTCCTTGATACTGAAAATCAAGAATTAAAATGCATCATGAAATTAGTTTAGCTTAAAAACTTCCCATATATTAATTTGTCAAGTAATGATAACAATAATATAAGTTTTGTAACGTCGATGTTTATATATTAATTTATTATTTCATTAAATACAGTTATACTGAGCAGATTCGTCATTAAAACTTTTTAATTGTGTTTTATTAAAGTATTTAAATTAACTGTTTATCTTTTACTCTATAACCTTACTTCTTTACAATTTTCATATGTTGAACGAAAAAAAAAACAAGTATATTAACTGTAGTGAAAAAAAAAAGCTACTAATTCTAAAGATATAAATTTAAGGAACAATACAAAATATTGCTCAAAAATATAAAATTAAATAATCAAATTGAAAAACATACTATAAGTATTTTATTATTAAATTAAATAAAAAAATAACATACTGTGTTTTATGAATGCTGCATTATTTAAAAAACTTACATATAAATTTCGTTTTTTGTTTTGACTATTATTATTATTACACAATCTTTTTTTTAATGAAATTACGTGTCATTGGGGTGAAAGTCTTTGTTCAATATTGTGCGATGCGTTTTGGAGTGCTATTCGACGTGAAAAATAATTTTGATAAAGTTTCCAGTATTCTTACATGACTGATTGAATATTTTCTTTTTCAATCATTGTCAATATCTTACAGATCCGGGGGCTTCCAAAACTTCAAAAACTAAGACTCATTTTGAAACTCTAAGCCTTCACTACTTTCTCATATACAAGGAAATAATAACAAATTAAAAGTTAAAAGCATATATTTTTAAACCTACTTCCTTCAAATATATTCTCATAATAAAAGTCATTGTACCTATTTTGTAAGAATTAAAAAAAATGAACTGCAGTTAAAACAAAATCTTCCTTGATATGTTTAACCTCGATTAAAAGTTACACAATTTGTTCCACAGTGCCACCATTTTTCACATAAGCGCGCCACTGGTGTGTTTGGGGATGGGGGAGGGAAAAGGCACAAATAAGCAAATTTTTCTCTCAAATAAGTAAATCTTTCGCAAACACGGTTAAAGTCGTTTAATTAAATTCCAAAGCCTTCAGAATAGTTCTTCTGATAGCAGCGCAAAGAAAAAACCGTATTTCGGGAAGACGCATATACACGTCCGGGGCACTTAACGAACTGGCTGAGAGAGACGGATATATACGCCGGCTACAGTTAAGGGGTTAATTCATCTAAGCATTTAAATTTTAAGTGACTTATTTTTTGTCAATAAGTGGTTCTTACTGTAGGAAATATTTGCGACAGCGTATCGAATTTATAGCCCATGACAATATGACACGTATACATTAATTATGAGATATGTAAGTAAACAACCGTTTTTATTATCAGTCCGATATGTCTCCAGAAATTTAAGTATTGGATGAGATCTTTAATTTTCTCCTCCAGTTCTGTGCACTCTTCATTCTGAGAAGAAAGGGTTCTAATAAGAGAGACGGCGAGAAGACTTTCGATTCATCCTTTAATTTAGTCCTGCCACGCAAAGAAGGATAATTTCTTCTTCCATTAGGTGGAGGACTGAAGTTGATTCTCACGAACTTTGGTGAGATTGAGAGAGGGTGAAACATCTGTAATTGAAAAGCTCCCAAACTGACGTTAAAAGTATTCGTCATAATCTTGAAGGGATGCATGGAGTGAAAGAGACTCTGTTAGATTTATGCGCATTTATGACTTTATTTGGCTCTATCTCACAACCTCAACAAATGAATGCATTCGATCAATTAATTAAAATGCTAGCTTTGACTAATATACGAAAGATGGTTCATTTTCGTATCTTAGCAAGACTTTAATATTCTATGATTGGTTAACAGACAGAGTTAACAATTTAAAATATTCAACTGTCGACACACAATTATAAAAATTTTTATTATAGAGGTTCTAGATAAAATAAAGTTTGATAGAATTGTGTAATGATCTCTCTATATTTTCTAGTTATGAATGTATAAGAGGTCATCATTATAATAAAAACCAAAAGCTTTTATATTGATAGTGATAACACAAGAAAACAATCTGATTTCTTTCAAATAATACGTACTTAAAAGAAATAGAAATGACCCATAAATTATCGTTGCTCATTTAAATTTATTTCATATCTAAAAAATATCATTTTCCTATCGAATGAGCATTTATTTTTAAACTTCAATTTATATAATTTGTTTTTTGGGAGCTTTGTAAAATAATGAATCCCTTCCAGATTTACACAAACACACACACACACACGCACACACACACATATATATATATATGTATGTATATATATATGCATGTATATATATATGTATGTATATATATATGTATGTATATATATATGTATGTATATATATATGTATGTATATATATATGTATGTATATATATATGTATGTATATATATATCTATGTATATATATGTATGTATATATATATCTATGTATATATATGTATGTATGTATATATATATGTATATATATAGCAGTAAATAAATTAAAAACAAGACTAATAAGTCCTAAAACATCTTAAGATCAAACCGAAAGAACCAAGAACATGAAACCATTACAAACCAAAAAAGAGAAATTTAGCTAGAGTGGAAAAAACTATTATGATTTCCCGAGCTGTCACCGGCTTAGGACAGTGAAACAGGGTTAAACAGTGTTTCATGAGATCTCAACCTTCCCCTACAGCGGAAATTTTCGACATAATAGCATAGGAGATAAAACAAGGGAAAGGCCTAAAAACCCACGTGGGTGAATATAACATCAATAGAATGGAATTGGAATATTAAATTACTATAGGAATATGGGCGAAATAGACAAATATAAATATGTATAAACAAAAATATTTGCAAAGAGTATATATATATATATATATATATATACAGAGGAAGAGAGAATTAAATGATACTTGAAAGAAATTATATTAAAAATCTTAAAATATTGTGCATTAAAATTTAAATGAATGCAAAAAGCTTAAGAGAGCTTAGTGCGCTGAGACAAAAGTAATTCTTCGGACAGAAAAATATTTACATCATTAAAAAACGGCATTAAATCTTAAAATATTATGTTTTTTTTTTCATCTAAATCATTCGAAAAGTCTCTATGCAATTAAATTTTTTAATGAACGCAACAAATATAAATATTTTACAGAAACTTTTATAGAAATAAATTTAGTTTGGACTTTTGATTAATGCGAAGACATCTATGAATATAATCATTAAGGTAAGACATTATAGTTCTTGCATGGAATCATAAAATAAAAATGGTCAAAGCTATGCTTTTATATTATTTTTTATTAGATTTTGGAGTTCTTAAGGTATGAAATCATAAAAACTTTATGTATAAAAATAAACTTTTATTTTAACTTTGACGCATAGATTTTCTTTCATTTTAATTAAAAAACTCCACCATAAAATCATTCTTATATCTATTGATTTTGATATTTATTTCTCTTTCTTTTCTGCACAAAATTATAAATTGAAGTATTGGATTATTTCTCTTCAACAAACGAAAAACACACACAATACCTGTTTTCAATTTAAACAGAGATGTTTTCGGTTTCATTCAGATAAAAGATTCAGTTTTATTCAGGTAAAAGATTTAGTTTCATTCAGATTAAATAAAATTTTGTAATTTTCTTAAGGGACATTGGAATCACTTTAATTCACTATGATCCAATTCAAATTGAAAACGAATTTTATTTTAATTGAAAAACATATTTTTTTTTTAATTTTCGAGGTATTAGAATAAAGAAGAATTTTCTAATGGGGATCTTAGAATTTTTATTCTGACGTAAAGGTTTCTAATTTTTATTTCCAACTACATTTGAAACACAGTCGTTAAGTTAATTCTTGAAACTATACTTTTTTTTATTAAGAAGTACATTTAGTCGATTTGCCTCTTAATAAGCATACAAAAAAGATAATTACATTATTAAAAGCTGAGAGACATAATTTTAATGAGAGCTCCAATAAGCTTGAAAATAATCTAATGAACGTTTTAAGAATCTTTTTTAAACGATTGCTTAGGTTTATTTTTCAATTGGAGGATAACAATTTGCTTAATTTTTATTGATTTCGATCTTCCTAGGAATGTTAATTTTGCTTCGACTTTTATAATTTCTTTATTTTTATTGGTGCATTGGAAATAAATATTTTTAATTTTAAATACCTGTTTATATCTATCTATCTATCTATCTTTGTTTGAACTTGGTTTCTGAAGTTTAATATAATCCAAACCTATTTTCTTTTCAGAAAATTATTCCAGGAGATTTAATCTCTTAAGGGGACTTGGTACCCTAAAAATCACAAACCTATCGTTTTTTTTATTTTCATTTAATCTTATTCTTTGCATTATTATCTTTCGATTGATATATCGCTTGTGCATGTCGGAAAGTTAGAAGTTGAATAAAACTTCATTGAAAACAAATTAGACAATTCAGCCACACACCCTTTTTAGAAAAAAAAGCTAAAAAATGCGTTATGATAAAAAAATCTATTTTATAAATAGAAATAATAACTATAAAAAAGAATGTGTAGTATTAAAAGCAGAATATTTCCGAGGCAATACAATAATGTAATTTTTCTTCCTTGTGAAATGTGTGCATGTAAAATTTTTAAATTAAGGCATTTTATATTAATAATTTTATAATTTCAGTTCTTCTTCCTGATATATTTTTCATACAAATGTAATACTTTAATATTATAAGAAGAAAAACAGCTAAAATTTCTGTCGTGACAGAAAAAATATTTTTTTTAACATTTTTCCTGAATTTTCATGGGCAATTAGTACTCTCTAAAAGTTGATCATTTATAAAAATGTGTGGGTTGAAAACATATGAAAATGCAATTATTTTAAAGAAAAACGTATAACTAATATCTTAAAGTGGTATTTTAAGTTTAATTAAGCTTATAATAATTATTTTTTCAGAATTATAGACTTTAAAATGGTTTTTCTCAGTTTGTGTTTTTCGAAACCTTAGTGCATTCAAATGCTACTCCTTCGACAATTATTTACCAATCACTTCCATTTTTTTCCTGCGTGTTAAAATTAAAGCATGTAATAAAATTAGGGATCCGTTTTGCTATAAACTGAATACTTTTTTTAAAAAAAAATAAAATGTAAGACATGTTGGCTTTTTCGTGATTTTTAGCCTGTATATCAACATTTTTTTTTCTCGAAAACGAATGAAGTTATTCTAAAATCGATCCCTAAAGTTGTTAAGAACATCCATAAGAATATTATAAAAAATTTCAGGTCAAAAATTAATTTTTACAAAAAAGGAGTAAAATTTTTAAAATTTTCCCAATTTTCTTCAAAAAAATTTAAATTTTTAAAATTGTGTGAATAATATATGAAAATTTTCATCTGGTAACATTTTCTTGAATAAAAACATTGTATAAAATGTTAAAATATAATTTTTAAATACGTGAATAAAGAAGTTTGCTCAAAGGGTGCCAAGTCCCCTTAAGTTCATTAATGTTTAGATCATATATTGTTATAGGATTTTTCATGAGCACAGTTTAAGTGAAATACTTAATCTTTTGAAAGTAAAAAAAAATTGCAATATTACTGGTTTTTTTTCTTTGTAAATACATATGCGTGAAAAAAATTATCAGCAAGGTGGTTTTTCTAACAAAACGTCAAGCAAAGGAATTGCAAATCGAAACAAATAATATTACAAGAACACCAAAACCAAAAAACATAGGAAAAGTACACAAAACTCTCAATTAAAGAAATATAATGGATAAGGATAAGGCAAATAATGTTAATGAAAAACTAGATTCGAACTGAAAACCGATGTGGCAGATAGCTGACAAGAAATAACCAGCCTTTAGTATGGTATATGATCTTCTCTGTTTGTTATGATTCTCGGATTGTTTTGATTCTTCTCTGATTTTGTATCGTATATCCATGTCAAGTAGGGAATGTGTCAATGATCTGTTAAGGTACCTATACTGCTTCAGTATCATTTTGAAGCTCCAGAATCGCAGCTGGTGGCTCAAATTGCTGTGCTTACATTGCTGGGGGTCACCACCAATAATTGCAATGTATTTAAGATATAATTTATAATTTTGCAGCATATTTAAGAAAATATATATATAAACCTTGTTTTTAACTCTATATTAACTTTAAAAACTCGATACGATTAATGTTAGTTGATTAATAATTCATTAACTGCTTGTTTTTAAACAATAATACATATGTATTTATTGAAGATTTAGAAATAAATATTTTTTTCATAATAATCATTTTTTCAAGTGCTAAATACGAAAGCCACTAACAGTACTAGATACTACAAGAGAAAGATGGAACAATAAAACTTTTTTTAAAATTTCTTTAAGTAAATCTAGAAAGTGAATGAGATTTTACGTAAATTTCGAGTAACTATTAATTCACTTTTTCAGTAATTCTTATTTAATTGCTTTACTAATATCAGTTCATTAATATTTTTTTGTTTAAGAATATTTAGTAAAACATTCTTAACACAATAATCCTTCTATGATCTAATTTATCATAGAAATTAATTTTGTAACAGGGATTTTGTTGCAAAAAACAATAAAAATTACGCATACTATAAAATATTTCGTTATTTCATACAGTTCTAATTTTTTCCGAATTTGATAATTTCCCATGATGCTATTTATAAGCATTTCCTATCCATATTTTCTCTACAAAAATCTGCGAAATCAAAAAATCCATGAAATGAAACCTTTCTATGAAAATAAATTCCTTTTAGTTAGAAATAAATTATTAAAACTGCTAGTTCAAATTTAACTACTCAGAAAAATTGATTCGTTAATGAGTACACACATTCTCGACGATTAAGTTATTTTAACTTTCTCTATGTAATGTAATTAATGTTAGAAATCTTAAAGAGAAACTCTTTCGCTGACGTGAAGGGGTCCATTTAATATCAGAACACGCAACTTTACAATGCAACTTCTTGAGTCATTTTAGTTAGAAAATTCTACATTCATAAGCATGAAGGAAATTTTACTAATGTGTGCTACATACTATAATTATTAAAATGAAAACAAATTGAATAAAAAATTGTGAACTTTATTATTTACCATTTGAGATTTGTTTTGTTGTATCCCTGTGATAAAATGGCTCATCATGATTCATTGTAAATAAAGAATAAGGAATTTTAAAGATTTCAGGTGTTATTTAGTAGTTCAAGTGGAAAGCTATGAGAATTTTTTTAAACATTTATTTGAAGCATTTATACATGGAAAGCTCGTTTATATCTATATATATTGAAAGAAATGACAATTTCTATCTAAATTTTATCACTTCATGTGATAACTTACTTAAAAATATGAACATAAGAAAATGCATGTAATGTGTGTGTGTGGATAAAATTTAATGTATGATTTTTATTATTTTTAAAAACATATGGTAGAGAAATTAAATTGTTTTCGGGTAAACTGTGGATATTAAGCTTCCAAAGGTTTTTGATGCCTGCAGTTGGTGAATAGAGAAAATATCGCTTAAGAATACAAATATTTTCAAACCCGTAATTTTATCACAAAATACAAATATTTTAAAATAATTCTTCTTTCAGCATTTTCCGTCAAAGAAATTGTAGCCAACCAAATTAAATTCTTTCAGTTTAAATTACTACAAACTAGTTCTAACAGAGGACTTAAATACCAACAACCATTTTTTAAAAAAATAAGACGAAACATTTTTTTGCTATAATATAGCTGAAAGTAAATAAGCAAAAACTAAACATTTCCCAGAAAAGAAACATTCATTAGTATAATACTCTTTTCAGAATTACAAAAATCACATGAAAATTTTGCTATAATGCTTAATAAAAGGGAATTCAATGTTGTTAATTATTTTCACAATTGAAGTACACAATGAGCAAACTCTTTCATTATCAGTTTTAATGGTAAGTGTATAGTTGCATTAAGTTTGTTAAATTCACTTTCATCTGCATTCTTTCAAAATTCAGATTCCACTATTCTACTAGCGAAACAATCTTACATAAAAATATTCATGCACGAACTCTAAAATACTCAAACCAACTATAAAAAAAGTTAAAAACAATATTTACAATTACTTTCTCTACACTAGCAATGCATCCTATTCCAGAATATATCTCCTACTTTGAGTATTTCACTTTTAGTTACAAAACACTCATCTTGTAGCCATTTTAACAGTGCGTAATATTAGAAAATTCTTGTAGAATAATAACATACATTTCCTATGCGCGGGAAGTATCTAAATTATTTATACAGAAAGTATCTATTATTACTATGAGATGTCTTACAGCAGTGATTCTCAACCTTATTTTTGTTGCGGTACACCTTTAACAATTTTAAAAAAATTTGGCAACACAAGAATTTTTTTACAAGAATTTTACTTATCTGTAATATATTTCCATCTACCCATGAAAAGACACGAAATATACCAGGAATTCCTTTAATTTATTTCTATAAAACAGCCGAATGATTCGATTTCGGATTTTTTTTCTCTGAGTAAAATTAATAATTTTAAAAATATTTGTCTACATGCCTCAATAATTTGGCGGCACACAAATCACTGTCTTAAATAAAGAATATTTCTCTTTTATCAAAAATTTTTTCATTCTTTCAACTTGCAAGAAAATATCTGTAAAATTACGAATAAACACAAAAACGAATACTTACATTAATTACCATGACCAGTGCAAAGTTAAATAAAAATACAATACTTTTCTCTAGAAATACTCATATTAACTTACAACCTTACTCCAATGAATGCACCATAATTTTTCAATTAGAGCAATGATTTGAATTGCAGACTGGTTGATTCATTCGTTTGAAAGGTACACAATAAACAAAACCTTAAAATAGCTATTCATACACTTCAAATAATACTAAGAGCTTTCAAAACCTCGCTTAAAATGATTCAGGATATTTTATATTGAGTTTAAGAGACTAAATTAGTTTATTAGAGTTTGAATTTTTAATGTTTTGCTTGATGACCTATATAGATTGATTCTAAATTTTATGATCACTTATCTTAATTTTATTGATTAACAGAGGGAAGAAAAAAATTTTATTAAGTAGAATGGCTCTAAAATATGTAATTAGTATTATAAAGGCAGGAAAGAAATATCTTGGCTGCTATATTTAACAGTTTATGATTACAAGTACAGTTTTAGACATAATTACTACATTAAGTTATGAAATCAAGGGTTTAAAAAATAAAATAAAATTGTTTTTCGTCAGAAATACAAAAGTGATGTTATTGAAACGTTTAGTATCTAAATAATGCACATAGAAATCTTATTCTGCTATTGCCAACTGATAAAAATAGTGTTTTTATAGTCATATCAAGTCTTTATTAAGAATCGAAATTGTAATAGCTATTTGAAAATGGCATGAAGAAATAGGTTTTTTAAAATAATCTAATGCATCGAATGTAAGCAATAATTGCGTGCTGGAACAGAAAAGAATAATTATAATTTAATTAAACTTTTTTCGTTGAACCTTTTTTTTTTCTTTATTAAGGAATTAATTCTTGAATTACGAATACAGAAACTTGAGAATATTCAGTAATTAATTTTTTTTCAAATATATCAGTTAAAAATATAAGTATAAAAAATATACTTCGCTTATAAAATTCTAAGAGCAAAGATGTTTTCATGTAAATAAACATAAAATATTTAAACAAATATTTGAAATAGTCATGAAATTTTTGTGAAAATTTCAACACTACAATAATTACGAAAATAAGAAAATATGTCTATACATGCATAAAAAAAGAATTTTTAATGATTTAGAAAAAAAACTTACGATTCTTAGGTAGCCTTTTACGAATAGATTCTCGATTACCCATTACAAAACTCACTGCAGATTCTGTGTGTGAAGGGAAAAAAAATAATTTCAAATAAATCTTCGGAACTTCGTAAAAAGATAAGAATAATTAGTTACATTTTACGTTTACATATATAATACTAAAATTTTATTTTCAAAACTGAATTAACATACAAATAATTTTTTCCATCATTGATAAGTAATAAGGTTAATAAAATTTTCTCTTAAAATTTTATATCGGGTTTAAAGTACCAGAGTATAATTCCTGCAACCATTTCTTAAAAGATGATTTTATATTATTTCATAAATCCCTGCCGAGATACTAAATCTATGTGTTTTTTTAAAGATCTTATGCATTCTATGACTTTATCTAACTCTAAAAGTACCTGAATAAATTCTGATAATTATAAGAAATTGAGCTTGGCCAGTAACAAGACAGTTATGTTTCCGAAGAGTAATAACAGTTGAATAGTTTCCACAGAGTAACGATAATTTTGGATACACGCGAGGCTTACAATGTTTTTGTATTCCATACCTTTTTATTTGGGTTATTTTATCAGTATTACAGCAAGAAAAAGGAGATTCATTAAAAAATACATTCTCCTTTAGAAGAGATATTTTGAAAATAAATCTCTGGTTTATGTAACAATACAAGTCTAAGGAGCTATTATTTCTACTTTCTTTAAAAGTAATGTTCTCCCACTGCTAAAACGAATCAGTAGTCTTAGTACGTTCTTATTTCGTACTACTGGAGGAAAATATTTTAACTTATAGGTATTATCCTGGATAAGGAAACTTTGTCATTTTTCTCTCATAAAATGTCCACTGAAAGATCACTCAAATAAGGCTAATAATCCAGGGGAAATTGTTTTTCTGGTCCTTCGATATGTCAGAGTAGTAGCAGCAAATGATACTAAAAGTTCAAGAAGACAAGTCAGATTCCTTCCTTTTATTGATTATTTGTGATCAAAAGATAAATTGGTAGAATTCAGACTGTACCACTTAACGTGACTGATTACGTCTATAACAAAAACAATCTGAGTGAAAGCAAAATAAAATCATCTTCCTTATTCTTTTTATTAGCCTTCTCATTTTTTGATCGAAATTTTGTATAAATAGTGAGTGGATTGTCTTTTTTTTGCTCTGAAGTAATTCTGTTTTATATTATTATCTCTGTGGTAGTATAATAAAGTGGTGAAATTCTGTGTTTTGTTGTTACATAATGCTGACATGCATTTATCTGATTTTGTTAATCATTATTTTGAAGGATAAACACAATTGTGCAGTAAAATTTTTAATTCAAATTCTAAGAAAAGAAATGGTTTATGCAAAAAAGGAACGAATAAAGGTCTAATGAAGTGGCGAAATTCGGAATGTGCTGAATTTGAATATATATTCTTCGTAGCGAGTCAAACTATTGAATGGATATCATTGAACACCATCGGCATTCTATGTAGTTTCTTGGCAACATGATGTATAATATATACTAAATACATGGCCATAAAGTTGGAGGAATAACTTTTGGTAAATTTGTAGATTTCATGACATAAATAAATTTTAATGACTTTTTTTCTTCATAAAGTTAATATAATAGAACAGAAAATAATTATTTAAATAGTATTTTGAGTAAATTTTTCATAAAAAAATATGGAAGATATTTCACTAACTGTATAAAAAATATTTAAATATTAAATTGCTTGTATTAATGGATGTACATTTTTTAAATATCTTCTAAGAAACTAGCATTAAAGGATTAATTCGTTGTATGATCAAAGTTGTCCTAATGTAGAAATTTAGAACTAAATAATACGTAACTCATTCATGAAATGTCAAATAAAGTAACATCTGCTGTACAGGTACATTTTCCACAACTTTTGAATATCGTTTCATTTAAGTCATACTTGAAATTACAGAGTATGAAAAACGTTTTCATACTCTGATCAAAACATAGTGCCCCTTCACACAATTATCAAGAGACTTATATCTCATCTTATCGATGTACTCGTTATCGATATCTTTTTTGATTAAAATAAAAACAACTTCTTTGAAAGAGCCAAAAACTAAATTTACCGTTTCTAACAATTCATTAACTGAGAATTTTCTCCTTAAAGATTTCTTATTAAAAAAATTGTGCAATTTTTTACACAAATTATGTTGTAAAATAAGTTTCCGAAGTCTCAGCAAACGAAGGAACTCTTAATTTTGACCACATTCTCAGCATACGTATGCTTCAGATGTTTAGAAGACAAAAAAACAATAAACAGGTTGATTTAGCGGATCCGAAGTTATGTGCAATTCGAGTCGCAATTTGTCTTCTTTAATACTCCCACGACTTTCTGTCAAACCTACTGTATACCCTACTGTTATTTTTTTTTTACTCCTTTCACACTGTGCCTAACAAAGATTCTTCGGATGTTCCTCGCGGCCGCGGTAGCCGAGTGGTATAGGTATCGGATCGTGGCTCGCCTGGTCACGAGTTCGATCCCAGTACCACTAAAGACCCGCCGTGTAGGGCAGCGATGCACGTTAAATCTGTCGAGAGCTGAAACGTCCTCCCGTTGGTGTGGTGTGGTAGTTAGGAGAGGGGGGTGCCAGCTCAGGTGTCGTCCACGTCACTTGACCATGGTTCAAAATTACGTGGTCCGTCACCAAAAGCCCTCGTGTAGCTGAACAGTGCGACGTTAATATTAAATTAAATCGGATGTTCCTCGATCACAAAAGGGGTAAGAGAGAGCAAATTAGTTTCAGCCGAACTCATCCGGAAACACAATTTCCGTGCTACGTGTAGCTATTTCATCTGCAAAAGAAGCACAAGAATTCCTAAATGAATGCTAAGCTTGTCACGATGATAAAATATGTCATTTATTAACGGAATTCCTCAAATCATGCACATTTCTACTTAGTGGTCAAACCTGCAGTAGGTTCTGCAAGTTAAATGTATTGTTTGTCCAAATTCGGGAAATGAATCGAAAATAAAATCAATTATATCTAAGCTGTTATCGCAATAAGACGTAAATGTGATTTCCTCAGTCAGTGTTTTAATGTCTGTATAGTTTGTGGGTTCATGAGGTACATATTCATTAGTTCGTCTGTAATTCAAGGTACGAAACATATGTAACGTTTATTAACTTGATATACTTTTCTAAAAAGTCCTTTTTAATTTTTAGTTTGATTACTATTTAAATTTCAGTGCTTTAAAAAATAAGTTAGGGATGAATGTAAGCTGTTTTTTTTCTTTGTAACAGCCTAGTTTTTTCTTCACATTATATATACATATATATATATATCTGTGTGTGTGTTTTATTTCCCAGCCCTAAAATTTGGGTTTCGATTGTATTAAAAAACCTTATTTTTCTCGCCTGTTGGTCTATAAAAGCCAGAATTTGAATTATTTCAAAATAGAGGCTTATTTATCTTTTGCACCACCGTATTTCACCTTTAGAGTAAATTTCTGCAAATCTTGTTTTTATCGGATCTCCACCCAATAGTTTAATCTAATAGTTTAGATCTAATAGTTTAATAGATCTAATAGTTTAAAAACGGGTATTTTATTTTTATCTATAACGCTTTTTCAGCACATTTTGGGAGTCGATTTCTGAAAAACTCGTTTTTAATGTGTTTCTACTGAACAAAAGAAACATGGATGCCAAATTTCAAGTCTGTAGCCTTTTATAGTTTTGGATGCCTCCTAATGAAAGAGTCACAGACAGAATTGTTTTTGTCCTACCCACCCACCCACACACACACACACACACACACACGCGCGCGCGCGCACACACACACACGCACGCACCCACACATGTATGTATGTATGTATGTATAGTGGCCAATCTGATGCCTCACATTGGCCGCTATGAGTGCACAGGATATAATTTACTACAATTATTAAAATATGTTTTAATATGTAAGCAACTAGCAAATGAATAAACACTAAATGTAATTGCAAGAATTTATCAACAAGTTTTGAATAAAAATTACTGTTATTTTATTTTTCCAGTGAAAAATTTATACAAATCTTTAGCTGGAGTACAGTTTTTCTAAATCATCTCCACATCTAAATATATTGAACAGTTATTCAGCGTCTGTGTGAATCTATTTTATTATCTACACATAAATACAAAATTTATTTATTGCATCTTAGTTTTTATTTTAAATTTACACAAAAATTCAGTTGCTATATCAGTCATACATATCATGAGTTATATACCTTAAAAACATAAACGTTTAAATAATCTTTATAGGGGAATTATTAATTTACATTGTAAATAGTGAAAAGCCAAAAAAAAAAAGATAAATGTTTTTATTTTCTTAGATTAAGCATAGTGTGCGCATTAAATTCTTGCTTAAAAATTACTGACGAGAGAAACAAAAAATGCCAAAATTTTGAACACACACACAAATAGAAATATTGCCAATTATCAAATTTTAAAAGCAGAGAATATGGCCATAAAACAATTACAAAGCAGTACTTAATTCTCATTTTTTACTTTACAATACTCATAAAATGCCTTTCGCCCTTTCAAAGCTTTCAATGCAATGATTTCTAATTATGAACTGTCATTTTACAGTGTTAAAAGCTAATTTTTGTTGGTTCGAAGAAAGTGTGATAAATATAGGTGTATCCTACATTTTTTCTATGTGCTATTAACTTTTAAGGATATTTTAGATGTCCCATTCTTAAAAGACTAGTGAGAAATAACTTACCTTGCCCTTACACGCCCGTTTCCAGAAAAGATGACAGCAAGAATTTGTCATGTTTCCTTGTATTTTTTAGAGGAAAAAACCTAGCATCATCATTATTCTACACGTACCAAGAAAGGTTGCGACAAGTTTCTCCTTTTTATTTTGAATTCGATTACTTATCTTTTTAAAATTTCTTCCTTTAACAAAGTAATGATGTACATTATGAAATTCAATAGTTACTAATGAAAGCGAATTTTGCCAAGGAAAATAGTGATAGCTTTACTGTACTGTTTAAAATATTTTATTAAAGAGGTTTTTACCTTTTTATTATACATATATATATATATATATATATATATATATCTAATTCTCTACAAACGAGAGATGAATATCCAGCAATCCAAATCGAAAAACACATAGACAGTAAGCAAACCACACAATGAAGGACACATGAGCAATCGAAATTTAAATTAAAAAAAATGGATGCTTCAGTATTATAAACATTGCTGACTTAGGACAGCTTATATATAAAATAGATTATATAAAAAAGTGGGGTTGAGCATGTTTTGTGGCTAGCCAACCTTTCCCCTTTATGTTAATAATACTGAGCAAAATCCTGTTGAAAATAATAGATAGGAATATCTAAATCCATTACAATATAGAGGTAACTTATCTAAAAGTTGCACTTAAAAATGCAAAGCCCGGGCTAAATTTGAGTGCAATAAATAAGTTATTGCCAGATTCTGGACCCAAAAGCAGATTCAAAGCATGTGCATTGCTGAAATGTAGCATTTAACAATAGTATTAAAAAAACAAAAATAAAAAAAAAACTAGAAATAGAATTTACAAACTACCATAACTTCAGTGACACTAGGTATATATGAATAAAATAATCATAATTAATTTTATCTAATATTAGAATAAGCAGGTAACTATAATTAGGAAAAATGATAAATAATGTATAGTAATAAACTATTATTATTCTAAGGAATTTTAATCCTTACTATTTAGAATTACACTTATTCAAATAACTATTAATAAAATTAATTGGGTATTTCTGATTTAAGTAATTTTTAGTAAAATGTTTATAGTTTATTATTTATTATTTCTGAATTTTTTGAAACTAGAAATTGATTGCGTTGCATATGATTAATATTTATATATATATATATACACACATATATATATATATACATATATATATATACATACATATATATATATATATATAATCCAATATAAAAAAAATTTCAATATATAACTATGTACATATACATACATATATATATATATATATATAAATTTATACACATATATACATATACACAAATATATAAACAAAAATATAAAAATAAACATATAGTTATATACCTAAGATAACTAAAATTAGGAAGAAGGCACATAGTATAAAGACAAACTCCTGGCCTTAGGAACCAGGACTGCAGATTTAAACAAGTTTTGCGGCGCAAACCTTCACCTGTAATTTGTCATACTATGTACCAAGAGGAAAGGAAATAATTATATATGTAGAATTTAAATATTAAAAATCATTAAACTAAATAACATAGGAACAAAAACATAACCTACTAAGTAAAAATTAATGCACTAAAAACCGTAAAATACAAAAATAATAAAAAGAAGTAAAACAATTCTTGAATATGAAATCAAAGAGTTAAAAAACATTGATAAATAGAAAAGTAAAAGAGTATATACAATAGCCAAAATTAGAATCTGTTAAGAAATCATAATTAGGCTATACATATATATACACTGGTGTACAAAAATTAAGGACGAAGTCGAAAAATTAGCATATCAGCTGAACGAAGAAGCAGAGCGGACAGAAAGACCAACCAGGAGATTAAGTAAAGTGATGTACGGTAGCACATCGCAGATATGCAGGTAGACGTAATGGGGGAGTGTCTGAGTAGTATAAAGCATGTTGTCGATGTAAGATCAGTATTTCTGGCAAAGAGATTGCACGCCGTATAGCAGTTAAAATCACACCGAGTTGCTGCCTCAGCGAGAAATGGCGAATAATCAATCTGTTAGACGACATCTGGAGGCTTTTACCCGAGGTCGAATCATTGGGAAGTTGGAGGAAGGCCGCAGTGTGACAAGTGTGTCTGCAGAGTTCGGAATTGCTCACAGCATCGTTTCACGACTTTGGAGACAATTTCAAACTACAGGAACAGCTATCCGGGGGTTCAGTAGTGGTCGTCCACGAGGAACCACACCCGCAGATGACCGGTACATTGTCTTACAGGCCAGAAGAAACAGGCGGCAGACAGCGGGAGAAATCGCTAGACACACGACACAGGCGACTGGACGACCGATATCGCGTTTTACCGTGGCCAGAAGACTGCACGGTGTTGGTCTGTTTGTACGACGCCCTGTACGGTATGTACCTTTAACGCCTGCCCATCGAAGAAGGCGTTCTCTGTGGTGCCGGGAACACCGGAATTGGAGAGACAATGAATGGGGACGAGTACTCTTTACAGATGAGAGCAGATTCAGTTTGAGTAGCGATTCTCATCGCATACTCATCTGGAGAGAGCGGGGAAGCCGCAATCATCCCTCGAACATCATTGAAAGGGACAGGTATGGAGGTCGCGGTGTTCTCGTTTGGGGAGGCATCATGCTTGGTAGTCGTACAGACCTTCACATCTTCGACGCAGGTTCAGTCAATGGGACCCGTTATTGTAACGAGATTCTTCTTCCATATGTGCGTCTTTTTAGAGGCGCTATGGGTCTGCAGTTCCTTTTCATGGACGACAATGCACCATGTCATCGCACAGTAGCTACCGAACAGCTCTTAGAGAGTGAGGATATTGAACGTATGGATCGGCCGGCACGATCTCCGGATCTCAATCCCATCGAGCATGTATGGGATTTTCTAGGCAGACGCTTGGCAGTTTGTACCTTACCACCAGTAACGATTCAGGAGCTTCGATTGGCGCTGCAAGACGAATGGGCAGCAATGCCTCAACAACTCATTGACACCCTCATTCTCAGTATGGGCAGACGCTGTGAAACCTGCCTAGCAGTCAGGGGAGATCATATCCCCTACTAAAGACCGGATGTTTCTTGCTGGACACTCATCACAGGTATGTTTCGGCCTTCAGTCGCATTGCGCTCCATGCTACTTTTTCAATCAAGCTTCTTTTTATCCCTCTGATTTCTCTTTTAGTAAGTGTTGCTTACATTACACATGTCCTTACGTATTGGGGATCTTACGGTATTAAATGTGTTGATTTGGAAAGCTTTTGTACAAAGTTGTATTGAAAAAATCGTCTCGTCCTTAATTTTTACACACCAGTGTATATATATATATATATATATATATATATATATATATGCGTGCGTGTAATAAAGGAAGTAATGTGGATGGATTAAATATTTTAAAATCAGAGGAAACACTAAAATTCTGAAATTCAGAACCAGTGACAAAAAACCCAATATATGAAGAAAAGTCAATTGACCAAAATGGAAAACCATTATGTTTTCTAAAGCTGTCACTGACTTAGGAAAGAGAGGTAGGAAAAAATTACTTTATATGTTTCTAACCTTCCCCTTCAGTAGAGATTTTATATAACACCGCAAGGAAAATTGAAGATATTAAACCATGATTGAAAAATACTTAAGTCTAAAATTTGCATGCATAGTCAAACGCCCACACACAGTAATCGATTAAACTATTAACCTAATATGAATGAATATATATATACATATTACTCTTTGAAATTTGTAGGCATCTCAAATAAAAACAATCCTTTAGCTGATGAATAATGAAAACCCTAAAAGAAAATGAAGAATAATTTTTTAGCAGTTGATACTAAAGTCCTGGGAGAGAAGATTTAGTTATTGCTGTTAAATAAAATTAAGAGAAAAACATCTTATAACTCTGAGGGAGTTACATGACTCACAGCAACCACGAGTGTAAACTGTTCTGTAACAAATTCAGTCAGTTTAAAAAAGGACAACGTAGACTTTCAACTTGGTAATTCAATAATATTATGTTTCCACGTTAGTGAATAGCACTTTTCATCTAGAAAATATTTTGTTATATTATTCATATATTTTTTTTTAAAAAAAGAATTCATACACTATATGGCCAAAAGTATCCGGACACCCCTTAAAAAAGTGGTTCTGGCGAGTAACGCAATTTGATACGTAATTGAAAGCTATAAAAGTGTTAGTAGTGGTTTGTCAGATTCTATTTATGCGTTTGTGAGGCAATGAGTAAGTCAAAGGAGCTTAAGTGAGTTTGATCGTGGGAGTATAGTGGGATGCCACCTTTGTGGGAAATCAGTTCGTGAGATTGCGGACATTATACAGAAACTTAAATCCACTGTGAGTGATTCAATTGTGAAGTGGAAACGTCGAGGCAGTAAAACGGCAGAAAAACGAACCCGTAGGCCGAAAATACTTGGTGAACGCAGCCGCAAAACCCTGAAAAGGGTAGTGAAACAAAATCGCAAGTCCTCGTTGGTGGAAATTTCTCAGGAGTTCTAAAGTTCATCAGGAAATAGTGTTAAGAACAGGACTGTCCGTCGAGAGTTAAAAAACTTGGGATTCCATGGTCGTGCAGCCGCTCACAAGCCAAACATCACTCTACAGAATGCGAAGCATCGATTACAATGGTGTAGAGTTCACCATCATTGGACTGTGGACATGTGGAAAACTGTTCTTTGGAGTGATGAATCTCGCTGTACAGTCTGGCAGTCGGATGGACGCGTCTGGGTTTGGCAGATGCTCGGCGAACGTTTCTTTAGTGACTGCATTGTGCCGACTGTTAAGTTTGGTGGTGGAAGCATAATGGTGTGGGGGTGTTTCTCGTGGTTTGGCCTGGGCCCGTTAGTTCCTGTGATTGGAAACATGAACTCTGAGATGTATGTGTACATTATGGACAATGCTGCACTACCAACTCTATGGCAATATTTCGGGGAAGGCCCATTTCTCTTCCAGCAGGATAACTGCTCCATTCACACATCGAGGCTTGCACAGACGTGGTTTGACGAAATGGGTGATCAAAAACTGGACTGTCCTTCTCAGAGCCCCGATCTAAATCCCATAGAACACCTTTGGGACGAATTAGAGCTCAGATTACGTAGCCAGCCAAATCGACCCTCCTCACTGCAAACACTCACTTCAGCTGTGATGGACGCCTGGAAGGCAATTCCTATGGTCACCTATCAAAAATTGGGGGAAAGTCTTCCCAAAAGTGTGCAGGCTGTCATTCATGCAAAAGGGGGACCAACATCATATTAATATGTGCCTCAGGACGCTCCAAGTCCATACCACTGAGTGTCCGGATACTTTTGGCCAGATAGTGGATTATGTAAATGTAATGTTTATTTTCCTTCTGATAAAATCCTTTTCGTGCTTTTAAATTAACACTTTAACTTTTCATCTGATTCATATAATAAAGGGAAGAATTAACTTTTAATTGATTTAATTTATGGTTCTTTGCGTTATGTATTTTATAGAAATATTTGTAATTCATCTACTTTGTTGCATTTTGAATTCCTGTTAAATTTTTTAAATGATTTATTTTTCTTGTTCCCATTATTTTTACATTTAATTGATATTATATAACTTCGTTAAATTTTTATTGATCAGGCGTAGCTAATTAGATAGTGATTAGTTTTCTGTTGGTTTTTTTACTAACGAGTTTTTCGCAGTTTCTTTTATTGTCTTGACCTTTATTTAAAGAGTTTCTTAACTATTTTAACTAAGTAGATTAGATTTTTCCAAAACAATAGTTTGATGCCTTATTCTTTATTGTGTTGAATTTTCCTGTGTGACTTTTGAGAAAGATGTGTTTTAAAGCTCCTGTGAGCAAGGTTCTCACTTAAATTCAGTTAATTTGGTTAATTGGTAAATTCAAACGTAAACTATTTTAGCTGGAAATTAAAAATAAAAAGAATGTGTAGTTTAAGTCTTCGCAATTTAATAACTTTTTATGGTTTTACCCCTGAAAGGCAAAATATAATAAACACATGAAGAATGAAGAAAAAAAAATTCCCAACAAGGTTAAAATTTAGTTTTGTAACTTAATAAAGCTAAATACCATATATTACTCTTGGACTTTTTCACAGTATACAGATATTTCTATCATAACAAAGTAATTAATATTACTCCAATTTAAAATGTACTCAACAAAAATACCATTCTAATTTTAACTAAATAATGAATTCAATAATAACTATTTTAACACACAAAATGCATTACATCGTTGTTCAGTATTTCTTTATCAGGAGTTTATAGATTAGAAAAACAATAATTTTCAATAATATCACAAGGAGATAACATTGAAAACAATCGAGCTGAATCAGTTGTGATATAGGCTCATAAAATGTGGGTACTTATCATAAGATTAAAAAACTGAATCTCTCTTCATTACGTAAGGATGCCAGTGATATATATTTTAGATAACAAATAGTTTAGATATAGTTTAACTTTTTGGAGATGATGTCTTCCATTATATCAAAACCTTAACAATTAAGCGTAAATTAAACACAAAATTTCATTTTCGTTCCAGTTAAACTTGTTATAAGCAAATGATTAAAATATATTTATTACTTGTATTCCAATTTTAATACATCACTCTTGCAAAATTTTATATCAAAGGGGAAAGAGAAATAGTTCAATCGTACATGAACTTACCATAATCAATTTAGACAGTTCATTTATATATATAATTCCCTTTTAGATTAAAATAACGTTTCATTTCCAAGTAAAATGCACTTAGGAAAAAAAATTTTAAGCTTAGCATAAAGAGGTTATATATATATATAATGCCAGACATATTAATTTAATGTAATGCATTTCTCCGAATTTTCATTATAAATATTATGAAAATTCGGAGAAATTTCTCGGAATATGAATACTCTAAAATATATTATGTATGTGGGTGGGTTTAACGATTTTTCCCTTGAATTAAAACATTTTACTGGGATAATCTTTATCTTCCTGTATTCTTTGAAAGGATGAGAAAACATTTTTGTGTTTTAAATCTACATTTTACTTAGGATGACAATCATAAAACGACATAGCACACAGCGACAACACAAACAAAGACATAGAACTTTCCTTTTTTCGTTCCAGAGATCTCAGTTTTTATAGCTTTTTCAACCGGACGCTTTGAGAATGATAGGAATTTTGTTAACGAATACCGTGATCAGTCAGAACACTTGAACGAAACAATATTGCATCATCTTACTTTGAAATGAGACGATATGGCAGTTCTCATAAAGTTATGGTTAAAAAGGATATATATCTAGTTAGATGGGTAAATTAAAGAATTAATTATCACTTAATATCTTGGAAGGCTGAAGACCATCATGAATAAAAAATTCTTCGACAGAAAATTTAAATGGTAATTTAAATTTATGTACACACACACACATACACACATGCGCGCGCGCGCGCACACACACACACATATACTCTATAACAAAAAAAACAATGCACCAAAAGGAGTAACCCAATTGTAATGAAATTTCGTATGCAAAGACATTTGTACCGAACATGCAAATGATTAAAATTTGATGCCCAATGAATGAATAGCAGGAGCTGCAACGCATCGGAACTGCGCACTCAGCAGGTGTCTATAAGAAGCGATTCTCAATCTGAGGGTCAAAATTTCTCTTGCATTGCAATTTAGGATACCTTTCAACGACTGAAAAAATACCTCGCCGTAGGATTCGAGCTCATTACAAGCAACAATCAGAGTTTGAAAGAGATCGTATCATTGGATTGAAAGAGGCTGGGTAGGCAAATCGGAGAATCATTCATCACATGGGTCGAAGCGATGCGGCTATTATAAGATGCTGGCAAGAATGGGTGGACAGTGGCAGACTTCAGCGTCATGGTATTGAAAGAGGCTGGGTAGTCAAATCGGAGAATCACTCATCACATGGGTCGAAGCGATGCGGCTATTATAAGATGCTGGCAAGAATGGGTGGATAGTGGCAGACTTCAGCGTCATGGTGGTAGCGGTCGACATAAGACCACAGTAGATAGAGAGCACAGATTGACTGTCAGATCAGCTGTCACGGCGCTTGATTCATCGTTTATCAACCATTAGACGTACGACCCGCACACCAGTGTCCACCATGATCATTCACAGACGGCTGATAGAGCAAAATTTACTCTTGTACTGACCACTACGCAATCTGCCACTCACATCTGCACATTGTCGAGCCAGATTAGAGTGGTATTTAGCTCAATAAGGTTGGAATCATGTTGACTGAGGACGTATAGTGCTTAGCGACGAATCCCACTTCCAACTGGGTCCTGACAATAATCGAATACGTGTCTGGAGACTCCTAGGGCAGCGTGCTGATCCTGCTTTCACAATTGTATGCCACAGAAGCTCTCAAACAGGAGTTATGACCTGGGGTGCCATTTATTTTGACAGCCGGACCCCTTTGGGTGACATTAGAGGCACAACATAGCGGTACGCCGACGACATTCTAAGAGCTGTTTTGCTACCTTTCCTTTTGCAGTACCCTCACCTTATTTTCAGCAAGGTAATGCCAGACCACATACGGTACGTGTTACTATGAACTGTCTTACAGCTTGCCAAGTACTTCCTTGACCAGCCAGATATCTCTCCAATCGAGAATGCCTGGGATATGAAGGGAAGGAGACTGCGTCTACCGGGAAATGTTGATCACCTGGCCCTACAATTGGAGCAAATTTGGCAAGAAATACCGCAGGAAACCATCAGAGTGCCTTATTACTCTATGCCACGTCGTGTGACTGCTTGCATCCAGGTTAGAGTTGGGTCAAAACCTTATTGAGCTACTTACTTTGTAACTCAGAAATAAATCGTTCAATTTTTCTAAAATTTTAATCATGTTCTATTCTGCGCATAATCTTTTTACCCAGCAATGTTTGTCTCTATCGGACAACTCGTTCTTGGTGCGTCGTTTTTTTGTTATAGAGTATCTATATCTATATCTATATCTATATCTATATCTATATCTATATCTATATCTATCTATCTATCTATCTATCTATCTATCTATCTATCTATCTATCTATCTATCTATCTATCTATCTATCTATCTATCTATCTATCTATCTATCTATCTATCTATAAGTTAAGTATTGTAGTAACGTTGGCCGGTGTTGGTTTGTTGTCATATCTGGTTTATTGAAAACAGCTTCAGAATAAGTTTTC
This sequence comes from Trichonephila clavipes, assembly GCA_019973935.1. NCBI lineage: Eukaryota > Metazoa > Arthropoda > Arachnida > Araneae > Nephilidae > Trichonephila > Trichonephila clavipes. The sequence continues at coordinate 300,093 of BMAU01019076.1, read as the reverse complement.
CTCCTTTATTATGAAGCACACATCACACATACAATAGATTAAAACACAATTGTGGTACATTTTCACATTGAAAAGGCAGTGGCATGTTGGAGGACACAAAGACAAACAGCTGCATTTATTTACATTTTTACATGATGAAAGCAAGCAGACACAAGATTTTTGCTTTTATACCAGCAGTGCAAGCGCGTGATTATTACGTAATAGTAGTTCTGATTGGATAGAATGGGCAGGACAGGGATCGGACTAGCGGATTACGATTAAGATTACAGAAATATTTCTTAAACCAAAGCAAAAAAGTTTGTTTAAATATTAGTACAAAGTGTTAATAAAAAGGATATTAGAGGGAATTATTACACACACACACACACACACACACACACACACACACACACACACACACACACACACACACACACACACACACACACACACACACACACACACACACACACACACACACACACACACACACACACACACACACACACACACACACACACACACACACACACACACACACACACACACACACACACACACACACACACACACACACACACACACACACACACACACACACACACACACACACACACACACACACACACACACACACATATATATATATATATATATATTCAAAACAAAAACAAAAAGTCGTACAAACAATTAGAGAAGTCTGATCGCTAGTTAAATAATTAGAAACATCATACTATTCAATAAATGAAAATCTGCATTATTGTAAGCAAATATAGTTAAAAAAGAATGATGTATAGTAGCCACACACAAAATTGTGTGTGTGGATCTTTTTCTGGCGTCAATGTGAAATATACTAACTATAAGATGGCTAATGCTTGTAAATAATCAATATGATATGTAAGTATCATTATATTTGTAGCTTATATACACAAATAGATATTCATAATAATGGAATAAACAAATTAAGAGTAATTTATCCATATATATAAAGGAGAAAAGCGACTCACTCACTCACTCACTGACTAATCACGATATCTCCGGGACTATTAAACCTACAGACTTGAAATTTGGTAGGTAGGTTTCCTTCATGGAGTAGACATCAGCTAAGAACAGATTTTCCAAAATTCGAACCCCAAGGGGCGTTACGGGGGTTTAAGGGGCGTAATAGATAATTATTTCCATTACTAAACTATTAGATGTACAGTCGTGAAACTTGGTACACAGATTTCTTTCATAAAGTAGAGATTCCCTACATAATGATTTTTACGAAAATCGACCTCCAAGGGTCGTTATAGATAATTAATTCCATTTTTAAACTATTAGACGTACAGTCTTAAAATTTGGTATAAGCGAATTCCTTTCATGGTGTAAAGATCCTCTACAAAATAGTTTTGGGGAAAATTAATCCCCAAGGGTCACTGAAGGGGGATCAAGGGGCGTAATAGATAAATATTTCCGCTTTTCAACTAATAGAACCACCTGCTTGAAAATTAGAAGGTATGTTCCGTTCAAGGAATAAAGTTCCTTTTACAAAGATTTTTTCGAAAACGGACCCCCAAAGGAGTGGGGTTGCGAGGGATTAAGGCGTGTTATAGAAAAATTCCTGTTTTTGAATTTAACTCATTTACTTGAAATTTGTTGAGCACGTTTCTTTATAGTTGAATAGAGTTCCACTAAGAATGGATTTTACGGAAATCAACTCCAGGGGGAAGCGGGGAGAGTTGTTGGGGCGTATTGATAGACAAAATTCCCGTTTTTGAACTGCTGAGACTATAATAATAAAATTTGGTTTGCATGCTTCTTTTGTTGAATTGGAATCCCCTAAGAATGCTGTCAACGAGGTATTGATAAAAATTCCGTTTTTACTCTGTTAGATTTAGACTTGAAATTTAGCACGCATGTTTATTTTATGGAGTAGAGATCCACTGAAAGTTGCTTTGGTGGAATTCCACTTGATTATTAGGTTAAGGGAGCGAAAAAATCTTTCTATTTCTATTTTAGATAGAAATAGAAATTAGATATTATAACTTATGTTCTTTTTATATCAAGGGGCGAGAGTGTTACAGCTATAAATATATTTTTCAATACAATCGAATTCTTAATGCTAGATATCAAAAATTCATATATATGTAAACAGTATACATGTAAACAACATCGTGAAATACCCAGTGAAGCGGGTGGGTAACGGCTAGTTATTATATAAAGGAAAAACCTAATAGAGAAAAAGTAAATCAAATCTGGAGATCAACATTTAACTTAGCTTGTTCAGGTACTTAGGAATCAACAGAAGGTTTAAAAATATTTTACGACACTTGCCTTTCCTTTTCTGTTAATATATTACTGAATCTTTCTCACTCTCTCTATATATGAATGCATCTTGCCACTTTATTGTTTTATTATATGATTTACCGAATTGAGAAATTTTTTCAAATGTGTGTAATTATATTTATCTCTACATTTCATGATAAATTTCTCTATATTCAGGGATGTATCTTGTTTGTCTCAATAAATCACATTTCTCTATATTTCTCAAAACTTTGAAGACGTTTTGCATTCATCCTTATTTAAAAACATCATTAGAAGTAATTAAAAGGGAAGTTTTCGGTTGTTTAAAACAGTGATTCTTAAAGTGGTCTATATAGACCCCCAGGGGTCTATAACGGCCTGCAAGGGGTCAACGTCAGCGAAAAAATAATTTGGGGGTCTATGAGGTATATATGGGAGTCTATACGATAGCGGCTCTCATTAAACCAGATCGTGATTTTAATTTTAAAAGAAAATTTAATCAAGTCGCGAAACCAGATTTTATCTATTTAATAGATTTATTTACTAAATTTAATGAGGTTAATTTGCTGTTACACAAGGTGGTTGCATAAATGTTATTAAAACAAGAGCCATAATTTCAGCTTTTTTTCGTCCTCCCGTTGGTGTGGTGTGGTAGTTAGGAGAGGGGGGTGCCAGCTCAGGTGTCGTCCACGTCACTTGACCATGGTTCAAAATTACGTGGTCCGTCGCCAAAAGCCCTCGTGTAGCTGAACAGTGCGACGTTAATATTCAATCAATCAATTCAGCTTTTTTTTGCGAGAATTAAGTTAAAGGAGTATAATATTGTGGATATCGTGAATTTTCCCCGTTTCTCTCTCTCAATTGGCAGCAGGCAATCTGCCTATAAAATGACGTTTTAACGTATGTTCACCATTTAAATGCCCTTTATTCAGATTTCTAAACTAGGTCTGAGAATGCTTTGACTATGGTACTACCACAGTTGGTAGTGAACTCATATGGTCAGACTGGAAAAAAAATATCGTATTATATATATACAAGAGGGTCGGAATAGGCACTAAAGAAGATCTTAAAGTAAAGTTTAGATAACCATGTCAGATTGCTTTAAAAAGACGTACCTATTATTTATCACGAACTATGAAATATCGTAAGAAAGTTTTTATTTGCTTTTCCTGAAAAGAAGCAGTTTCCGCGCAGCCACTAATATTCAAAGCAAAAAAAGATGGGGGGATGAAGGGGACTAACCGATTAGATTCAGGGTTAAACCCAACAACATTGAAGCCAAATGTTGAAAATTTGTTATTCAAGCACCAGATTTATTCCTTCCGTTAAAAGTATTTTTTGTTGCTCAGTTATTTTATATATTAATTAAATTTTAATTAAAAATAATTAATATGTTCTTCTTACGTTTTAAACAGAATACTTCAGTACAGTAAGAAATTTAAATTGTTTAAAATAAGTGTCTCTATACCAGCCATCAAAAAGACGTACAAGTAAATAAATTTGCGAAACTCAATATTAGATAAACAGGGTCTACTCCAAACCCAAAAACATGGGAGATAACAAAGTTTGGGAACCTTTGGTTTAATATACAGATTTATAGCCAAAAGTTTTTCAGATTTACCTTGTATGGAAATATCAGAAACTAAAAATAATCTCCAAGAATTCCTGGATCTCGTACTATACATTTGTCACATCAAAATCAGTTAAAATTAAAGTGAGTTTTTTTGTATGTATTTTGCGAATGTGTATTTTAGTTTTCGTGAACAGTATGTTTATATAATGAAGTGTTTTTCTAAAAGTATTTCAGAAATACTAAATTAAATATTTTTTACATTTAAAACATCGCATTTTAGAGCATGCAATCAGTGTTTAATACAACTAGTATAAGTATGCATATATATATATATATTCATTTTATTTTACTGCCTTGTGTTTCATTCACGTGTAGATAGATATAGACCTAATTTTTCAACATGGTACTGTTTTTTCTATTATGTCGAAAACTTCCGCTATACGAGGAAGGTGGATCCATAAAGTATTGAATAACCCTGATTCGCTGGCCTATTTCAGTGACAGCTATATAGAAATCCTAATAGGTCTCCATTTTAGTCCAAAATTCCTTTCGGTATTTTCAATTTCAACAGCTCTACACCTCTGTTTCTTGTATTGTCTGTTTTTATCCAATTTTAGTATGATATCCTTTTGCACCATTTATTTTCTTGATATGTTTCTTAAAATCCAATTTCATTCTTTCTTAGCCTTGCAGGAAGTACAATTTTGTTTCTGATTATTTTATTTTATTATACTATATATATATAACATAATAAAATAAAATAAGATACCAAGTGAAAAAGTTGTATAACCTACAATGCCATATATATATATATATATATATATATATATATATATATATATATATATATATATATATATATATATATATATGCATAAATATAAAGGATAATTAATTTATAATCCTAACAAAATTCTATTCCTCATCTAACAATTATTTTCTCACTCTTCATATCCGAATATAAAATTTTCTTAGAAAAGATCACTTTTATGGTCATAGGCCATACTTTCTCACATGTTACTCTCAGTTCGAAACCTAAACTAAAAAAATGATGATTTAGCAGTAATTGAAATAAATATACAATTCAATTAAAAACTGAAACAGTTGGCATTGGTTTGCTTTGCAGTAAAGATGTTGAAAGCCGTGTTAATGCGCGAATAAAGAACTGTTTCCTGAAAAGCCTCCATGTTACCTTTGAATCATCATCATCATCATCATCATATATATATATCAACAGGAAAAAAAAACAGTTAAGCTTACGAAAATCATAAGAAGCACATTTTAATTATTTGTAATAAAACTCAAATCTAATCCGACTTCAGCAAATCAGTTTCGAAGAGTCTTTTCACTTTTTAAGTAAAATTTATTTACGTTTTAAAAAACCAAATTCATGTTTCACGTAAACTAATCCTCTTGTGACTGGAGGAAGTAATTAAGAGAAATCCTAGTTGCTCTCTTCTTGGCTGCAATTATCTTCTCTAAACAAAACATTCTTTTCCCAGCGTAAAAATCAGTTTTTGAGTTATTGATCTCATTTGTGGAGAAAATTTATCCAAATAAGCTAAGTAATTAGCTGATTTTTTACATTAATGATAACTATGGCTAACACAAAATATGAATTAGAGATATTTCTTGGCACTTATTATTATTTTTTTAAATTTAAAAGGAAAACGGATAAGTTTGAATATCTTGTAATTAACAGTTTCGTTATTTATAATTTAAATGTTTTTTATAAGTATTTTCTTGTATTAATTAGAAATAACACAAATGCAAATCAAAACTTTATATAATCTCTTTTTTTAACAAAGAAGCTTAAAGTTTTGATTTAATTAATGTATTTCTATATATTTACAAATAAATAATAAAAATGTGCTGTTTGATGACTTTCATTGATAACGTGTAGTTTTACTGAGAATAAATAGTCGAAAAGACGTATTTTCTGAGTAAAATATGTTTTTTTCTTCTCTTTGTTTCCGGTTCCCAGAAATTCTTTTTATTCTGGTGTTAAAAATTAAGATTTATTTCGTGGCCGTCACAGTAAGAAAAGTCATCACTAATACAATAAATAAAATTTTTCGTTAATTAGTAAATATCAGAAATTTTTTAATTATGTTCACATATTTTATGAATGATATGTGTCTTTTCTATATATGTTATTGTCAAAGAGAGAGGCAAAAAAAAGTTTTTAGATTCATCTTATTATTCAGAAAAATATTCTTGTTTTAATCTGTTTATAAACATTCGACATTGGAGAAATTAAAATTAAAAATAGTTAAAAAATGAAATATTATTTAGAACGAAATTTTCATTTATCTTTTTTTTTACCGTATACAATATTTTTTGTTCTGAAATTTTACATTGACATTACAAGAATTGAAATTGTTTTACAGTATTGATTGATGGATTAACTATTTGTTTATTAAGTTGCACATAGAACCAATGCAAGGTTTATTGGCAATATACTTCTTAATTTGGAATAAAAGTCAAGTGACGAAGATAAAACGTGAACTGTTTCTCCACACTCCTAACTTCCACACCGAACCAGCTTTAGATCTTTAAATCCCGGAAATGTAACACACCCGAACATTTAAGCTTCGTACTTCGTTATACTGCAATTTTAATGGAAATAACACGAAAAATCATGAGTATATGTCCTTAATTTTATACAGTGCACATTGTTTAACGGAAACTATAATATTAATACTAATTATATATGTATATACAGTCCGACATTTATATAACGAAGTCGCTTAAACCCGGGAAAAAATTCGTTATATAGAGGTTCATCTTTTAATATATTTTATAAACTACATAAAGCAAATTTTAAATTCATAAACACTATATATTAAAAAAAGTAACTATTCACGCATTTTTTAAAATTAATATCTATTTATTTTATACATCTTACCCAACAAAAAAGAAAGAAAGAAAGAAAAATTGCAAAGAAAACAAGAAAAAAGAATGTCGAGGAATTCACTTTATTTTCAATATTAAGAAAATAATTTTATACCAAAATTAATGAATTTTGAGGACATTTTGTAATTTAAAACATACAAGTAATATTAAACATTCATTATTTTATAATTAGAACACGGGAACACAGGACAACTCCCCTGAGGGTAAAAGAGGACATCGAAGAAGCTTCTAGTGAACTGGACAATGAGGGTCAAAGGTTGCACTTCTTGGATGAAATGTCCAGAACTGTATTGCTCTCGGCGAGTTAGGATCTAATCAAACCAGTTCAAGATGTATGACCACCGTAAAATATGTTAAAGAGAGAATAACTTGAAATGTTCAGAAATACTTTAAAAATAGGGAGAAAAGAACTGAATCACAAAAGAAAAAGTTCGTTGTATAGAAAATGCACTTCGCGAGGTTATTTTACGAAGAAAATCGTGAAATGTTCAAGGTTTCAGGAAAAATTTCGCTATATAGAAAAATTCGCAATATAAAGGTTTGTTATATAGAGGTTCGACTGTATATTGATTAACTCTTTGTTACTTCAAAATAATTGATATAAGCAACATAGAAAACTTTTTAAAAAAATTATCTTATGAAGAATAATCCGAATTACATAAACGAAGATTAAAAATGCTGTTAAAATTTCGTTTAGATCATTTGAGCACGTGTTTAGTTTGGTTGATTAAACAGGCTCTAGAATTGAGTAGTAGTTGTTACAAACGCGCTTGTACATCTACACCCGAAAAAAGACTAGGGCGCAATATTTCATACTCGATGAAAAAAACTACACACACGTAGTAGCGTAACGGAGAATATTAGGGCCTTCTGCAATGTCAGAGATTTTGCCTTAAGTATTTTATAAATTGGTTAAATACGTACTTGGTGTCAGTCAAGTTTAGGGCCCTTTAGAATCACACCCTCCCCTACGTTACGCCACTGCACACACATACCTCAAAAGAGATTTTATGAGGTTTGCTGCTGTCAAAAATGCAAAATCTCAGTAATTTTCTTTAGGAGAAAGATTTCATTGCGTGTTTGTGTATCTTATGTTTCATTTTTAAGTATTAAATAATTTGGTATTCAAAGAAATATCTTTTTCCAAATGAGACGGTAGAAGGCAGTGTAAATTTCCTTGAGCATAAATTACAAGTACGCATAAATAGGAGAAATTTCATTTTTTTTGAAGATATTTACAAATATATTTTAGTACTTTTCTTATATCATTTTACTCCCGAGTTTACATTTTCTGATAAATCTGCTCTCAATGTTTAGTTAGAGTAAAATAAAAGTTACATCAGCTTTTCATCTTTCCCTGCGCAACAAGATGCACGCAACAACATTTCATTAGCTATAATATATACAAGGCCAAAAGTTTGCCTTTGTACTTTTGTGGCTAATATTTTTTACTCTATTCTGTCTAGTTATACTTAGGATTATAGCTATTTGTATACATTATACATATATAGATAGATAATCACGCTCTACAAGAGAGACAGAAATCAACAGAATTCTAAAGATAAAAGAAAAGTTAAGAACAGGCATTGGAATTAAAATAAATATGAATGCTGCAGTAATATAAACATTGCTGACTAAGGACAGGCCTTATATATAAGATAAATATATTCGTCATATTTATTTAATTTATTCCTGGTTATTTTCCAAAAAGGATTGCTTATTTTTTATATGTCTGGCGTTTGGTTTATATCTGATATTCAAGATCGTATGTTGAACTTTGTATCAAATATTCTATTCCTGGGAACAGTGTGTTTGAGTTGTTTCAATATTAGAATCTTAGACATTGAATGCATTTCAGAGTTTTCTGACTCTCATATTTTAATGTATATTGAAATTTATATCAGAATCGTATTTTCGATTTACGGTTCACTTGGAAGCAATATTCTTTTCAAACCATGCACAAGTACTTTGATTTTATTGTACAAAATTTATAAAGGATCCTTACCTGTGATGTCTTCGAAAAAATATTATGACTTAGCTACTTAGAATATTCTTCTACATATGATGGATTCATTTCAATAGTTTTAGGTTAGTTTATGTTAAACCACACACATTTTACTTTTAATCAATTTACTAAAGTTTTTGTAATCAATATGTGGTTTCACATGACCCTTTTCTCTGCTTTATTTCAATTAACCTCCAACAATCAAAATGATTACTTAATTCCTAAAGATATTCTTGATTTAATTTGAACTTCCAATTTATGACTGAAATCATTAGAGATTAATTGAAACAAGTAATTTTATTTATGTTTAAGCGTTTATTTGGACATGAAAAAGTAGTAATTATGTTTTCTATCGTTGAAAATTTATGTTGATTTCAGAAGTTCATTAATTCAGAAAAAAACATTAATTATACGAAATTCATCCTGCCGATGAAGCAAATGAATGAGGTAAACAAAATTAATTGTCGTATAATTAATTAATAGAAAAGTTTGCTCTTAATCGAGTTTTTAAAATACGGAAAATAAATGACTATCTGTGGGAAGAAACTATTGTAAATGGATCACATGCTACAATGAATGAAGAATGATGGTGATAAATAATGTAACTATTTAGGTTACATGAAATACGTCGAAGTCATTATTTATTAAGATAAATTGAGTACGCATATAAATTTTCATTATAATTAAATGGAGGAATATTATTAAGTATATTTTCCAAATTCCTAACGATGATTTATAAACTAAACACACACACACACACACGCACAATGTCAAGTAAATATATTTATATAATCAAGTATGTATGTGTGTATAAATATATATATACATATGTATATATAAAAATTTACATATGTGTGTATATAAATATATGTAAGTATGTATTATAAGAAAATGTGATTTAAACAAAATTTAATGAGAACTCTTTTATAACTTACGAAGATATTAATTGTAAGATATAATCCATCGAAATGTAATGAAACATGAAAAATATTAATTATTCAAAAAGTTTTATTTTTTAATTTTCGAATAATTACAAATTTTTACTACTTTGAAAGTGTTGGGAAATAATTTTACATTTTTTTATTATTCATTTTCCTAATTAGTTTCATATTTTTTATGTTAAATCACACTTTTAAATAAGAAGCCAGTGAGAATATAAACTTCACAAGATTCGATTATAATACTTCCTTTTAATTTTTTATAAATGTAAAATTTTAAGCGTAAAAAATATATCAGCATGATTAAATCGTTATTTTATATTATTGAAATATAGTTTATCAGTGCCACTAATTTTACATTAAAAAAAACAATGTGCGAAATAATGTTAAGAAACTATGAAGAATTATCTTACAATTTCTGGATGTTCAAGAAAACAATAAATGAGTAAATAATAAAATATGGTTCACTTTTCACGTAATTATAGAGTGAAAAATCCTCTTAATCTTTACTATGTAAAATAAATACCAGAACAAGATACGAATGTAATAAGTTAATTCTGAAACTGACACATTTCTATTGCTTATATTTTTTAACTTCATTTTGTACTAATTTATAATTAAACAGTTTATGACGGAAGTATTTCATTCTTTACTTTAGTGGATTTATACTTCTTGATACTTCTTTAATAATTTATAATTCTATCTTGAATTTCAGAATAAAAAACGAAAATTAAAAGGATTACATCTCAATATCTCGCTCATAGCTTTTTAAATTAAACTAGAAAAATTGTTAAATTATAATTTGACATTAATTTCTAGTTTAAATATTTATCAAAACATATATCTGTTTCTTCAAACTCTTTGAAAAGATAATTAAAAGACAGTTTCTATAATCTAGTCGTCTGACGCTTCAGAGTCTAACAGAAACTCACTTTTATTGAATAAAGGTTACTGCGGACTTTAAATTTATGTATTTAACAGATGAATACTTATTGAAAAACACTATTATAACTATACCACTTATCATATTAACCGCTTACATAGCAAAGCTAAATTTTATAACAAGCAAAAATTACAAGGTAATTTCCAGAAGGTAAAAATTGACTTTCCTAACTTTTTGAAAATATTTATGTTAAAAAAAATTAAAAGCTTTAAACGTGCCGGAAAATTTATAATTGAATATTGTTTATGTAAACTGAATTATGTTTTGAAATTGTTTTAAATTTTAAATAGGTGTGTGTTAAGGTATTAATAGGAACTTCCTTTCAGTTTGGAATAATTTTATGTATTTTGTGTCATCGTTGGTTGTGTATTGATCAACATATTTCATATAATTTAAAATTGACGTAATATAAAACGCTGCCTACGCAAATAAATTTTTAGTAGGAGAATATATATTTTCTTTTTATGTGTATCCGCTCCTTCAGCACGGCATATAGTAAGCGATACCAGGCTCGAACTCATGACACGCTAGCCACGAGTCCGTTACCTTGTAAAGCTTTGCTGAAATCGGTGCTTTAACCCTTTATCTACCAACGGTACTTATAAGTACCACTCACTTTAAAATTACGTAGAATAACCATTTTTAAGAATATTCTGACGATACTTAGCAGAAATATTCTTTGAAATCTTCTCTTCCAAGATATATGGCATCACGGGTTCTATGATGAGTATTTTAATGGGGAAGAGATGAATAGTTTTATAGCAGAATTTTCATTTTCATCTGACGGCGTTTTCAGCGGATTTCGAAGATTGTCATTTTTGCTCCGAAAAAATAGTTAATGTCAAAAGATAAGTGACTTATTTTTTTGTTTGTTAATGAAGACCTTAGAAAACGATTTGACAATTTATTTTAAGTAAACAGTGTGTATAATTAATTTTACAGTTGGATATCTTCAATTAATTAATTAGTTCAAACTAATTAAATTTCTCAAAGTTGAGTATTTTGTTTATGTATATCCCTTAATTTTCAATATAGTGATTCAAAAAAGAATATTACATGAAAAAACTTCAATAAATCATAATACGGTAGATAAAGGGTTAAGGAGAGATATCAATTATTTTATTACTGAAAATATGGTGAAATCGGGATATTAGCATTTCTCTATAAATTTAATTTTATTAATATTAAAAGTTACCAGTCTCCATTTTAGTCAAAAAGATTAATTATTCAATAAAGATGCAAAATATTCAAATTTAAAATTAAATTACCATCTTTTTCAAAAGAAATTTCATTGATTTAAAAATAAATTGAAATAAATTTAATACTTTCGCACTGAATATGTGTGTATGAACACAAAATTATATTAAAAATTGAAAGAAAATAAACCTAAAAATAATATGCTTATAAAGAACTTTTTCTACAGTAGTCTTGAGATTACGAGGTGCTGGTGAACATTTTCAGACTTGTATAGACTGAAATATACCATATTACTTAGAGATGCTAGACAGTCTTTAATGAATGTTATTACGAATTGTTTGAAAATGTCTTTAATTGATCTTATAACGAAAAACATTTTAGTTAAGTCTTTTCATTTATTTGCTCTTTAGATGACTTATGAGTTCTGAAAATTATTCATGTTTTAACACAAAATGTGAAAATTAACATACATTTTTGAAAAATAATGTATTCACTTTTAACGTAATTAACGTAAAATATAAATTGTAAAAATGTGATTCAATTTTTTTTTTAAAAAAGCAGATTTTTTTAGTCACAAATATATTTGGGATTCACAGCATTCATAAATAAGTTTCATACAATGGATAAATGTGTATCACAATTCATTGAAACTTCCTCATACGTTCTGAAAAAGACAAAACAATAGGGAGGATATGCTAAATATATTAACCATACACAATTTGAGGAAACATTTTATTTTTGTTAAATTGATTTAAAATCTTCTTTTTCAAACCCGGAAAATCATATTCTGAGTTTTTGTTATAGACATATTTTTCTTAAGCATTTCCTAGAAAGTGGTGTACAGGAAAATGTGCACTTTTGACTCTAGAAGTAGGATTTAGTCGATCCTAACGCATTACTATTTATTTTCTCAGCCTCCACAGAAATTCTTCCTTTTCAAGAAAACTGAAAGTAGAAGGGGTTGTTCACCGTCTAGAGTTGACGAATATCGCATAATCTACGATCTCTGAATTAAAACTTCAGCCTTAGGATATTGGACTCCATTGTCCAAATTCTCCCAGGCGTCCTATAATAGGCAGACTGCCAAAAAGTCTCTTCAATTGACGTCTCCTTTGTCGAAAAGTTTTGGGATTTGTTTTGAGAGTGATATCTAAATAGTCATAAAGTCTAAGAAATAAATCGCCTTCCAAATTGCTCCTCGCAAGAGCGAAAATTCCAGAGCCCATGCTTTATAGCTCTAAAGATATTAAAATAAGCTGCATTTATCTAATAAATGAGTACGATGGTGAATTAACTCATTCATATTAACGCATTCAAAATAATTAAGATGTTTATATAAAGATAAATTAATCATTATATGATTGGTTAATCAGACTTTTAATTTGAATAAGATCGATTATTTGTTAAAAAGGGAAGGTGAGATCTCATCATAATCATTATATAATCCACATTATTTGTGTTAACTTCACTGTGCAAGGCAATAATGTTCTTGCAATTTCTTTTGGATTTCTTGTTTAAAAAACCAGAGATACTATGATTAGAAAGCCGTTAGTACAGTGTTTCTCAAACTGTGGGGCGCGCCCCCCTTGGGGGGCGTGATAACTTTACAAGGGGGCGCGAGCATATTGAAGAGTCGAAAACAAAAGGTTATTTAAAAAAATTATTAATTTACTGAAAGTAAACAAACAGAATACTTTCTGATATAATAAAAGATAGAATACACATTTACACTGATATAATACACTTATAAATGTATCAGTACTGCACCATGTATTTGATAATTAATTTAACAGTACTAAGTCAAGAACAAGTTATAGATAATTATCAGTGACCCCATGGGCTTGTATGAACACTTATCTTGATAATTTGTACGGTTTATAATTAATTCCTTAACTGCCTGTTAAATGTTACGCAATTCGCTCCTCAATACCATCGTGTACCACATAGACGAACGTATTTTGATGTTTTTTTGCGGGGGAGGGGGAGGAGAAAGGAAATAAATAAGCATAAGTCCTCTGAAATAAGTAAATCCTTCGCAAACACTGTCAAGGTCCTTTTATTGTATTAAAGCCCTCGGAATAATTTTATGGGTCGCACTGCACAGAAAAGATCATTCTTCGGAAAGACGTATATATACGTTCAGAAAATTAATACTTTGGTTGAGTGAGACGTTTATATACGTCGGTGGCACATAAGAGGTTAAAGTTGTATTGTAGATTTAGTGTCAAAGTATAGTATTATTGAATTCAATACATTGTTATTATATGGAGGAGGGCTCAATGAAAATGATGATTGAAAAGTGGGTCGCGTATATTGAAAGTTTGAGAAGCACTGCATTAGAAAATTATTTGGCAAAAATTGTTAATGCATGTACTTAGTTTTATACATATATATACTTACATACCTATGCATACATACATACAGATACACACACACACGTCTCTAGAATGGATAGATAGACTGACATAGATGTACATAGCTAGTTTAAAGCTTAATATAATTTAAAATCAATCAACGAATTAAATTTAATGACAATTAAGTAAGAATTATTTATTTTTCTGTTATAAATAATTTTCTTATAATTACAGAAAATATTGTATTTATTAAAATGTATTTGCTTTTCATAATAAGAAGGAAAAGGTTTACTCTAATTCAGAAGTAATTGCAATATTTTATTTAAAAGATATTTCTTGAATTTTACTAAATAAAAATTTTAATTGAAATTTTGCTTTTCTTTTAAAATATAGCCCCTACCGAGTAGGTTTTTTTTAATTAAAAATGATTTCGTTGAATATAATTGTGATTTTTATTTAATTATAATAAATTGAAAATATTTAGTGATAAAATATCCTTGAAATTAATTTATGATGTTGTTGCTCGATATTCCAAATATATGGCCATGCATTAATAAAACACACGATGCTGAATAATAACAAGGTTGTTTATTCGTGAAGATGAAATACTGGCTTACATCGAAAACAAGTTGTTTTTCTTATATGACTATTAGAAACAAAAAAATTTTAAATTTGGAAAATATTTTTTATATGCTAATACATACTCCCAGATAAACTTCTATAGTTTTAGAGGCAGAAAACACACACAAGTCAAAGAGTAACAATTTCGAATCCATTTATGAACGATGATAATACACCCAGAGTATTTTGTTGTTGTTGCTGCTAATGCCACCTGTCTGATGTAGTCAGATCGAGGCCAACGAAATTCATCATGGCAAGGGGCTGGATGTATGCCTGTCGTTGGCCGTGAGCATATTACAGGTGACAGTACGATTTTTAGCTCGGTTCCACCCCAATTTTTCGGGAGAGAACCTGTGGGAGGGCCACCCCTGCCACAAACCTCACGAGAGGACTTGCGGCTCAACGGCTGTTTAGAGTACCCCCATGCCACGAAGGCACTATACATTTACAAACATCCATGTTTTCTCCGGGATTCGAACCCAGGCCCTACGGCACAGCAGTCAGCTTCGCTAACCACTATACCGCGGATGGGTATAGGGTATGGGTATGGGTATATCTTTTAATACTTAACAGAATTTTATTTTAATTTTCAATTTTATTTTTTTTTTTGCTATTTTTTAATTTTATAATTATGAAACACAAAAAAACATAAATGTTTGCTTTTTATATGTGTACTCTGCATGCTATGAAGAATGCTTTATATTCTTAAAAGAAATTTTCTCATACCTACAAAAATATTCATGTTACTACCTCTTTTTCAAACGGTTGAAGGTTTTAGGTGTGTGTATCATATTGAGGTCCATGAAATTCATCATGGCATAGGGCTAGTCTTACGTCTGTCGTTAGCTGCAGATTTGAGCATTATGCAGGTGACAGTATGAATTGGCTCAGTTCCGACCAAATTTTGAAGAACATCCTGGTCCTCCCCTCCCCTCACTTTCCCTTTCATCAACCTTTCAACAACGCTTTCAATTCGAAGAATGTTTAGAGTGTCCCCATGCCGCATGGGCACTACACATTTATAAACACATCAATGCCTTCTTCGGAATTCTAACCAAGGCCTTCCGACAAAGCAGTCAGCGTCACTAGCCACTTACCAAAAACAAAAATTTATTTATGTGTATACAGTTTTAAAAAACTATCCATCTTTGCATAAGAATTCAGGATTTTTAAATGAACTATATATTTTATCCTGCTAGTATAAAACGATACAGTATTTAAAAGTTATTTTTAATCACTTTACTAGACATAAGTTTCATGTATATTAATCGTGTATTATAGCACGCATATTTCCTTGTTTCTTGCAAGTGCTCTTAAGTACATGATTTTGAAAAAATAACTCTTATTATCTTGAAAGAAATTTTGAACCTAACCTTGAACACTCATAATAAGTTAAGAAATTTATTTTTGAAATGTAAATCAAGTGTTTTTTAACGCAGTCTCAAATGTGTTTATTATCATGTTCGCATTCACAAATTGCGTGATTTATGATGCAATCATTTAGCCTTTTCGTTTAATTCGGCTCATCTCATAATTAAATTTCATTTTTAAAAGGGAACTGTGTTCCAGCTCATTTCCTGAAAATGTAATTAATCATTCCATGTCGTTTCATAAATAGAATACATTACGGATATTTGTGACTTTATGCGAATTACATCAGAAAAATTGTATCCGTTTCTCTCAATTACATTTCTTTCCATTAGACAAACCCTAAACATTGTGAGAACCGATAATTATTTTAAATATTATAAATGATGTTATTCATGGCAAAATATATGTAGTATGTAAAAAGTATAATAAATATAGCAAACTTAAGTATTTTTTTCCCTTTCTAACTGTATGTTACATGGAAAGTATGATGATTTGATAATTTCTGAATGTTTTTTTCCACAATAATTTTCTAATACAGTAGAGTGTCAAAAACTCGGTACTCAATAAGCCTGCAGTCCGAATAATTCGGCCATATCTTGCAGGTCGAAAAAGTTCTATGCGTCCCCAATGCTGAAAAAAAATGAAGACGTTAAAATTGAGAACACCGTACAAACTCCTGTATTATCCCATAGTGCGGTACTAAAGGTTGCGAAACCACCCTTCAGTATTTTAAACTATAAGGTGAGTCGGTAATGGATTTACTATTCCTTCGTCGTCTTTGTGATGAAGCAGCAAAATGCAGAGTGCAGTATGGAAGACAACAGGACATTAAAAGAAAACATTGTGACGGGGCTTTACGGAGTTTTCTATTAATCCTCTTGGAGAATCTTTGGGGCCATAAATTGAATTATTTCACAGCCATCCCTCTCATGATGAAACCTTGATATGCAGATTAACTAGTATATATATAGTGGATATTTAGAAATCGAGGAGAAGGAGGAAAGGAAGCTGAGTTGTTTAACGCAGTGCGGTTACGATAAGGATCTGAATTTAGACGCGTGATTATAGAACGGGCTTTAGTTATTGAAATAAATTAAAGAAGTTAGGATTCATAGGATAACTTTAAGTAAACTTAAGCGATTAGGGTTTGATGCGTTTATTCACATAAGATTTTCAGCTACGATATATCACTCTGGATTTTCCCTCTATAGTAAGATTATCTTTGGATTATTAAATGTGATAATAATAAATTGGATTTCTCATGGCTAGCTTGGGTCCTCAATCTTTACCCCCCTCCCCTCCAACAGATTTAGGTCGAGTAGATGAAGAGATGGCTTCCCCAGGTGGGAAGCTATCATAACATTCCTACTTCTTTTTTAATCCCATTCTCGAAAACCATAAATTTTCACAAACTCTGCTACCCTTAGGTTCACATTAGGCAGAGTTTTCAAGACTACAGCGCTAAAAAGAATTATAACTAGGAATTTATTTATATCTCTAAATTTGAAGAATGTGTATTCAAGAAATTAAGTTGCATTTTAATAAATAAAAAAAATCTGAAATAGATGTCCCAGAATACCTTTTCAGAATGTTTTACGATATTCGAAAATCATAAAGGCTTTCAAAATATTCGGAGTTGACCTCACATAAATATCGGTATTTTCAAAAACTTTCTATAGCATTTACCGCAATACCATTAATAGAAAAGGGAAAGTGTTTGTAACACTACATTATAAAATTAGCCTCAAAGTTAATGGATGTCCATTCTTACTAAATTAGATTTTGGCTGTAATTGTACTTTGAGACACTGAAAAACATTGTTATTGATTTCGCAATAAATTAAGAGGAAACACTTGAACAACATATTTATATATATATGCATACACATATACAGAATAATGCATTGTACACGTTTTCAAAATGCATAAGATTCTATTTTAAGCGCAAACTCCATATTTTCAATTCCTTGAAGCATGGTAAAATTATGTAATTCAGGTATTTATGGATCAACAGTTCACTGGATGAAAGGAATAATTTCAAAATGATGCGTAGGAGTTTTCTAAAACGTATTGGCAAATCCTTTAGCTTTAAAATTTTCAGAAATGGAACTAATGTAATTCTATTTCTGTATTTCTAATAAGTTTTCCGCTTAGAAATATGGGAACTAGAAAAATAAACGAAGTACTGAATTTTAAGTATATATTTTTCCCAGAATCGTACAAAAGAAAATGTTATATTAAGATTTTATATATTAAAAAAACCTGGTAGAATAAATTATTGAAACAATTAGATTTTATTTTCATTCTTATTTTAAAAAAACTAGCAATGAAATATATATATAGTGATCTTTCATATTTATTTTTCCTAATATATATAATTCTTAATTATAACTTTTTCATAGAATAATATAATTTTCATATCATGCATCTCATAAATTACGTGAATTGTAAGGAATATTCAATCCGACATTTTATCTATGGTATCATATGAAAAAACATTGATTTTCATAAAAAATAAAATATTGCTTATCCCATTTATATTATTGTATTATTTATACTAATATATTATTAATATTATTATATTATTCATGAATATTTGGAGTTAATTTAAAATGATAGTTAAAAATATTTCAAATTTGTTTAATTCTGCCATTACTTATGAAGGAAATTTGAAATTGAAAGTAGCAAAAGGGTTCAAATTACTAAATACCTTTATGTATCAAAATTATTTATAAAAAAAGGTTTATTCTGAATGCCGAGTAGAATATTCGATGCCGTTTACATTAGAATTATAAATAATACTTTTTAATTTGCGTTTTTTATTTTGTGTAATGTTAAAGCAAAACTTTAAAATTCCGGTCTCGGCCAGTTTTTAAATCAAGCATTTTTTTAAAAATTTAAACCGAGCTTTATAATATTAGTTTGTTATAAGTAAACTCGTAGTGGGTTCTCAACGCGTTTCCATCTAACCTCTAGGGGAATATATTTTATGGATGGTTTGATTGACATGCCTTGTGAAGGAAACGTGAAATATACAGATTAGGACTGCTATTGAAAGAAATTTGAAGTGAAAACATGGAGTATGTTGTGAATGAAATTGTAAGAAGAGGCTTTGCGGTTATAAATGTAAAGATTGACTTTGATTATAGTTGTTATAGGGGTTAGCAAAATCGTGGAGCATCGTGTGACTGCTGTTTGAACTTATTCTAGATTCAGAACCTGCTTGGCTGTAACTCATAGCTTCATATACAGGTAAAGTGAATATTTATTATTATTGGTTAGGATTCACACAGTTTATTTCACTCTCGACGGTTATTTCCCTTATGATATTAATATATTAGATTAAATAAAGTCGTTAAGTTTTGCCCGATGTCTCTTGGCTTATCCCTTCACTACATTAATAGGATCTCCGGTTCGTTTACATTAGAAATATAACCCCACCACACTAGTAAATCGATCATCATTTAAGACATCCGACTACCCTAAAATCATGATTTTTTTCAAAAATTGACAAATTTTTTTAATGACTTTATTTTATAGGCCATCTTACTAGCTTAATAACAATACCAAGTTGTTTGTTTTCCCTCCATTAGAACAAAAACTACAAACGTTTTAGTAAAAGCAGATGCCATAACATTACACAAGGGATCAAACTTTAAAATGCGTTTTACTCGATGTGTGTTTCTTTCGAAAAATTCAAATGGGGACAGCGATTGCTCAAAATGTTTTAAAAATAATTGGCTGAAATTTTTTGCTTATGTTCTGCATAACAGTAGAAGTGTTTTGATCTTCAGATTTATCAATCACTGTTTTATTTTAAAATTTGCAGTCCTTTATGTGAATATAGTCAATGTTTTGTTAAGCAATTTCGTATAATGACTAAGATAAAGTGCTCTAGTTTTGGTAGAGAAATTAAAATATCTCTTATCCTGATGGTCACTTCAAATAGGAACGACAAAGTAACACACCAAAATAGAAAAGTTGAGAATTTGATCATAAAATCTTTGTACAGAGCGGGCTCCGTTTATGTAATTTTTTGTACATTTTTACTTGTTTCTCATTTTAATAACAATAATTTTTTTATTTTATCAATTTTAGAATTTTTTCCTTAAAATATACTAAATAAATATAAAAATCCCAACTCCCCCCATATCTCCATTTTTTCAAAAAAATGTTGTCGCAAGTAGTCGGATACCTTAAGGATTACAATATGGCATAAAAAAGCCAAGGTACTCATAAAAATGAATAACTCTTTACTGAGCTCAAACACAACTTTTCTTATCGATAACAATGTGGCCTTACTTCTATACCTATTGGGCATTATTTCTTACTCACAACTTCGTTTTCTGTGTTTATTCCATAAACTCCGGAAACATTAACGGTGAGAACAGACAGTCTTCTCCACGGCATAAATTATTGATAATATGTTTCTCCTTGCAATATATATTGATAAAAAGAGTAGAAAAAAATAGCAAGTGCAAAAGAACTATTCTTAATGATTTGGTTTTCTTAGCACCATTTCCTAACCCAGGTGGCGAAAATGACTCACCTAAAAACATTTTCAGAGTAATGAAGACAAACATATTGTGTCTCTTGTTGTTTTACGAATGGTTGTTTCGTAACGAAAGCAGTGTATATAGGTGTGTTAATAATCTATTAAGATCAATTCTAGTATTGTTCAAAATGTCATTATCAAATAATTCTTATTGAGATGATTAGATTATTTTCATATCCAATCTTTCTAGTATTTATAGATTTTTCAATCATTTTGCCTTGCAAATAATATTATTTACTATGATTTTTCTCATTTCCCATTAAATAAAAATAAACTTTTTAAGAAAAATCATACATTTATTTAGAGTAATGATCTTTTGTACTGAAAAGAAATAATTAACTTTTATTTGCTTTTCATAAAATAAAGATTAGATCAATATTTAATAGATTTAATCGAGAATTCCTTTTCAAATATTCATAATTAATAAGAACTAAATAAGTTCGCGTCTTGAAAACTAATTTCAAACATTAATCAGAATCAGACTTGTGAATATAGCAAATTGTTTAACGGATATTAAAGTTAATTTAAGATTCTGATTAAGATCGAGAATTTCAAAAATTCAATTTATCGTATTATTTGTTCTCTGTTAACTTAAGAGTAAGGTTTGATCATCCTAAGAAACCCTAAGTTATTTTTCATGCGATTACACTGTGAAAGATCAAAATATATTTGCTTAACTTAAATAGGGTAAAATGTTATAATTTCTGTTTTATTTACATGAAACACTTCCGAAAGCAGCATTTACATCAGGGATCGGCAACCTATGGCACACGTTCCCCATGTGGCACGTGGAGCACTTCTTGGTGACACTTTACAGCACTCTACAAAATTATGAGATAAAATTAAATTGCTCTGACTCACATCTCTACAACGCACGCATTTTTTAAGGCTGTTTCTAACTTTCATAAGACGATTGTGCGGAATTTGCCTGCGTGAAATTTGTGCAATTTATGTAAAAAAAACCCAACACCCTCTGTTTAAATGGGACTTGCTCTTAGTATTAAATATTCAATTTAAATCAAAACGAATGCGTAATACTTGTAAAAGGAAACGTCACTCATTTCTGCGTCGTGAAAAAAAATTATAGAAATTGTTAAAAGATCTGGAAAATAGCCGTTGAAAACCCTACAGCTAGTTTAAATTGATGTACATCATTGCTAGAGTGATTTAATTGTTTGAAGACAATTACATGTGCCTATTTTCCGCTTTTGGTGCTACAGATATAAATGAACAATTTTTTTTTATCTCATATGAAATATATTTCGAGTACACAAAGTTGATTAAAGAATGAACATTCAGAATCACGTGTCAAATTGAAAGTCCCAAATCCCTGATATTGTGATATTAAGTAGAACATTGCAGGGAAAAGATTAGCGTTAAAATTTTAATGTTTTATTTATCTGTATTGAAGAAATACTTTTGTTTTATGTTGTTTATTTCTTATTTTAATAAAATAAAATTCATTATACATGCTCTATTTTAATTTTTTATTTTTGTTGAAGGAATAGATATATTTTATGTAGCTAATTCTTATGTTAATAAATATCTTTAAATGATCCATAACTAATGTATAATAAAACTATAAATCTGTATTTTTGACCTCTATTCCCTAATTTTGCATGCATTACCATGAAAATCGAATTGTTTCAAATATTTTCTACTGCATGGAACACTTAATCATATTGGAAGATTGGTTTGGCACACCACAGCTATAAAGTTTCAGACCTCTTATTTACATATTTACAAAGTGGTCATGACAGTGAGCTTTATGGTTTTCAAGAAGATGCGGTTCAAGTCAATCCACATGTTTAACCCAAGATTTCACTAAATATCCACCGTGTAGCAGAGCTGATATATATTTCGAGGCTCAAAATCATCTTGTTAATGTGGTGAGGAAGTTTGGAATGTGAGTAGCAAGCTCAGGGACTAATTCGTCACTTGATCGTTTTTGTTCTTAGTGAATTCTATTTGTTCAATATATCCAAAGGCCAATAATTCAAAAAATATAACAAGCAATTCATAATTCAAACTTATGAATTCAACTATGTATTTCATCAATAATTAAGATAGGTCATAAACTTTAAACAATGCTGTGTGCTAGAAATCCTTCTCTATAGCACGCACAATAATATTATTATAAGCAAAAATGGCTGAGTTAAGCCCAAAGCCTGTAAATATCTACTAGAAGCATTTATGAAGTCGTGAAGGATTTTAATAGCTTCGATCGATGAAGAAGTTGGGAAACTCATTTCGAAAAAGACAGGTTAGTGGAGATGAATTTATCAATATGGCTTTATGAAGAAAAGGAAGAATATTTTCATAGTACTAGAAAAGAGTGATGTTAATAAACAAAGTATAGGAAGGACTTTTTAAATTGTTCATGATGGGAGCGGATAGTGGAAAAGTTATGCTGAAAACAACACAGGCATTAAAAAAGGTTTGCGAAAGTATATCGCATTGAGTGGGTATTACCAATAAAGTTATGTTATATAACCTTAAGGTTTCCGACTACGTTCGGAACCGTGATTTTAAAAGGTGCATGAATGATAATTTTTATGATATTTAGTGTCACTTAGATTAGAATACATGTATAAAATTGTTTTAAGGAGAATTTGACAAAAAAAATTATTTCAATACAATATTTTGGCAAAAAATTAACTAAGAATAACCTTTTTTCAAAATGTTCTTCTTTTATAAAAAATGCTTCTAAAATAATAAAATATTTCACTTATATGAAGTAAAGACTTCTCCAGAGAGTCTGAACTAGGATTTTTGAAAATTCACATTATTTTCAGAGTTACCACCAATTGAAATAATTATCGGCTTTTTTTCTTATAATTGCTCCCCTCTGTTGTCGTAAAACATGGATAAACCCACTTCTAAGATATATATTTAAAAAATTCTAGTTGAGCCTCTGTAGAGAGATCTGAGTAAAAGACAGGCAAAATTTTGTTATAATAGAAGCCTTTTTCTCAAAAGGAGAATATTTTGAAAATTGGTCATTCTATGTTCAGTTTTTGTCAAAATATTGTACTTAAATAATTTTTTATTGTAATGCTATTCTTAAAACAATTTTTATACATTTTCTAATCTAAGTGACATTAAATATCATAAATATTATCCATTTATACGCTTTTGCAAAATCACGGTTCCGAACGCAGTCGGATACCTTAAATGAAGTATCTTAATTAATTCTCTCTCATGAATATGATGGGGCTTAAAGTTATAAAATTTTGATACATTATTTTTTGGATAGAGGTGGGAGACACACAGTTGCATTCAATTTAGAAAGTTCCAAAAATAAAATTTCAGATAGAATACATAAGTGGAATCCTCGATATATGTCTTCTAATCAACAAACATCAATATAATTAGTGCTTGATAATTTAAAAAGCCAATGAAAAATAATTTATTAAAATTATTTTTGGCATATTTCTATTGGATCTTAATAATACACAACATAAGATACAGTTCGATTTCCTCATTTTATTACATTTCTTACTGCTAAGAGGAAAAACTCAGATAAATGTATTAAACCAGGAGATAGAGATTATATTTATACCCGACTTTTTTTTCGTTTAAGTTTCCGAGCTGTGTGTATAGTTTATGCGACTGATTTTCTTAACAAAGGAAGTATGTGCATAAATCATTAACCCCTTTCCAGTTTCGCCCGTACGCCGTAAGGGCACTTTCAGGATCCACTACCATACAGGTATTCTTGTTTCTTTATCGTTTGTACTGTTTTGACCGTATCTTTTCAATTTTTACAATCAAAGTAGTTGTACAGAAGGCGATAGTTGCTCAGTAGAAGAGGTTAAGTAAATGTCATAAAAAAACTGTAAAATAATTGTACGTTTTTATACTTACAGCTCTAAGTGTAGCTTCTTTGTTAGGCATTCAAGTAAGAGAAAAATACAATTTATAGGCGAAACAATTATTTTCATTAAAGTTAAAAAATTATCCCAATAAAACTGTAAAATTAATTTAAGCCTATTTAAAAAACTTTCAATTAATTTAAAAATGTAGTAAAATAATGGGACATTTTTTTGATCGAATTCTGGAAAATAATGATACTGTTAAGGGGTTAATAGAAAAATATTATATGCATTCCTGTCTTCCCAATTCTTCATATCATTCACAATTTTAAGCTTCTATGTAATAGGAAAATATCCTAAAGTAAGCAATTTCTTATTCTTGAATACGTTTGGCGATATATTTCTCTTTGATATATATATATATATATATATATATATATATATATACACTGGTGTGTAAAAATTAAGGACGAGACGATTTTTTCAATACAACTTTGTACAAAAGCTTTCCAAATCAACACATTTAATACCGTAAGATCCCCAATACGTAAGGACATGTGTAATGTAAGCAACACTTACTAAAAGAGAAATCAGAGGGATAAAAAGAAGCTTGATTGAAAAAGTAGCATGGAGCGCAATGCGACTGAAGGCCGAAACATACCTGTGATGAGTGTCCAGCAAGAAACATCCGGTCTTTAGTAGGGGATATGATCTCCCCTGACTGCTAGGCAGGTTTCACAGCGTCTGCCCATACTGAGAATGAGGGTGTCAATGAGTTGTTGAGGCATTGCTGCCCATTCGTCTTGCAGCGCCAATCGAAGCTCCCGAATCGTTACTGGTGGTAAGGTACGAGCTGCCAAGCGTCTGCCTAGAAAATCCCATACATGCTCGATGGGATTGAGATCCGGAGATCGTGCCGGCCGATCCATACGTTCAATATCCTCACTCTCTAAGAGCTGTTCGGTAGCTACTGTGCGATGACATGGTGCATTGTCGTCCATGAAAAGGAACTGCAGACCCATAGCGCCTCTAAAAAGACGCACATATGGAAGAAGAACCTCGTTACAATAACGGGTCCCGTTGACTGAACCTGCGTCGAAGATGTGAAGGTCTGTACGACTACCAAGCATGATGCCTCCCCAAACGAGAACACCACGACCTCCATACCTGTCCCTTTCAATGATGTTCGAGGGATGATTGCGGCTTCCCCGCTCTCTCCAGATGAGTATGCGATGAGAATCGCTACTCAAACTGAATCTGCTCTCATCTGTAAAGAGTACTCGTCCCCATTCATTGTCTCTCCAATTCCGGTGTTCCCGTCACCACAGAGAACGCCTTCTTCTATGGGCAGGCGTTAAAGGTACATACCGTACAGGGCGTCGTACAAACAGACCAACACCGTGCAGTCTTCTGGCCACGGTAAAACGTGATATCGGTCGTCCAGTCGCCTGTGTCGTGTGTCTAGCGATTTCTCCCGCTGTCTGCCGCCTGTTTCTTCTGGCCTGTAAGACAATGTACCGGTGCGGGTTGACCATCTGCGGGTGTGGTTCCTCGTGGACGACCACTACTGAACCCCCGGTAGCTGTTCCTGTAGTTTGAAATTGTCTCCAAAGTCGTGAAACGATGCTGTGAGCAATTACGAACTCTACAGACACACTTGTCACACTGCGGCCTTCCTCCAACTTTCCAATGATTCGACCTCGGGTAAAAGCATCCAAATGTCGTCTAACAGATTGATTATTCGCCATTTCTCGCTGAGGCAGCAACTCGGTGTGATTTTAACTGCTATACGGCGTGCAATCTCTTTGCCAGAAATACTGATCTTACATCGACAACATGCTTTATACTACTCAGACACTCCCCCATTACGTCTACCTGCATATCTGCGATGTGCTACCGTACATCACCTTACTTAATCTCCTGATTGGTCTTTCTGTCCGCTCTGCCTCTTCGTTCAGCTGATATGCTAATTTTTCGACTTCGTCCTTAATTTTTGAACACCAGTGTATGATATTTCAATGATAGGGGAAGTCTGCTTTACATTGTATTTTACATTACACTAGTTTAAGGAAAATATTTCTCTTTGTTGTGTCTACGGAACCTTCACTTGATTTCTATGAGTGTATCTATAATTGCTGACTTTTTTAAGCAAAAAAAAAAATTTATATCGAAGGGAGAGGTTTTCATGAGACTTTTTCTATTTGAAGAGCACAGTATTCCTTTTTCATAGTAAAGAAAGTCTTATATACACTCTATAACAAAAACAACAACAAA
This sequence comes from Trichonephila clavipes, assembly GCA_019973935.1. Lineage (NCBI taxonomy): Eukaryota > Metazoa > Arthropoda > Arachnida > Araneae > Nephilidae > Trichonephila > Trichonephila clavipes. Next base: position 273,267 of record BMAU01019076.1, on the reverse strand, counting down.
AAAACCGACGCACTAAGAAGGAGTTACTCGATTGTAATGAAATTTCGTGTGCAAAGACATTTCAACCGAACATGCAGATGATTAAAATTTGGTGTCCAACGAATGACTAGAGGGAGCTACAGCGCATCGGAACTGTACAAACAGCAGGTGTCTGTAAGAAATGATTCTCAATTTGATGGTGAAAATTTCTGTTGCATTGAGATTTAGGATACCTTTGAACAACTGAAAAAATGCCTCGCCGTAGTATTCGAGCTCATTACGAGCAACTGTCAGTGTTTGAAAGAGGTCGTATTATTGAACTGAAAGAGGGAGGTTGGGCTAATCAGAGAATCGCTGGTCATATGGGTCGAAGCGATGGGCCCATTAGAAGATGCTGGCAAGAATGGGTGGGCAATGGCAGATTTCAGCGTCATGATGGTAGCGGTCAACCTACGGACACAGAAGATCAGGAGGATAGATTGATTGTCGGATCAGCTCTCTGTCACAGCACTTCATTCATCGTTATCAACCATCAGACGTACGACCCGCACACGAGTGTCCACCATGGCCACTCACAGATGGCTGATAGAGCGAAATTTACGCTCGTACCAACCACTGCATTAAGAGCCAATCACGCCTGCACACTGTCAAATCAGATTATAGTAGTACTTGGCTCGAACAGGTTGGAATCATGCTGACTGGGGATGTATAGTGTTTAGAGACGAATTCAGCTTCCAACTGGGTCCTGACAAACATCGAAAACGTGTCTGGAGACGGCCAGGGCAGCGTGCCGATCCTGCTTTCACTTTTGCAGGACACAGGCCCTCAACAAGAAGTTATGGTCTGAAGTACCATTTCTTTTGAAACTGGACCGCTTTGGTCGTCCTTAGAGGCCCACTTACAGCACATCGGTACGTCGACGTTATTCTGAGAAGAACTATTTTAATACCGTTCCTTTTGCAGTTTCTTGGCCTTATTTTTCAGCAAGATAATGCCAAACCACATACCACACATGTTGCTATGAACTGTCTTACAGCTTATCAAACACTTCCTTGGCCAGTAAGATCGCCAGATATCTCTTCAATCGAGCATACCTGGGATATGAAGGGAAGGAGACTGCGTCTACCGGGGAATATTGATCACCTGGCCCTACAATTGGAGCAAATTTGGCAAGAACTACCGCAGGAAACCATCAGAGTGCCTTATTACTCTATGCCACGTCGTGTGACTGCTTGCATCCAGGTTAGAGGTGGGTCAAAACCTTATTGAGCTATTTACTTTGCAACTATGTAACTCTGAAATAAATCATTCAATTTTTCTGAAATTTTAATCATTTATTATTCTACACGTAATCTTTCTACCCATCAATTTTTGTCTCTATCGGACGACTCATTCTTGGTCCGTCGTTGTTTTTGTTATAGAGTGTATTAGAAATGTAAGTTGTGTTTTTTTTTCAAATGTAAAATGTCTTCTTTCCTAGTAATTCTATCCTAAAATTTAATGCCTTCCATAATTGGCCGTTATCTGGATCATTTATCAGAGAGGGAGACATGAAAATTAAACCAAAATGAAATTTGTGCAAGCAATTTAAAAACCTCAGTTTAACCCTTAAATAATATTATCCCCATCATCTACGAAATACAAGACATAAAACCTCTTATAAGATATACATAATCTCTCTTAAAATAAGTACGTCTTGTGTTTCTAGAATAAGAAAAACCCTAAGACTATTGAAATATCATTATATCCTGGATTTATTATGGAAATTAGGAACGTAACTTCAATAAAATAATGATTCTTTAAAACGAAATATAAAGTTATTAGTCTTTTAAATGTCTTCAAAACTTTTGCATTTCGTTGTAAACACATTTCTAAATTAATCCAAGACCACGAAAACAAATTTAATTTTTATTTCTTAATAATCCTTAAATAAAAACGTCTCGATGAACTCATAACGATGTAAACAACAGTTACTTATAAAGGAGAGAGAGAGAGAAAGACTAGTTATCCTTAAAAGACAAGAAAAAAGCATCACATTTTAAAACGAAAAAATTACGGCAAAGAATCACTTTAATGGGTGCAATGCTTCTTTTGTTTTAAAGCATGTATGCTAACGCACGGAACATACAATTTTAATCACAATTAAAACTAATTAGATTCTCCAAACTCATTTTAAGAAAGAAAGAAAAGAACAATGGATAGAAGAATCAATTGTAAATAAATTTTTAATGGGTAATACTTTTACAAAAGTCAACCTTAGTGTAATACTTGAAGACACGCTAACAACCCTTTACCTTAAGAATAAAGAATTGAGCTGAATTTCGGTCATTATTATAAGTTTACTTGCCAGCTACTTTAACTGCAAAAAGTTTCGCGCGAGAAAAAATTTGTTTAATTAGCTGAAAATTCAAAAACTGTGTTGTCAGGTTACACAATTACGTTCTTGAGAGGTGGAACTAATTTATTTTGAATTTATAAAGAGGGTAAGGGTTGATATGTTTTGAAGGTATCACATTAACGCTTCTGATCATTAATTTCATTATAATTTTTAAATAAAATTTATGAATACTTTGTCAATAGTTAAATTATTATTTCCTTGTAGGTATTAAATGTTAAATTCTAGGGTACTATTTCAGTAATTGCCTATTCACTTATAAAAACAACCGGTTATTCAAACAATATTTACACAAAAGGTGTATGTACAAAATTGATAATTTATAATAAAATGTGTACGAAAAACTTAAAGATAATAAAACAATACATTCTGTTAAGGTATCCAACTACGTTCGGAACGCTGTTTTGAAAAACGTATAAATGAATAATTTTTCATTGAATTCTTATTATTAGTTCAATTTCTCCCTATATATATATATATATATATATATATATATATATATATATATATATATATATATATATATATATATATTTATATATATATTTATCTATATATATATATATGTTGTTCAAATTTTCAATCATTGATAAAATACTTCCTATTCTTCTATTTAAATTCAAATAAAACTTTTTAAACTTGTAGTGGATGGCACTTGATGTCAATACAGATTTTCAAATATTAATTCATTAATTTAATTTAATTTAATTTTTAATTTTAAATTTATTTTGTGTTATTTCTGTCGATGTTACAACTGGCTGCAGCAGATGGCGCCAGTACGTTTTTTTTTAACAAAGTAGGAATTTAATTTTTTTTTTTAAAAAAAATTATATATTACTTGTTTTATATTTAGTATTACCTGAATTAGAATATAGATATAAAAATGTTTTAAGAATATTATTACAAGAAAAAAATAATCAAATACAATTTTTCGGCAAAAAATGTTGAAAGAATGACATACTTTTTCAAAGCATTCTCTTTTAATGGAAATTTTTTTATAATAATAATATTTTGTCTACATATCGCTAAGACTTCCATGCAGAGCTTGTGAACTAAGTTTTTTTTAAACATATTATTTAGAAGTGGAGCCAGCCTCTGTAAAGAAGTCTTATCTAGGTATGAGGCGTGATACAAAAAAAAGATTAAATGTGTATCTTCAAAAGAGAGAGTTGGCAACAACTGTTTTGGTGACGTCACCCCACACACTTCCTCTATTCATGTGGCCAGTTTTGGCTTAATTAATCATGCCAGTTCAGAGTACTGTGTCATTGAGTGAAAACGCACTGCAACATTCGGCTGGAAAAATGGCTAATGTAAAAACTGAAAAGCGAATCAACATCTAGTTTCTTGTGAAACTTAAGATATCAGTTACGGAAACATTTCAAATATTAACCAAGGCTTATGGAGATAAAACTTAGTCTCGTGCATGTGTTTTCGAATGGCATAAGCGGTTTTCAGGGGGGAAGGAACAGAGTGGAAGATAATTAACATGCTGAGCGCCTTAAGTGAGAAATTATATACCAAAACGGTGGCCGCGATAGCCTAGTGGTCAAGATAACGGACTCAAGACCGGAGTGCCATGAGTTATAGCTTAGTATCACTGAAGACTCGCCATGTAGGGGAGTGATGCATAGTAAATCTGTCGAGAGCTCAAACGGGGTGTGGTAACAATGGTGTGGTAGTTAAGAGAGGGTGGTGCCAGCTCAGGTGACGTCCTCGTCACTTAACCAGGGTTCAAAATTACGAGGTCTGTCGCCAAAAGCCCTCGAGTAGCTGAACAGTGGGACGTTAATATTCAATCATTCACTTGTTCACTTACAGACCCAAACATTGCCAAAGTTCATGATGTGATTCGGGGTTGTGGGAATCCCCTTGGATTCCCCCCTGGACACCAAGATTGGATTGAGGCAAAGAACGACCAGACGACATTTTTACAATAATAAATTATATTTATTCACTTGAATCAATTCTGAACCATCTAATTACGAAGATTTATCAAGGTGTCTACATCAATGTGATTGACCCTTACTATTAAATTAAATCACGAAATATCATACTTATCAAATATTAAACTCAATATCGAACGGGACTACCGGAACAAAAAGACCGAGAGATACACGCAATCTGAATTACTAGCATTCATTAACTTCCCACTAACTTTATTATATATTTACTCGTATGATCCGATAATCTAAATTTAAATATCACCTGACTTTTACTTCCCTACTTTCGAGGGGGATCAAACTTTCCTATTGTAGGTCGCTGCCTAATAATCAGCGAGACACTAATCGCACAATCAACTTAAATCTTCTTAGAACTCCGTCAACCTTTCTCTTGGCGTATAACCTCTTCTGCTAACTTACAACACTCTCCTTAAATACTTTGACTAATTTGCATATCCCGGTTTCTTCTTTTAGAGTTGGTAGGAAATATACATGAATTTACAATCCCCAAAGACGCCTAAGAGTATTAGTGATAAAGTGCCGTACAGATCCGTCACAGGATGACCGAAGATTAAGTAAAATGGAGCTGGATAACTTGGATAGGGAAGCTGTTCGACGCATTTCAACTGACGAATTACACATGAGGAAGATTTTTGGGAAGGTTGATCCAAAAAATATATCCAATGAGCAAAAACAGTGTACTAAAAGATGTGTGTGTGTGGACATGTTAGAACACATTACAAACGAGCCAAATTTGCTTGGAATCTGTTGTAACATGTGATGAAACATGGATTTTTACTTATGACCTAGAAAGTAAGCCCCGGTTGATGCAGTGGAAGTCTCCAAGTTCTACAAGACCCAAAAAAGCACTCATGTCAGAATCAAAATTCAAGGTAATGTTAATTGTCTTCTTCGATATTAATTGAATTGTAATGATTTAGAGGGCTCCTAGTAGTCAGACTATTAATTGCATTGTGGTTACCAGTTAATTACCAGTGGTTACATTGAAGTACTAAAATGATTTCATGAAGAAATTAGGAAAAAAAGGCCACGGTTGTGGAGTGATGGATGGCTGTTGCACCATGACAGTGCACCAGCAATAACGGCAATATCTGTAAAGCAGTGTTTGAGCAGAAAAAACGTTGCTGTGATGGGGCATCCTCCTTATTCACCTGATTTGGCTCCTGCAACTTTTTTATATTTTCTACAGTTAAATCTTCCTGAAGATCCTTCCAAAAACCTCGTTTCAGAACTGTTACCAGCAAAGGTAGCACCGAATGCAGAAGTGTGTGAATGCTGAAGGGGACTACTTAGAAGGTGATAATGTTACAGAAAACAGATTCTTAACGTACAATGATTTATTGGACCAGTCTCTTTTTTTGTGTCACACCTCCTATAGGCAAAATATTGTTATTATAGAAGCATTTTCCATAAAAGAAGAACGTTCTTTCTTTCTTTTTTGCTTAAATATTCATTTAAGCAATTTTTTACTGCAATAATATTCTTAAAAGAATTTTATGCATGTATTCTAATCTGAGTGACACAAAAAATATTTTAAAAAATATTTATTTGTATGCTTTCGCAAAATCACGGTTCCAAAGGTAGTCGGCCACCTATATGTAATATTTGAAACGAGCGCATCGTATTCACAACTAACAATTCCTTTTATTAATTTAACACGACACATTTTTAGAAAAGGTTGAATATATTATTGCTGTGTGAAACAAAAATTGCAGAAAAACTTCTCAGTTCTACTTACTGATTTTCATGTGTGTGGGCTGCTGATTCTCTAACGCTGAATTAGATTTTACCATTTCCTGGCAGAGAAACAACTACATGTTAAAGTGGTTCGAGGAGGAATTTTGATTTTTGACGTAAACAACAAAGAAATAAATGGTGCACACATTTATGTTTCTAAAAGAAAAATGCATAAGACATCACTGTTCTAAAATCGGGTTTTGACTGAAGCAAGTCATGTTGAAAAATAGCATTCTACTACATTCTTTCCTGCATTCAAACTCAGTAGAATGATTTATTCTTTTTATAACATTTCTTTAAAAAAACTTCTGATTCCCTCTTGAATGCTTCAATGGTTTTTATGGTTGGTTTCTCTTACATAATATTAAAGATATAAGCAAATAATGTTGTGTATGTGTGGGAGAGAGATTCAGGAGTACCTGTAACTTCGTTTTATCAGTATATTGGGAAAACAAATATAGAATGTTTTGATTATGTTGAATGACAGTGTTTTTTTAAACTCTTCACGAGATAAAGAATTTTCTTTTTAAAAGAGATTATTAAAGAATTATCATGGTCAAACAGGAAATATATTTCTAACAGATTAAATGCTGTCTCGTGCTACATTACAAATTTTGAAAGGGGTTAAATAAGTCCTTTTAAAACTGGATGCGTGTAGCTTTTCACAGCTATTCAAAATGAATAATTTTACAAACAATTCTTCATTCCCAGTGCTTATGAAGGCAGAAATTCCTATTGTCTATTTGAAATTTGAAGCTTTCATAAATCCTTTCGGCCACACATATGATTATAGCATTTATTTTATCCTCTTAAGCGACTGTAATTAGTGGAAACAATTGACTTCATTTCCGAACATTTGCTATACTAAGCATCAGTAATTCCAATACATGTTATGATATGAATTAATGCAGTTAATTCTGATAAGCAGTGGCATTGCCAGCACTTTTGATTTAAATATTGTTCAGTTGCTAATTACCAAAAAGTATAAATCACGTTTATTTTAAAAAAATTGTTTATTACCTTACATATTCAAAGTTTTAGCCTTTTAACCAAATTAATACTCATGTTACTGAAACCGATTTTAAATCATGTGTTTTCATTTTTCCAAATTATGTAAATTTAATAAGTTACAGTAAATAATTTCCTTGTAAAAATATTGATCAGTTGTTTCTAAACATTTGTTTAAGGAACACAGGTCTAAAGATGCTATAGTTCAAACTTTTTGTTCAATATTCATTAAATTCAGTAAAGTAAGATACGGTGTTCCATTTTTTTCTTAAACATATAAATTTTTAACTTATTAAAATGTTTCATTTTTTCAACACATTTATTTAAATTACTCATTGCAATTTAAAATTTTAAAAAACGCTTTAATGAGGTTTTCATTCAGCTTACATTATTGTTTAGAAACTAAACAATAATTTAAGCTGAAAGAATAAAGAAGAATAAAAAAGAAAGAATAAGAAGGAATAAAGAACAAAGGAACTAAAATTTATCGTCACTCAGTACAAACGAAATATGAATGCGAAATAGAATAGAAAAATTCAACAACAGTAATAAATTAAAAATTTGACAAACGATGTGTGTGAGGAATATATGTAACAAAATTTAATTAATTCTTAGTAAGTATTAGATTTTTAATTAGGGATTTTTAGAATAGGGTTAATGTATATTTTGTTAATGTTGTTTAAAATGAGTCTAAAAACTTTTTCAAAGTTTTTATATTCAAATTTAAATTGCTTTAAATTCACTGCTTACATTTTGTAAAACCAGACAATTGTTTCTTTGGATTGTTTTGAAGATATCTTAATTGATATAATTTTATATTTACTTTATTACTTTTATTTTGCATTTTTTCCACAGTATATTTGAAATTATATTATGATCTTATTTACTTTATTTATATTATCCTAAAGCGGGAGAGAGAGAGAGAGAATTATTTATTCGTTGTACTATTCAATATTTTTACAATGCACTAATCAGTGTTTTTACAAAATTATTATTTTAATAGTTTATTTCGCATGCTTAGATGCATTTCTTTTTAACATATTCTGTAATAAAAGAGACTCCGAAAGAGATACTGTGTGCTCGTATATATATAAGAATTTTAAAATATTTACTTGAGAATTCTCAAAACGGGTATTTATGTAATTGCTTCATAATTCCCCAGTATATATTCTTATTTTTGATTAAATTCAATATTTTTACAAATTTTTGTATAAACACTTCTTAATTAAATTGATTTATATAACAATTAGGGCCTTTTAGGAAAAGGCCCTAATTTTATGCAAGTTATCAAAACTTATTAAAAAAAACGTAAAATAAATAACCCTAACGAAAAGAATTAAAAAAATTGATTATTTAATAAATCGCATTTAGAAGCAGCACGTTGGTTATTGACGGTGTACCTCGTTCAAATGACGACAATGGCACCTGAGCTGGCACAACCCACTCTTCCAACTTACACACTTCGTCAACATATGATATGAGAATTTGGAGCGCGGATAGATTTAAGAACTATTTTTTTTATACGATGGGGCTTAAATGGCATCAGGGCTCGAACCAAAGAACGACAGAATCAATGCCAGCCACGAGTTCACAACCCTTACCTTTCGTCTACCACTTCCAAAAGAATGCACTGAGAACTATGAATTGGTTTTCATATTTTTTCAAGATTTATTTTCTAGATATTTTTATTATAAATAGAAAAGAAGTATTCTAAAGGTATATTTTTCTTAAAATAAGCAATCAAAAGTCAAAATTAATACAAAAGGTATCTGCATATTTTGATTATGCAAAATTAAACATAATCTACGGGATTAATATATATACATGTAAAACTTAAATATGGTTAATGCTATAGACAGACACACCCGCCCACATGTATATATAACAGTATACTTATCTTTTCAAAACACTGCTAAAAGTCTAATGAAAATGTTTTGAAATACGCAGAACTACAAAAACACACACAGAATTTTTTTAGTGAGCTACTTCCAAAAAAAAAAAAAACAGGCCTAATTCTATTTTTTTGCTACCAATTCGAATCACAAATAAAACATTCAACGAATCAATTTCTCTTTTTCTTGTTTTTCAGTATACAGAATGAGCTCAATGTTTTTTCAGAACAAATACAAACCCAAAGTTCAAATGCATGTTTTTTTAAAAGCAGGAAATTGTTGGTTTAACCTTTAAAGAAAAAGAAACACCAAAAGACTGAATTGAAAAAATACCAGCAATGCGCGAAGTATATCGTTAGGAATTTACTATTTCAGAATAGAGAAAGGTAAAAAGAGATCCGTGAAGTCTATATATTTTTTTTCTTTTCTTTTTGTGAAGATAAACTATTATACTTAATGTTTAGGAAAATCTCAACTCATAAATATTTAACAGTCATGTTGTAAGTATTCAATACTACAACATAAAATCTAAATTTAGATATATCTTTTTATATATGATACTAATTTTGAATACTTTAAATCAAGCACAGAGTTTAATAATTCTTGATAATTAATTACAATTTAATAAAAACATCTGAGTGGATTTTTTTAAATTTAGAAATTTATATATTAACTGCAGAAATATGTAGTAAAACTTTGAATAATTTCAGTGTATTTAATTATAAAAAAATTCATTTTTCATTGAACTTGTTACTATTACTCATTTACACTCGTAAATATTTATCTAAATGTTACATTTACGCAAGAGAAATTTAGAAATTATTAATAGTAGAAAAGTGCAGTTAATAAACCATTGCTGAAGTGGTTTTTATATTTCAATTTCATTTAATGTTTTAGAACATTTAGTAAAACTTGTTAATGTTCTATTTATGAATTATTGTTTTCAGAAATCCTTGGAAATTTTGGTATGTATGATTACAATGAACTAAAACTGAACTTGAAACAAATCCATTGAAAATTAACATCTTTTTGTAATCTATCTTTATAATCTAGTATATAAATATATCATATAATTTCTCTCTTAATTACATAAAGTACTTCTACTAAAGAGATTTCATACTACAACTTATAAATTCATTTGCAATCCCTTTCCTTCTATTAGAAAATCACAATTAATTAATAATGAACGTAAAGATAAATTTGCGATATCTTTACATTTGTTATCACAATAACATATAAAAAAATAAATTCTTAATTATATTCCTACTTTATTTTTTATGTATTCTGCCGCATTGTTTGTCTCTTATTTTTTATTAAAGCGTTTAATATAAGATTAATTAGCATTAATACTTGTGTCTTTTTTGTTATGAAAACAAAACAAGGTATTTCTTTCAGCGAGAAAAATAAATCCGCATATTTTTCCTTTTAATAAACTTTTTATCTCTCGCGTATTGTCACAGAAACACTTTCATTAGAGATAATAAAACTCAAGACTATTTTTAAAAAATTATATACAAGCATTACTTCTTAAAGTTTATCCAAATAAACTGTTTAAAATATGTTCCCAAATCTACTCAAAAATGATTTATCAAAGGATAAAAATAAATGAAATAACGTAAACCTGAGTCATGAAGGTCAGAGTTTTTCTTTAAAAGATGCATAGAAATATTAAGCGCTATTTTTCCATGTAAAAATGGATACGTAGTTTGTTTTTAAGGTAATAACATAACACTTATATTTGGGGGATAAAATGTTACTGAAATAGTGTTACTTTTCCTTTGAAATGTATAATCTTAGAAACAAAACACGGGAATCAATCTTCAACAACTAACTCTCTTAAAAGGAATTGATGAGAAAAAATTAAATTAACTCGTTTTTCATCCGTACAGTTATAAACATTATAATTTTAATTATAAAAAGATATGCTTACCGAAAATAATGTACATTACACTTCAAATCCGAAGAGGTTATCCTATTCATGTATCAACCTGAGTCATATTGCGTCTTTAACTTGAAAAAGCATTGGACCATCAAAACGTTAACAAATTCCACGCTCACCTCTGAATGTAATCAATCTTTGTTCACAGATCTAAGCGAGCATACTATAAATTTTAAAAATTCTTCTTCTTCTTTATTATAAACGTCACGTGATATTTAAATTTCTATGTAGCAGTGAAATTTTGGACTAACCTTGGCCCACAAAAACATTTTCAAGGATAATTTTGTTCATTTTTTACAAATAGTAAACTAAAACTCATAAATGTTCAAACGTAACAAAAAAAATTTTTTTTACCTGACATGGAGTCAATTGCAAGTGACCTATTTCGTGATATGAAATGTATTTCTTTAGAATTTCAAGGAATTTTTCATTTATATTCTTTTTTATGAAGTGCTTATTTCCCATGAAATCATTTCGTGTAAGACATTGTCGGTAGAGTAAAAACTTGATCTTTTTTGACCAGTTCTTTTTAAATGTTTTTCTACCAAATTTAATTAGAGCTTATAAAAAAACCACCTATATATATAGGGTGTTTTTTTAGAGGTATAGAACTTTATAAATTGCAATAAAACAACGATGTATTATTCGATTGACATGAATTTTTTTTATTCGAAAGATAATCTTGTGGCATTACATCTTAAATATGATCAAGCAAGGCGTAGATTCGTCGAATGGGCCCAAAACGAGATTGCCGTTGTTCCCGATTTTCATAAGTGAATTTTGTTTAGCGATGAAGCGCCCTTCTGGTTGAATGGCTACGTCAACAAACAAAACTGCCGCATTTGGAGTGAAGCTAATCCACAAGTGTATGTCGAAACACCGTTACATCCAGAAAAACTGACTGTTTGGTGCGCTTTATGGGCTGGTGAAATCATTGGTCCGTACTTCTTCAAAAACAATGAAGGCCACAACGTTACAGTCAATGGTGATCGGTATAGAGCCATGATTACTAACTTTTTCATTCCTGAACGGAACAATCATGATGTCCAGGAGCTGTGGTTCCAACAAGACGGCGCAACATGTCACACAGCTCGTGCCACAATCGATTTATTGAAAGACACGTTTGGTGACCGCCTAATTTCACGTTTTGGACCTGTGAACTGGCCTCCAAGATCTTGTGATTTAATACCGCTAGACTATTTTCTGTGGGGCTATGTAAAGTAATTGGTCTATGCGGATAAGCCACAAACGCTTGACCATTTGGAGGAAAACATTCGCCGTGTTATTGCCGATATACGGCCACAAATGTTGGAAAAAGTCATCGAAAATTGGACGTCCAGATTGGACTACATCCGAGCCAGCCATGGCAGTCATATGCCAGAAATCATATTTAAAATGTAATGCCACAAGATTATCTTTCGAATAAAAAAAATTCATGTCAATCGAATTTCATGTCAATTGTTTTATTGCAATTTAAAGTTCTATACCTCTAAAAAAAACTCCCTTTTTATGCTGTAAGTGCTTATAATTTGCAGTTTTACTTTAGCTCTAAAAATAAACATATATGTTTCATTTTTTATTGTGATATGATTTAAATATTTCTTTCAAATCAATTTAAATAATTATTTTTAATGTGCAAAGATTAAGGACTTAAGGTCTTCAAGAAATAATTTTTAGGAAGAAAATTTTACATAACAGATTCTGTTTTCTTCAAAAATCACTGCTATTTCCCCAGAATTATAATTTCCCCTATTTATCCATCACTAACGTTGCTAATATTACCAAAACACAATATTAATTGGAACGCGTACTACGTTGCTAATTAACGCGATGTTTTTAATTAAACTGAGAAAAATTTATTTTTTTTGTCAATTTATTTTTTAAAAACTTTTGCATGTAGTTACAATGCAGTTTTATGTTGAAACATTTTCCTGTCTTATACGTGGCCCCGGTAGCCCAGTGGTCAAGGTCACAGACTCTTGACTGGTACGTTATGAGTTCGAGCCTTGTACCAACCGTATAGATAGGGCCATTGCATGTTAAATCTGTCGAGGCTCAAACGCCCTTCATGTGGTGTGGTGTGAAAGTTAGAAAAGAGGGGTTCCAGCTCAGGTGTCACCCACGTCACTTGACCATGGTCCAAAATTACGAGGTACGTCGCCAATAACCCTCGTGAAGCCTTAGATGCAACGTCTATACAATTTTCTCCCTCACTTCTATCTTGTATGAAAATAATGACTCTTAAGAATTATAATAAACTTAAATGATAAACAATTTTTTTTATATTGAACAGTTTCTAAGGTACGTTATAAAATTTATGTTTAATGTAATATCTTACGTTAGATTAAAACCAAAATAAGCTGTTTATCTTAAAAAATAAGTTTCCTGAAATCTAGAAAAAAAGATATATAAATTCCTGTACTTATATTTATATTCTTCATATAAATATTTCTCTTTCGTATAACATTACAATTACTGAAAATCTAACTAAACACAATTTGATTGAAAACTCAATTTTTATATTTCAAACAAATTTCCAATCAATTTTCCAACGATAATTTTGTTATTTTCACCACAATAAACTAAATTCGAACAAAAATATTCACAAAAGAGTAAGCGTAAGATATTTAAGTTTATAGCACAATTTAAAATCTTAAAAGAGCTTAGAGAATTATGTTAAAAAGTAAACTATTCCTAAAAAAATTAGTTCTTCAATATTTTTCCTAATTAAGATTAAATAATGCCTTTTTTATTAAATGCTTTAAACTACAGATGTTTGCTTCTGGTGTATCTGAATGGATTACTCTTCTTTAGAAAAATAATTTATTTTCATATAAATATATATTCAAGGATACAAATAAAAGTTGCTTATAAATGTAGAACAATTAAATTGATTATTTCGCAAAGTGAGAATAATTGTACTAAATTTTCTATGATGGTGAATACGTATAGATATCAATTCAAAGTAATTGAAATAAAACATAATTTTTATGATCGTATTCAATATAATCATCCAAAAGCAAATTATATATATATATACTAGCTGCATTACCCGGCTTTGCACGGGCTTTCTCTTTCCCTCATGACGCCAGCAATTATGTGTGTGTTTGTACGCGCGCAATGTGAGTGATTTCTAAAATTATTTCATTAAATTTCCCTTTTTCGAAATTTGTTCCACATATTTTCGATTTAAGACAGATTTTTTCCCCCTCCCTCTAGCCCGGCATAACACGGTTTTTTTAGTGTAAAATTACTGTTTCCTCTTCCCCTCCCCCTCACAGATAAAATATAGCTTCAAATTTCGATCTATGACTTTTAAAGCGTAGATATATATTTACATGTACTGAAAAAAAACCATTCAAAAAGAAAAAAAAAACTAAATGATAAAAACATTTTGATATTTTATTTTAATTTCATAGTTTTCCTTCCACTGTCATAGTTACAAATTTTGTGTAATGAACGCTTAAAATAGTGTAAGTAATTTATATCAGGATGTGTAATACATTAATATTACTTTTTGTTGTATTTATTTTATGTTAAAATCTTGCCACCACCTCTCCCTTTTATTATGAAATAAAAATCTTGATGACACTGATGAAGGGAATCAATGAATAGCGAAAGCGCACTGAGGGATGGCGTAGACAATACAGAAAGGATAAAAAAGATAGATGAATGCTGTCACGGGCTTTTTTGCAAATGGCAGAATTTTTTCCAACTTTCTTGACAATTGTCATTATATTTTGAAAACTTCTCACAATATCTTTATAAATTTTAGCCTATGTGTTATTCTGATGTATAAGCTATATTACTGTAAAGTTTCATTCAAATCCATTCAGTTGTTTTTGCGTGAAAGACCCACAAAGATACTCAGAAACTTTCACATTTATAATATATATTAGATATGATGCGTTTTACATCAAAACCCTTAAATTTGGCGAAATTTATTTTAAAGTTCTTTACTTTTAGTCATGGTGATAATGATTGTGAATTTATTTACGATTAGTGAGGACATATCATAATAAAAGCGACAACAAAACACACTCGAAAAGCTTACGACGGATAAAAGCATTCTTTAAGAAACATGGCCGCAGCTTAATGACTAGAGAAACTCCGGTTACACATGGTATCCCCATCTTTCCGACTAATGACGTGGCACTTTTTAAAGAGAGAATCTTGCGGTTAAAACTGTATTTCCTGTTAAGTTGGTTAGAAAAAAGAATTACGTGTCACGCGATGTCTTGAAGGGTTCAGGACCATAATGAATTAAAGAAAAACCCTCTCAAGAAAATTTAAATAGAAAATCATTACATTTTACCCCTCTCAGACAAAATGTATCCCAGGTGGGCCCTACCAGGAGTACATTACTGACGATGGTACCTTAACATTAATTTATATTGAATTTACCTCGAAATGCGTTAAAAAGTTATACTGAGGCTAATTTTTGGATTGGAAAATGCTTTTATGAATGGGTTGTTACTTTTAAATGCTCGCTTCCATAATTATATAAACAAACAACAGGCCGTATCAATTCCTGTTAGGCATGCAATGGAAAATATTTTTATGAATCTTAATTGCTTCATTAATTTGAAAGTAGGAATCATTATTAAAGAAACTTGGTTTTATATTGTTGATAATAAAGTAAAATATCTAATATTGGATGTGTATCAGAATGTAATCTTTTCCGGTTAACTAATGATATTCTAATCAACTATATATAAGTGTCTTGATTAATAAACTTAACATAAATAAATGCTCGAAACCAGTGTCTTTAAATGTTATTACCAATAAGGAAAATGTCATCCCGGATTACAAAACCTTAAATTTTACCTTTAATTAATCAATATTGTAATATGTTTTTTTAAGTCAAAAAATGACGTAGATTGTATTACTATCAGGATTCCCACATTAAAATTATTTTTTGACTTTTCTGTTATATTAAGAGCTTATAAAACTTCTGTTTCGAAAGAATAGAAAGTTTTAAGAAATTTATGGGTTATTACAAGCAGTTATAATTCGTGAAAGTTATAGCCTATATTCTGCCCATGTATCTCTTGTGCATAAAATGTCAGGGGAAAAAAAGAATCGATTATGCATGATTTTTTTGGAAAATTGAATACAATGAACAAAACTGACGCTGAACCTTTGCCCAGAATTGATAGTATATAAATTAAATAATGCCACAAAGTTTCCACATTTGATTTTGCTTCAGGATATTGTTATATTCCAGTTCATAAGGATGATACAAAAAATTAGCTTTTCCTACATATTTTTGTCTTTTTCAATGGATAAGATTACCTTTTGGACTTAAAAATGTCCCTACAATATTTAATATTGAAGCATTCGAAAATCTTTAGATAAATACAAAATTAAAAATTAATTGTTTTTTAACTTTTCAATAGTAAATTAATCATGTATTACATTTTCGAACACATTTTCACCATATTATTTGATTCTAGATTATATTACGTCTAGTAATTTTAATTACATTACATCATCTAAAAACACATTACAGGAAAATACTTTTTTATATAATAAACTAAGACTTGTTATTTGACAATTTTATCCGATTCTTCCTTAAAACGCTTGGAGGTTGATTCCAGTATAAATGCAGATATATAACTAACTTCCATTATATCTTTTAAATCTCGTCAATTGTCGCGGGTACAGTTGTTACTTTAAAAGAACAACGCAGTCACATTCTAATTTGAAATCAGTTTTATTTTAGGGTATCCAAATACGTTCGGAGCCGTGATTTTTAAAAGTGCGTAAATGGATAACTTTCATGATATTTAGTGTCACTCAGATTAGAATACATACATAAAATTGTTTTAAGGACATTTTGACAAAAAAATTTTTATTTAGATACAATATTTTGGCAAAAAATTAACTTAGAATAACCTTTTTTCCAAATGTTCTCCTTTCGTGAAAAATACTTCTATTAGAATAATATTTTGCCTTATATAGCTTAGACCTCTGTTCAGAGGCTCAACTAGAATTTTTGAAATATATAACTTAGAAGTGGGTTTATTCATATTTTACGACAACAGATGGGAGCAATTTTAAGAAAAAAACGTCAATAATTATTTCAATGGGTGGTAACTCTGAAAATAATGTGAATTTTTCAAAAATCATAGTTGAGCCTCTGTAGAGAGGTCTGAGCTATATACAGGCAAAATATTACTATAATAGAACCATTTTTCACAAAAGGAGAACATTTGGAATAAAAGATTATTCTAAGTTATTTTTTTGCCAAAATATTATCTAGTTTTGAATATCAGAGTGAGCTTTTGATCTTGGTATGAGTGTTTGATTTGAGCCAACAACGTGACAGATTTCATTTTTGTTAAGGTCGCATTCCAAAGCAACACGAGATATCTTGTCGTTGAACCTCGTAAGTTTGAGCTTTGATCGAGTGAGGAGGAAGACACCTGAGCTGACTCCTCTAAATTCTCTATCATGTATACGTAAGAACCTAGAATTTCGACAGAATCAGCGTACATCAGCCTTTCTACACTGCGGTAACCTGCCTGCTGGTCTGTAACCGCGCTTTGCACGCGTTAAATGAGTGAGCTTAGGAGAAATTCCCTCGTGGGTTATATATATATATAGTCATTTACTCCTGTCACTCTTTTAATCCTGTCCTTTGCTATTTGCAATTTGCAAGTGGAGGGATCTCGGCTGTTTCAATTAATATCTCCACGGAATTACAGGATTAGCTATTAGCGATGTACCTCGTAAATTTTAACTATCGTCGTATGACTAAATAACGAACTAATAAGTCCCTCTTTAAGCATTCAAGTTGTATCATAATATAAGGCCAATAAACCTCACGCAACTTCAAAATACGACCAATAAAAAATCAGATCACAAGAAAGTAGCGCATATAATTTGGCCTTTAAGTATTAGATTAACAATTGAAAAATTCATGATGAAATAGCTTTGAACTTAAAACTGAAAAGTCTGATCCCTCCCCCTCCAAAAAATATATTATTAATCATTAAATCATTTTTAAACTCTATTACGAAAAAAAGTTCCATTCGAAAAAATTGTATTGTTTAATGCTTATGCTTATGCTTTAATTGTAAACTTCAAATTGCTTTATAGTAAAAAATTCTTTATATTATTCAAGAATTTCATTTTCGAGTCAATGTTATCCTAGCAATGCATTTAAATCTTTATACCTATAGTAGAAGTTCGTAACAGTCAATGAGAAACATAAAATAATGTACATTTTATTAATCTAAGTTGTCTATTCAAGCTGTCTTACCTGAAATTCATAGAACGCAAGATGTTATTCATTTAAGGAGAGCCCTGTTTATAGGACGGGATTAAGTTCTAACGTTTCTGACTAATTGTGTTTACTTCTGTTACCTAACGTAAGCTTTTTCTTTTTTGGCTAGGTTGGTTAACTTCGTTCGCATGTAATCTGGATAACATAGAATTCTACGCTATATAAGACTGTTGTCTCCTCAACTTACAGTTAATTCGTTTCTTCTACAGAATTCTTTCTTTTGTTACATTAGGATTTGGCATCGCCGAGTTAATCTTGCCTCGACTATCTAGTTCTCAGATTTGGTTCTTCTATTATAAGTACTCAATAGTAATTTCACTTACCTAAAAATCTGATATTAATTAAATATTATTGATTTATATATTTTACAATGTGTTAGTGAGAAATTCTTCAGTTCCTCAACTTTAAATGGACACATTTTATTCAAACACGTCATATATCATACTATGTATGCTTGTTACATATATATATATATATATATATATATATATATATATATATATATATATATAAATTTTTTTAATGTTTTCACTTTTTACTGAGACTAAGATAATCTAGAAGAATTCACACATAGCTATTTTTTAAAAATATTTTTTTTTTTTCTCTTTATAGCACTAAATTCTATTTTTCATTTTCAAAAACTCATGCTAACTCCTGCGGAAAAGCAAAACTTGATCCTTTTTCATCTTACTATAATCCTGTTTCTACTTTTGCGTTGTCTTTTTTCAAAGATCCTTTTATATTTTTTCAATGTGTACTTGTACATATTTCCTTTATTCATAACTATTCTATAAATTTTAATTTACGAATTGATATGTTACATTTTTATGGAAATTCTATCCTGTGATTAAATTCTTTTAAACTTTTTAATCGCAAATTAAACAAAAGTCAAATCCCGTCCGTCGTCTTAAAATTTATCACAATGAAAGAATTTTCCTGTTCTTACATATATTCGGTGACAAATTAAATTGTTATCTAAATACGTGTTATGAGTTTCTTCTCTGATTAAGAATGCTTTTGATTGAATGTTTTTCCATTTAGAAATAAATTTCCTGACAAAACAACCTGAATCACTTATTCTTCCTCCTCCTCCTTGTAATTATTTATCCATTTTTTTGTTGAATAATATCTTCATAATTATAATTCTTATAATTACTTCTAACAAGAATGCAAACTATCTGAATTTTTTGTTATATTTTAATTTTTTAATCAAAACAGTGTTTCTCAATTTTCTTTTCCTTCTCAATTTTTTTACAAAGAGTCGTTCTAAAAAAAATGTGAAGCAAGTTTTACTTTAATGAAAAATTTCTCAACCTATCCTCCTGTTTGACACAGCGTCATTTCTCATTAATATTATTCTGTACCTTTCCTTACCAAATCCTCTGTGTACACTTTTGTAACGGTTGAGAAAAATCGCATTTATTATCTTTTAATTTGAAGTGAAGTGAGCTTACAACATACGGGATTTAAAAGTAAAGATCAATATTTGAAGAAGAAAATCAGGAAGAAAAATATAAGGACTCTTTCAATTAAAACAAAAATCCCATTTTAAATTTTGTTTCTTTTAGCTGAAAGTAAAGCGATTTTTTTTGTTTAGGAAGCTATTGTTTCAACTTTATTTTAAAAACTTTTTTATTTTTAATAAGAAGTAATTTTTTGTCAACTAAGTTTTTTTTGTGGATTATTTTCAATTAAAACGTTTTGTAAGCGAATTCTTAATTTAGTGCAGAGGATATAAAAAAATAAAAGGAATCTCATTCTCTTACCCAACCTCTATTAGATTGATTGGTTAGAACTTCAAATGTTGGTAATGGATACCGTAACTTAGAACTTTGGTCAATAGACAACTAGTAAATGACGGCTAGCAAATTAAAATTTATTGAAAACTTAGAGACTGAAAAGGTATGTTCCTTGTAACTTGCAACGGCTTTATTATTTAACACGATTATATTTAATAGAAACAAGATTTAAATCCTTAATTTGACTCATGTATTACTAGTCTTGGAATTTGTTACCTTACTCTATTAGATTATCAATTGAATATTTTAATGTATATTTAAGATTAAAATGTGCATTGAAATTTTCGTTAGTTGAAAAAATATTCATTATTAAAAGCTGTTCACAGTCAGCATTATTTATAACACTGCAGTGTCCAATATCTGCATGTGATTCTTTTATCTTTAATTCTTTAATGTTCAAGTTATTTCCGTCTCTATAGTAGAGATAATTAACTGTTATTTATATACATAATAAGTTTCCCGAACTTCTTTAACACTATTTCTAATTAATTTTGAAAGTAAATATTATTATTTATAAAACACATTACAATACAATTATAGTATTTTTGTGTATTTCCTAATGGCATCCCTTGAAAGGAGTTTACGTATTTACTTTCTAAATTATTTCCAATAATTTAGTCATATATTCAGCATGTTTATTTGAAAAAAAATGAGATACAAAAGTTAGTAACATACGAGTAATATATACATTCAGAATTGGAAATAACTATGAAAATTTATTTTGTTTTGCCTTATAAAATATATACACAGAAGCACATTATTATCGAAAAAAGGCTCCATTCATTCAATTTTATTGGAACCTTTCAATCTCATCTTAAGCCCTGCTTTGCTTTCATAATTTAGGTCATCTTCTTTCATTCATTTTGGTAAGATAAGAAATAGGAAAGACAAACACGAATTTTTCATTCGCTTCTCAGCTAAGTCAAGACCGATGGTAGTGTAATTGCATTTTTACAGGAAATAATGATCCTTTTGTCAATAAACTTTTTGCTTTAATGGGTTTCCAAGGGAAGCGCTTCAACGTCAGCAAGATTGCCATTGAGGGGCGCTCGATCAAGACGAAACAGTCTCTCAGCCGATGTATTATCCTTTTTCGTATTTTTTTCGAACTTTATTGTTTTAAATTCTTTTAAAAATCATTAGAGGACTGAAGTGCCCAATATTTTGCATTTTAAAGTGGTTTTACTAAAAACACAAGAAGATATTTGAGCATATAATAATAAACTATGTTGTGTTTTGCGCATTTTTTTATATGGCATAAAATGGTGAAATTTTATTAATAAATTTTTTGTCTAAGAATGTTTCAAATGTAGAATGCTTTGATATTTTATTGAAATAAGCTGAGCACAGGAGAATTAAAATTAATCTAAAATGTGAATCTTTATTGACGCAATATTTTTGAATTTATTGCTGTATTATTTATTTGTTTATAAAACAATATTAAATTTTAAACTTTGACTGTAAAAAACAATCATGTTGATTTAGTTTCTTATACGATGAATAGATTTAAGAACAGAGCATAAGGTTAAAAATTAGATAGGGCCTTCTAATTAAATAGATAAATAACTATAGGGTTTAAATACTTTTCAGTTTAATAATTCCAGCATGAATCCTTTCCCCATAAGCTCCTCGCTTTATACATCTTATATAAATTTTATGTATTCTGAAACTATAGAAACAGTGTTTCAGAGAACAAGTGATTTCATAAGTATCAATATATACAAATAAAATGGTTAAAATATGTAGAAGAAATATAAAATTAAGTACGTTATGCTTAGAACAACTGTATGGGACACCTAAATAAGATAAATAAATTCAAAGAAAAATAAACTGCTTTTATGCTTTTTATCTACCCAAAATAATAAGAAACTATAAGAAAATAATAAAACGTACTATTTGGTGAATTAAATATTATAGGTGTATTTTCAAAGCACTTATAACCATAAAATATATTTATTTATGTTTTTCTTTAAACTATATTTGACAAAAAGTAATTAAAAATAATCTATTTATTTAAAAGTAAAAAGGTATTTTAACTGATCTAAAGATATAATTTTGAAAAGGTAAACATTTTCTAAGTAAGAGAAAAGTATATTTAAATAATAAAAAGTCCACCTGTATTCAAATCACTCAACTGAAAATAGGAGGATATTTAACACCCATTATACACAATTTTTGAACCTTTTATTGAATAAATTACATTAATTGATATCTAATAATTAATGCTGTAGAGTAATTTTTTCAAAGTGTTTAAGGTCAACTGTTTTATTTTTGATTCTTCTACTTTTGAAATTTTCTCCCTGGCCTTTCTCTAGCATTTTATGAATAAATTTATTTATCCTTAGTTTAATTTATTACATCAAAGTTCTACTGTCAAGAAGAGACATTCTTAAGCAGTTAATATCGAAACTATCATAAGACATTAGGTTATTAATAGCATCTAATGAAAAGCCTTATTAAGTATTCATATATGCAAGTATATTTTAAAAAAGTAAGGTGCTAAAAAGGATGTATTATTTTTCTCTTTAAGTTTTCGTATCAAAGCATTTATGTGATTAAAAAAGATATGAGCTTTATTATTAAAATATTTTCCCATCCAAATTATGATTCTTTTTATTGAATAAATTATACTGTATAATTTTACATGGAACTTCAATTTTAATGTTTGACTTTCACACATCAAAAACTATTTGCAGCCCAAGAGTTTTATAGAATATGATCTTTTGATATATTCTTATTAGATTATGTATAAGGGGACTTTAAAATTTAATATAATTTTATATGTATATAAATTTATCAAATGTCTTCCGGAAAAAAATTATTTATGTTCCCAATTATTTGAAAATGAAGGATAAATATCTCTAAAGAAGAAAAGAATTTAATATGTTTGTGTATATATAATTATGATTAATATACTAAGTTATTATAATTATGACTTATAAAACCGAACAATAAGCAAAAAAATAAATAAATATAAAATAACTAGACAGTACAGAGCAAAGTAAAATTGCCCCAGTAATACATAGGTAAATAGGCTTGTGTCAAAGATTGTAAAGTTAAACATAATTTCAGGACGGCATCCTTCCCTGTTATTTGTAAATATATTATGTTGGTTTTATGATAAATTAGAAGTAAATACCAAAACATTACTGATCTAGAAATGTCTAATTTAGTATAGAAGCCGTAAATTTGATGATAGTAGTTATGTATGAGTAATAGAAATAAAAAGAGGCTTGAATTTAAAATGTTCACTTTCAGAAAAATGATTTCAAACATAACTATTAAATTTTGCTTCAAAAATAAAATATAAAAAAAATATTTTTCATTTAGGCACTCACATATACACAAGCCATATATTGAAAGTACTGCTTTCGGAAACATTTTTGTAATTATATTATATCATATACATAATTCCAGTTTCACGTAGGCATTATTAAAATTTTCGAGACCATATTACTTGTTTTATTCGAATACATTCCTAATTTTTCATTGTTTTGTTGGAATATTTTTAAGCATAAGAAATTAATATATTCCAGTTAAGATACAAAATTTGTTTGGATAAAATAATAAATTAAATTGTAAGAAGTCTTTTATTGTGCATTTATATTTTCTAGGTTCTTTTTCTTTCCTTCTTTTCAAAAATAAAAAAAAAATAAAATTTTATAATACTTTTACTATAGAAGAAAATATTTTATGGTGGGTTTTTCTTTTTGTATCCTTCGTGAAAGATAAAGCCCCATGTTTATAGATAAGTGAATAAATAAATAAAAAAATCTTCAATTCCCAGTAATATCAAGAGACAAATATTCTTGCAGAATATGATAGTCGATAAAATATTTGAAAAATCTTTTACTGGCCTTAGGCTTGTTTCTAAAACAAAGAATAATGTAGTTTCCATGAACTTATTTCTATGAATATATGTTTCTAAATCGATATAAATAAAACTTATGATGTAAAATGAATTTCTGTTATTTACTAGATTGATATCAATAAATGTAAATGGAATTATCTGAATAAACACAATATGTATATCTTTCTATATTCTTTAAATATTTCGAATTTTCATAAAATTTGATTTTTTCATTAAAAATCTTCAATTATATTGACTATTTGAATAATTATTTTTGAATAAATATAACACTTTAATTGTTGTGTGTTATTAGAATTTTCTATTTATTGTTTTTACAAAGAATTGTAATCGAATACTTTAAAAATACAAGACGTGTGTTCTAACGAGACACACACATACACATATAATTTTTATTCTTATTAAAATTTTCAGTAATACACTCAACTCTTTTTTTACATAATAGATACATTCCTTAGAAAAACATGCAAAAAAATCGTGTAAGAAATTACATGCGACGTATGGTAGATCTGAGTATATGTTCCACAATTTTAAAAAATCGTGTAAAATTTGAAAAATTTTTGAATATATATTTTCCTAAAAAAATGAAGTAAAAACAGTAATAATAAAATCCATGTTACATTTTTATAAAACAAAAACAAATTTATTCTATATGTATATACAACATATAAAAATTCAAATTTAAATTAGAAATAAAACTACTAATTAACAACTACTAATCGCTACCTGATATCAAGCGTGCACGTTTATTGAAAACTGGAACAAAAATGCTATCATCGGAAGATGTTGCGTCAGAAATGTCTGTCAAAACTGTTGGTTTTGATTCAAATGAATAATTACGTTAGTTATTAATGACCTCTTTTGATTTTTTTTGTTGTTATAAAGTCTTATTAGCGACTGTCTTTTTGGTTTCTCAAATTAATTATGTGATCCTTGATTTTAAAGTATGCTCTATGTCAGGACCATGCGTAATAAAATACTCTTTCTTTAATTAAATTTAAAGCCCTCGCAAATTAAATCAGCTGTTAATAGCTTGACTGACTTCACCTCCGACTCCATCAGTATTGAATTCTTTTTTTCATAAACTCGTTCAAATAAACCTCATCTAAAGGGCAAGAGTCCCCAAATTTTTTGTAATTTGTGCGAGAACAAAAAATTCTTGTAAAAGAAATCGCTAAATTCTTGTACCATGTTATTTCAAAATCGTGTGAAAAAAGACCGTATAAAATAAAGATTTGGGTGTACTTATGAATATCCAACATGTGGAGATCGCCTTTCTTTGCATTTGTAACAATTTAGCTATCTGAAGTAGTATTTGAGAGAGAGTAGAGGATATTATATGTATGATTTTTTTTTACTTTACATGTCTTGGCTTTTTCTTATCCAAAATATTTTGTATTTCCTTCATCTACTGTCTTATTCACAATACTTTAATATGAAAGAAGGGGGGCAGTATATTAAAATAAAAAAAATTAAATAGTTTAGAAGGATGTGAATTTAAATTAAATAATTTTGGTAAAAAGTAGAAAAAGAATGCATGTGTAATATTTATGAGTGTATCGTTCTAGCTTTATTTTAGCTAAAAATAATAATATCATTAACAGTAATTAGTTTTATTTTTATATCAGAAATGAATAAATCATAAAACACTCTCCATGCAGTAAGTTAGATAATCATAAAAAATACTTAAAATGTATCGCAGGACATTTTATAGCCCCCGGTTTGAAAAAGGTTCCAAAAATGTTTCTCCGGTTTCTAATTCTTTCTCAGATAGGCAAATTTCATTCCAAGTCAAACAAATACTTTAAAGATAGTAAAATATATTTAAAAGATTTTATACTAACTTTTAATAATTTATTATCTCTTTTTTGTCTTTTTTCTTCTTAAGTGGATTGAAAAACATAACAATCGAGATAGAAGTATAAAAAATTAATAAGGTCAAAATTTAATTAATGTTTTGAATAATTTGAAGAAAGTTGCAAATTAAACTCCAGAGGGAAAAATGATTTAGCAAATAAAATAGCGAAGTCAAATAAATAAATATAACTGAATTACCCGGTATTTCCCAGATATCAATCAATAGATTAATATATTATCTAAGTCAAATGTAAGGATAATTTTTTTTATGCTACTGTAGGAGACGATTTCTATAAAGACGTTCATAGTAGTTCTTTGAGCAACAAAAGATATATGGCTGCCAAATTTTAAGTCTGTATGTCTAATACAAAAATTGTAATTTTTATCTATAACTCTCTCGTAACCGCATAGGGGGTAGATTTCCACAAAAGTTGTTTTTGGTGAATCTCTACTTAAAAAAAGACACGTTCTTGCCGAATTTAAAGTCTGTCGGACTAATAGTTCCAGAGATCTTGTGATAAGTCAGTGAGTTGCTTTTCAGCAAAATAAAAATCATTTTTGAAAGATATATTATTGTTAGTCTTCTTTTCTCCTTGAGAGTCAATTAGCAAAACCCGATCTTGGAGGATTTCTACTCAACAAAAAAAAAGACATGTCAGGCAAATTTTAAGTCTGTCGTTTTCATAATTCCAGGGATCTCGTGATGACTGGGTCGCTTTCCTCGAATAGATATATTTATATTATATTATATTATATTATATTATATTATATTATATTATATTATATTATATTATATTATATTATATTATATTATATTATATTATATTATATTATATTATATATATTATATTATATTATATTATATTATATTATATTATATTATAATATATTGCATTATATTATATTATATTGTATTATATTATATTATATTATATTATATTATATTATACTATATTATATTGTATTATATTATATTATATTATATTATATTATGTGTATATAGCAGTGTTTCTCAAACTGTGGGGCGCGCGGTATTCCTGCGAGGGGGGCGTGAGCATATGGAAAATAAAAGGTTTAAAAAAATAATTTTTTGGAATGAAGAAAAACAAAATGCTTTCTGACTTAATAAAAAATGCACATTTACACTGATATAATTTATATATATCATCTGGGGATCATCAAAAATAAAACATTCCACTTCAAACGTTCATTAGCTATCTTTGATCCTATAACCAAATAAAAAAAGGCATTTTGTTTGCTTTATTGTAATCACACGATGAGAGATTTTTTTTATTACGTTTCTTTTAACCCCTAAAATACTACTTTTGACTATCATATATTTGACCTTCAAGCTTACTGGTATGTACTCCAACTGTTTTTCTTTTAGGAAAGTTGTAAATAATATTTTTCTGTTGCTTTTTTTCCATGTGAATGAATTATATGATATATGGATAAGCCTATTGAGTACTTTGAAGGATTATCTGGCCTACATACAATGCATAACGGAAAACTTTTTACGCAATTCTTTTTTAGAACTAATATTCATATGTTTTATTGAATACTTTTTTAACACGGGATCGTTCGCGCGATGCGCAGAGTCATCTGATGTTCACGAAATCGTTAATTCTAGGAAAACTCTTTATTTGTTACCAATGACCTTGACAGAGTATCCTCCAATAAGACAGTCTTAATGGGAACTAAAATGAATTTATCACATTTCGCCCTCTTTTTTGGGGGAGTTTCAAACGTTTTTTTTTTTTTTTTTTTTACAATCAAGTTACTTGTTTTGATCGAGTTCCCTGCGCGACCACTTTTGTTCAAAAATATTTTCTATGAACGTGCTTTATGTCCTTTATTAAGGGCACGCAGATTTGGAACATTTTCATTAGTTTTATTGGATTTTTTCTCAAAAAATTAAAGAAAAATTGTGAAGTCCTTGAAAGTAGGTAAGAGTATATTTTCTCTTAATTAAATTATTCACTGGAATTGGGATTTTTATCGTGTATAGTAAAAATAATTATAAAATAAATTATATAGTTTAAAAACAAACTAAAAAAAACACGCTTTTATAGTGAATCTAACTAAAAAGTAAAAAAATAAAAATATATATTATTTAAAAGTAACATATGCGAAATTTGATACTTATCTTGTTAATTTGTACGGTTTATAATTATGATCGTATTGTAGCTTTAGCACCCCCCTCCCAAATGCATTATTATTGCATTCAATACATTTGGGGGGTGCGTGATAAAAATTGTGATTGAAAATTGGGTCGCCAGTAGTTAAAGTTTGAGAACCACTGGTATATAGACTTTTACATTATGCAACATTCTAATCGTAATGATGTACACAAATACTATTTAAAATCTTATTGAGAGAAAGATATTCTGAATTTTTACTATCCAATTTATTTGCTATCAAATACAATTTTCTATAAATTAATGCGTTTAAAAAATTAACCTGAAAAATATTTTTTTGCGTAAAGAATATTAAATTTTGTAATTTTCTCGTATTATGTGTAGATCTCAATTTAAAAATGAAATAAATTTTACAGAAATTACACAATACATAAGTATAATTTGCAATAGTAAATGTTTTGTGGGTTTTTCTCAAGGATGTTAATTTTTTCTCGAGAGCTGAAAATATAAATAATTTTCATTTAGGTACAATACTTTGAGGTTAAAATTAAATAATGATATTCTTTTACACCTTATTTACAATAAAAGGAGGTTTCAAAAAAGTGTAAAATGTTTTAAATATAATCGTAATTTTAAAAGTTATAAGCTTATGAAAACAAGAAATATTAATTAAGTTTTACGTTGCACATGATATTTTCTAAAATGGTAGTTCTAATTGTTAGCAATAAGTTTATTAATAAAGTTAAATATTTTTTACACAGTAGAATTTTTATATAAATTGAATAATAAATAGTATTTTATAAAGAATAAAACTTAAATTTTAAAATTTTTTTAAAAAAAAATTTCAATATTTTAAAAAAATTTTGAGATAAAAAAGATTTATAATGATAAATTAGGTAGGGCTTAAAGAGTAGGACATATTTATAATTCTATGAAATTTTATATATCAAAGGAATACTATTTTAGAAAATACCACGCACAACGTAAAATTTACTTAATATTTCATATTTTGATATGCTTTTAATTTTTTTTAAATTATGATAATATTTTAAACATTTTACACTTTTTTGAGACATAATTCCTTTATAAAAAATGTATCAAAGAATTTAATTATTTAATTTTAACTTCAAAGAATTATGTCTATTTGTAAATTGTTTATATTTTCAGCGGTCGAGACAAAATTAATACCTCTGAGACCCTTTAATGATTTTCATGTTGTGGTTAGTTTACTCATTTAATGAACTGAACTGTATATAGATGTGGTAGGATTGATACACTCATCTTATTGCCTTTGAAAAATATCTGCATTTAGTTCTTATTTGCTTAATCAGGGATCTACGTTTTATGTTTCATATGTTTACGATATCACGACATGACAATAAAACCAAGATACTTTGAAAGATAATTGTATTTTTACCGAACTGTATTATTTCTGACAGAGTATATCCAGCAGAACAAAAATTCTAATATAAACATTAATAAATCGTGATACTACTAGTATTAGTTTTTTTCTTTTGTGAGAAAGACATGTACCTTTTCAACATGTGTGCAAAGTAAAAAATTCATTTTGAATGGTATTTAAATTAATTTAAATGTTTCTTTTTTCTTTATGTAACCTTATCTGTGAAATTTTTACGTTCCTTTTGCTATGAATAAATTGACCTCTTTGTAATTATTATTAAATATTTAATTAAGTTCTTAAAAAATTTGGCATATTTAATTTTTTTAATTTTAAAATAAGAAAAATCTAAAACAAACATAGTTTCTTGAACTTTTTTTGTGTATTTTAATTTTATAACTTATAACGAAATTTTGAAGAAAATAATGTATACATTTACGTTTCTAGTATACTAACATAGCATTTCCAGCATAATTCTTACATTTATGGTATCCGACTACGTTCGTAACCGCGATTTTGCAAAAGCGCATAAGTGGATAATTTTCATGATATTTAGTGTCACTTAGATTAGAATATATGCATAAAATTGTTTTAAGTACATTTTAACAAAAAAAATTTATTTAAATACAATATATTGTCAAAAAATTAACTTAGAATAATCTTTTTTTCCAAATGCTCTCCTTTTGTGAAAAATGCTTCTATTAGAATAATATTTTGCCTGTATATAGCTCAGACCTCTCTACAGAGGCTCAACTAGAATGTTTGAAATATATAACTTAGAAGTGGGTTTATTCATATTTTACGACAACAGAGGGGAGCAATTTTAAGAAAAAAAACGCGAATAATTATTTCAATTGGTGGTAACTCTGAAAATAATGTGAATTTTTCAAAAATCATAATTGAGCCTCTGTAGAGAGGTCTGAGTTATATACAGGCAAAATATTATTATAATAGAACCATTTTTCACAAAAAGAGAACATTCGGAAAAAAGATTATTCTAAGTTAATTTTTTGCCAAAATATTATATTTAAATAAATTTTTTTTGTCAAAATGTCCTTAAAACAATTTTATGCATATATTCTAATCTGAGTGACACTAAATATCATGAAAATTATCCATTTATGCGCTTTTTTAAAATCACGGTTCCGAACGTATATATAGTCGGATACCTTAATGAAATTTATAATAGTATACTTCTCCAGAAGAATCTCAAAAGAGATCGTGAAACTCCTGATCATTATGAGCTGTGTAGATATGTGATAAAATTCCATTTACTTAATATTTTTTTCACATTAGCTCAGAGATATATTTGATAATAATTTTATTTGATGAAGAATGTGTAATTATGTTATTGATACAAGGAAAAATATTGAAAAGGATTGATTCCCATCATGAATTATTCTACAACGTCCATCTGAAATAGTTAATTTAATATGAATGTACTATTATTAATTATTGAGTATACTGTCATTAATTATTATTATTAAATATGTATTACTATTAGACTATTAAGTATTAAACATAAATGATGATTAAATAAATAATAAAAAGGAAATAAAAAGCAAAACGAGAATGAATTAAGTATATAACAATAAAAAAAATAATAAACTAATATTTGAGAATATTGGTTGTTTTTTGATCAAATAAAATACAAAAAGTTCACAATAAAATAAAACAACATAAATACTATTAAAAATCGCCTTATCAAAAATATTTTATTTTGGTTTCAATAGAATTAAATATCTCATTCGTTTTCTGTTCTAATGAAGAATTTCCTAATTTTTTCTTTTGAGTGAATTCTTCAGATTTTTTGAAATTTTTTTGTGGTTTGCTTCAGTAATTTACACGGGATTAACAATAGATAATTGTAATATCATACTAAGAAGAAAGCTAAATTTACTTCATAAAATATCATTTTTTTAAAAAAAATTAGAATTTTTTTGTTTAGGACTAGTTGAATGACCAGTGAGGTCATTCAGCAAGTGTATTTCGTATTTTTATATTTAGTAAAAGTATTAAGTCATTTCGGGATCAAAAGATTTTAGTTATGCGTCCTTCTCTCTTTCGATAAAATTATAATAATGTGGCAGTCGGATTGGTGACTTAAAGGTAACTAGCCCGTTTCGTTCACCTAAGAATGTGGGTTCTATCCCTACTGGAGTCGACAGATATTCTGGAGGCGAAAATTGAAGGCAGGCATGTCATATGATTATGTGGCTTGTAAAAGATCACTTGAGTATCAATTTGGTTCTGGTACTCTCGGTAAAATTAAATCGTGGCAATATTCATCATCCGACACACGCTTGAATCAAAATTAATTTAAGAGTCCAAATTTGGTAATGAAAGCCTCTACTAGATGATGCCAGCATGAAATGGCTCTCAGATTTGGGGACTCGCCGTGTTTGCAAAGGTTTGATTGCCAATATGGAGCCCATTAGAAAAATAATAATATTAATATGGTATATTATTCTATTTATTCTTGTGAATAAAGTTTCCTTCACTTTACTTTGTTTAAAAATGTTACTTATGTCCCAAACATGTGACTTTTCCTTGTTCTTCCGAAGAAAGAAAATAAATAGTTGAAAAATGCTCACATCCATAATAAACAGGAGGGAAATAAAGAGAAAGTTTGAATACTTTATTTTCTGAATTATTTTATACACACTTTAAATTCACAACATCATTTGCGTTTATCATTCTTTTCAAATGTCTTTTCATAAAGAAAAAAAAAAGATTTGAAACCATAAGAAACAAAAAGAAATAAGTTTATACGCTGAATTTTTGGTTATTTTTGTAATT
This sequence comes from Trichonephila clavipes, assembly GCA_019973935.1. NCBI lineage: Eukaryota > Metazoa > Arthropoda > Arachnida > Araneae > Nephilidae > Trichonephila > Trichonephila clavipes. The sequence continues at coordinate 241,202 of BMAU01019076.1, read as the reverse complement.
TATCAAGATATACATTTGTATTATTATAAGGCACTTTTATATAGGAGCGAGATGTATCTCGACCAAACAGAATTACCCCTCATATATCTTTCCTCAAAATAATACATTTCTTTTTGTTTTTGCGTTATGAAGGATAATTTAAGATATTTTCCCTGCGTAGAGAAATTGTAAGATATTATATTCCGCAGTGGAATAAATGTAAAAACGCTGTATTTTTAATATTATATAGTAATGGTAAACACACACAAACACACAATATTTCTTTATTTAAAATTATGTAATTATAATAATAGAGATGATCCCTCTCTCCCTTTCATGTGAAAAGAATTTCGTTCTATGCATGAATGAAATTTAAAATGTAATGGAATATGGAACATACGTTAATTATTAAAGGAAGAGTATTCTCAATGGTGATATTGTCAGATGTCACTATCACGTGATTTATTTTTTATCCTCAAGAAACCATGATAGTTATCGCATGTAGCAGTAGTTCTTAAAATGTGGTCCACGGACCTCTGATGGTTCCCAGTGCCTTCAAGGGGGTCTGTGGAGCCTCTCGTGTAACTTTACGATTTCCCTTTTGCAGACTCTGAAAGGTCTCTTAGAAAAATTGAAAGATGTGCCATCTTAGACTAGATCATTAAATTGCCTACTAATGAAAAATTCTTCCAGAACACGTATATGGATTAGGAATATTATGTCGGGGAGAGGGTTTTGGGGGTTCGCGATGTCAGGCTGATACATAAAAGAGGCTTAAGAACATCGGAAGCTTTAGAACCACAGGCATGTAGAATAAAAGTTTTTGTATTTCTTATGCCGGGTTTTCCAGATACAATTGATACATTGCACTTATTAATTAAGTTGTAAAATAAAACAGCATTGCCCTGGTTGAGGTCTTTTGAATTAAAATGATAAAGTGTTTTCATGGAACTCATAATTTCATTATAGGAAGATATTATGTTCCCTTTAAGTATATTTGAGGTTTTCGTTGTTTTAAGTTAGTTTTAATTTATAATCTACAGTCTTATATGTCAATATAAAAATTATAAATAATTTGAATGAGGGAAAGGAAAGTAATGCTATAAGAATTCTTTTATAAACATATTGAATATACATAAAATTTTATTTAGAAATGTTTTGAGAAATAAACTAAATATGTACATGAAATCATATAGACTTAAAAGACTTTGAAACAAATAAACAATATACATGATATTTAAATCAATCGTACCTAGTTATGTTCAAAATAATAATTAACCTAATACCTAATTAATTCACTTAAAATATTCATTTTCTGTTCAGATTTTATTCATGTTTTCTTATCAGAGTTTATATAAAGGAGAACTCTAAAATTTTTATCAATTTGTTATTCTTGGAGTACATCTTGTATAGAGATGATTCTTCAATAGAAAGATTCTTCAATAAAATTTCTAATACACTTTTTATAATCGGTAAAAAATTTAACTTTCTAAATTTTATGAATCGGGGGTGTATTTTAATACATAGTCTGACTCAAAAACTAATTAAAAGCAACTTACTTCTAAGAGTCTGGTCTAATCAACTCAATATAAGGGAATATAAATCAAAATTCTTCCTTAGTTGGCTCAAAATAGGGTAAATGTCAGTGGGTTTACACTTCGCATGAACCTGAATTTATATTTTTATAATTCATTCAAAAATTAATTAAATGATAAAATTTATATAAATTCACATGCAGCATTTTAATTCAAGTATTGATAAAAAATATTTTTGTTCTATGAAGTTTGAAATTAAACAATTGATTTATTTTTATATTTCAAACATAGGATAATCTTTCAAATAATTTCGAAACAAAGGGGGGTTGTTAAAATCCCGTAATGCATTATTTATCAGTGCATTTATTTAAATTACATTTAAAAGCATGATTTTGTCATCGAAAAATCTTTAACTGTTTTTTATTAATCACATACAATTGGATTCTTCAGTTTTCTCGGTACTTTCCTGCTTTTTTTAGTTTTAAAAATATCTGTGGTATTTACGTATTTATTATAGAATTTTTAAAATTAACAGAAAGAAAAAATTATTTAATTATGACATTTACAATTTTTTGCATTCTCAAGAGGATTCAAAAACAATTTTATTAAGGAACTAATAATTATCAAACATTGAAGCAAAAAAAGACAAATTTAACTCTTTTGACATATTTAAAAATGTTGAATAGAACTCTTCGTATATTTATTACTTTTATATGCTATTAATTGCATTCAAACTAAAGCTGATAAAAACTTAATACAGTTTTTATGAATTTAATTCTAATACGGATTACCCAGATCCCTGCTGATAAATATTTTCAAACTGTACAATTCAATTAAAATAAATAATTTAGAGCATCTACAAACCAGATTTCTTATTTTACTCTCGGTTTTGTACTTAAATTATATGAGAAGCATATAATTTATCTTAATTTTTTATTTCACTAAAACAATAATTTATACGTATTTTATAACTATTCATAACCTAGGAATGCCATTTTGTGTTTCCAAAAAAAATTCTATTCTTATGGACTCACTTTGAAAGATGAACGATTAGTTCTATATTGTAAATTATTTGAATTAGCTTCACACACATTAAAGTAAAAATTTATTCTCGCCACCTGAGCTGACGCAGAAATTATTCCACTTGAAGACTTTGAATTTTTATTCAATTACATTTACTGCAGTGATAAATCCATTTAATAGAATAATAGTTCAAATCCTGTAATCTTGTGCTTAAATAGAAAGTTGCTTTAAATGATTTTCATAATCATGATTATTCAGCTACCTCATCCTATAGATTCGTAGTAGTTGCAACATAGTTTTCTGATGTTTGAAATCAATTTTTCTTTTTTAAACAATTTAAAGAATATGAATGCTTAAATAAATGTAAATTAATCTTAGTTAATTTACACTTAATCTTGATTCTTGAAAGCATAACTTGAGTAATATTATTATCTAAGCGAATGAACATTACATAATTTCCAAAATTAATTAATATTCCAATAAATAAACAATATTGTGAGTACTAAGCTTGCTATTTTAAGCAAATTAAAGCAATTATAGCATTTTTAATTTAATAAAATCAATTGATCTCTTGGACGTCACCTCATACTAAAGTTTTTTACTGAAAATCAGTTAAAACAGTTTTTTACCGGATACCTTTGATTTTCAATAGTTATGTTTCCCCTTAGATGATAGGTTAGATTAAGTGAGAAGAGAGAAAAATTCATTTGATTTCTAAAATTCTCTGTAATGTTAAGGCCTTCTTTTTTAAAGTTTTCTTTTACATAGGTAGCGTTAAGAATTCTTATATATATACAAGTATAAAAAGTGTTATTACTTAAAATTGTACTAAATAAATTACTAATGAAAGAAAATGGCTCAATACTTTGTAGCAAAAGTATTGAAAAAGAATGTACAGGCAAATATTTTCTTAAAAAGGGTTAATTTGTCATATCATTATTTGATTCTTTTTTTCATTAAATAAAACGGATTCAAAATCAAGTTTTCAGACTGACATTTTCCCACAAGAAAGGCACATGTAAAAATCCAAGCAAGGATAACTTTTGGTTATTTGTATCTTATTATTTACTCATTCCGCCCACAATCATTTACATAAGAAACCCATCTCCATAAAATATTATAAACATATTGCAGATTTATCTTCTTTTTTGTGTTTGCAAATATGGTACTTTACATAGTAAATTTCTGCAGCATCATCCCATTTTTTTCGTATTTATGAATAAGAAAAAAAATTTTAAAACATTGTGTTTTTAACGATCTTTTCTTCTTTTTCTTTCTTCCCATGTTCAAATTTTTCTTCCTATAATTAAATAGATTTTCTGTTTTATTACTTTTCTTTAAATTATTTTTAAATAATTGATACTGTTTACTCAATATGAATCCATTCATTCATTTTGCTTTCGTATTCTTTTTTGTTGATGGTGAACTATTCATTAGAAAAAAATCTGTTTTATTCACTTGTAATTTAATTCACTATCAGGGGCATTTTTCCTATCGAATTATCCCGATTAATCGATTGAACGCAAGTGATAGTTTGTTACTTGGATATAAGACATTTCCAATCTGAATGAAGGTCACGTTCTGCGTCAGTCTTTTTTAGCTTTGGAAGCACCGCATTAGCAGTTCTCATTTCTTTTGTTAAAAGTTATTTCTGTTAGATTAAGAAAGTTCTGGATCCTTCTGATATGAAAAAGGTTTCATTAATATCTGTACTGAACTAAACGAGAAAATTCTAGAAACCCGGATGTTCATTCTCAGTTTATAAGGTTGCAATTGAATTGAATGATTTTTCTGCCTTATATTCCTGTTCATTGATACAAACTGAGATATTTCGGTTAAATAAATAGAAGTGTGAATTGTTTTTAGCAAAATTTTTCAAATATGTAGATTATCCACATAATAAAACACATATTAGAGTAAATTTTATAAACGAATATTATAGTATTAAATGTTATAAATATTAAAATATGCTCCTCTTTACTCATACAGGAAAAACAACAATGTATAAAAGCTAATTAATCATACGTATATTACTAGAAGTTTTAAAAGTACAGTCATTTAGATAAATAATGTGTAATTCTTAAACAATCTGAAGCGAGTTAATAAATTGTAAGATAAATTCAGCTCAAAAGGAAATATTTTTAAGGAGAAAACTGTACATTTTTCGTTCTAACAAATTATGTAAAAGTTTACTTGACAGAAACATTTGCATTGAAGCAGAATATAAATTTTATTTGTTATTTGATACTTAAAGTATCTATATAATTTTCTGTGACTGACTGAATAGATCCAGAAACTTTCAAATTATCGATAATGAAGTTCGAAAATGCTCCTGATCTCATTGTCATGCAAATAAGATGTGAGGAATTAATTTGACATTTGAGCCCATAAAGTTAACTGTAAAAGAATCAATGCCTTTAATGTCTTCAACATAAATGATCATTACCCTATACAGTAATTAAATCTCATCGTATCATACTCAACAAATAATTATTTAGAATCAGTTAATCACGTTTAGTGCGGCAGTAATTTATAAATGAATATGACAGAGTATAGTAAACTAGAATACTCAAGAGTACTAAAATTGATGGCAGCTTTATTTTGAACATGAATATGGCCGTTGATACTTAATTACGGCAATTCAGATTAGAAAATTAACAAACAATAATCCACTAGTAAACTACTTGAATCAATGTTATTTCGGGAATATATCAACAGAAATGTCCTTTTGGAATTAAAAGATCAATCTATATTGGAGGAGAGCGAAGTTTCTCAATTTACATTAATTTCACTTTGTTCATAACACTAATCTATTGAAGCATATAAATGCTCCCAAGTAATATGCCTTACTTGAGTTTAACGACAGAAACTAACTAAATTCTGCTTTCTTCAAAGCTTTTTAACAGTGAATACTCGATCTCTTTTAGAACCATAGCAACCTAAGGATCATAATTGAAACTTTTCAAGCCAGCGACTTTCAAACTACGCCACGGAATCGAGTCTTGATTCTATTGAAGACTCATCGAGTTAATCATTGAAAGATTCTACACTTTAAAAACAAACAGATGTAGTTTTTGATATTCGGGAAGCGAAGTATTTTCTCGAATGTCGTCCGTGTCATTTTACCTTGATCATTAAAGTTTACACCTCTGTTTTTGGAGTAATGGTGTGATATTAATTCAAACCAAATCCAAACAAATGCTTTTTTAAAGTTATAATAGCTGCTTGTTAAAATAAATCTATAAATCAATAATTAACAAAAATTAAGAGAAAATTTATTAGTATTTTCAAGTTTCTAACCTAAATAAACATTAGAATAAATTATTTCGTTAAATTAGTAATTTTAATTTTGAAAATTTAGCATTCAATTACAAGATGTGGCTTATTACTAAATTACAGATGGAAAAAACAACAGTTTAACTTAATTACTTTAATATTAGAAGCTTCTCCACTAGATTCAGAAGAAAATGGTGAGAATATTTCAACTTATGAATTATTTTGAAAAGTATTGATATTAGCAGTGTTTTACTGTGTAATAGATAGACAAAAATAATTACATTTCATAATGTGAGATATTACATTGTAAATAATTAATATTTTTCATCTACATATAAATCATAGAATTGAGATATAACAAATTTGAATGTTAAAAAAATTTATTTCTGTATTCTAGAAAAATCAATAGAACTAGAAAATATTTCTATTTACCATTGTAAAGAAAAATATGCGTTTATTTCCAAACTATATAGACTAGAAATTTAAGTTTTATAATTTATCATTAATTACCGTTGTGAATAAAATTATTAGACTTTTAACTCGCGTTGTATGATTTTGACATACATATATTATGCATGGCATTAAGAGAAGAATTTTAAAATTCTATTCAAAATATTATAGTAATATTTTATAGTATGATTTAGTAAAACTTTTCATTATTTCAAATTTGCTTTCTATACAGGGTTTTTAGGGGGGGGAGAACACTATCTTTATAAATATATTTTTGACAGAACATGTCAATAGATATTGAAAATACACGTCCTTCATTAAGATTTTTGTTTTAACATAGTGGAAAAGTTTCACCCAGATATATTTTTTGAAGTTCTGGAAAGTGTGTGTGTGTGTACTTGACAGATTTGTTTGATTATTAAAATATCAAATAATTTATATAATTGATACAGATGTTTACACAATGATTAATTCATACAGCAATCTGATACTGAAAAATCATAATAGTTAACGATAGTAGTTTCAATAAGTTATTAACAGTCATTCTCTCTCTTCTTCAGAAAATTCCAGTATTTTTCTCTTTTTCTGTTACATTCGAAAAGAAATAACTATAGTTGAGAGGAATCTAAAAAACAGTTCACAGAGTAATGGTTTTCGTCCCTTGACGAGTGAAAACATGAATTTTAAATTAAAAAAATATTTTTCCTTTCAAACCACTCAAAAATTGCATTTCCTTACCCAAAAATATCCAATGCAGAAACTTTTTTGAATATCGGAGAATTCTCAATACCGTTATTTTGGCTTACAGAACTTTTAATTTGGTATCACACATTGAAAGAACATTTAAAACCTTCAAATACAAAAATCATAAATTTTCAGTATACTGATTTTTTTATCAAATACATTTTTAATTTCTTTTCTACAGACTCAAAAATTCTTGTCTAACAATATTTTCAAATTTAAATTCTGTACGAATTCAATAAATATTTTATATATCATACGCAAAATAAACTATATCTAATGTAATTTTAACTTTCCAAATGATACAGTATAACAATTGCTTTCCTCGGGATACACCTGTTATAACGTAACAGAAGGAAATAACATTAATATCTCATTAACTATATTAATGCATTTAACGTAAGTAAAGGAAATTAAATATTTAATTACTTACAGAAAGTCCAAAAGAATGTCAAAATATTTTTGTTGATAAGCACTAATGATGTATTGAAAAGCCTAATTAAGAAATGTATATTAATCAACTAAAAAGAACGGAACAGGATGAAGATAAAAAAATAATAAACAAAGGGGATTGCCTTAGAATGAAACATCATGTTAGGAATTATGTTTTATTGGAAAGAAACCTCAGTTTATTAAATCCTTTAATTTATATTTATTTTGCAAGCCGATCAAATAATTAGAAGTAAATTTGACAGAGTTTACTCATATATATATATATATATATATATATATGTCGAAAACATCGAAAAAAATACTAAAGCTAGAATTGAATTGAATGAAAAAACATTTAAAAGAAAATAAGAAAATCATTGAAAAGATTATGTAAAGTGAATTGTGTTAAACTCAGAAGAAATACAATTAATTATCAAACATTCTTCCAAAGATTTATTTTATTCTAAAATTGAAGAAAAAGGAAAGTTAATAAATTTAACAGGCATAAACATACCATAAATCTTTACAAAAGCAAGAGAAAAGGTCGTTTCACTCATGTAACAACTGAGGGAAGAAAATGTAATATTTCAAAAATTCTAAAGGTTTGTATTAATAAAAAATGAAAACATGCATGTCAGTGGAAAAGTAATTTACATTTTCTCACATATAATGCATGTATTCTATTAATAACGAAAAATGATATTCGATAAACTATAGGGACGAGAAATACATAATTTTTAATGTTATGGAAAACACCCAAAACTGCTGCAAATTTCCTTTACACGGAGTTTTAAACCCTCGATAAATTTAATTTACTGTAAAAACATGTTAACTTCTTTTTGGATTTGTTGCTTTTTGATTCAGGAAAATTATATTATTTAATGGTAATTTATATATAAATATGTATGCATGAAATATATATATTTAAATCCTATTATTTGTGAGAAGATAGTGTTATGTCTTGTATAAAAAGTGGAAACGGCTAAAGGGTAAGACGTGTCGCAATTCGATAGCGGAAAGAATCGTGGTCTATCGAGAGTGCAGTTAATTGTTCAACGATATTGCTACTCGAATTGGCTGGAATCTAACGCATGTCATACGAATACGAAATTGATAGGCTTAGGAGGTTGATGCTGAGTGCCAAGATGGATCTCAATGACGCCCTCCCCCTCCTCTAACTCCTGAGAGAACAGACATACCGCTTCAGTTTTACAGGATCGTACAACCACTTTATGGACCTTGAGCCAGAAAATGGACTTGTTTGCTACACGACAAGTATTCGCAAGGACAGTATTAGAACGTCTGGCGCAACATGAACTGTCTACACGGCGACCATTACTCTGGCTTCTCTGGACACTTCGGCATAGAGACGCGTGTTGACCGCGAAATATCCAACGTTAAAACTATGTATAACAGTGGAGTCACGCGGCCTTTTCAGACGAGTCCTGGTTCTGTGCGCAACATTATGATGGACATATCCGTGTCTAAAAGTACCAAGAACACACGTAGCCTGAATGCATTCGATATTGCTGTGGGAGACCTGCTCATGATGTGATGATATAGGTAGCCATTAGGTGCATGACACAAACAGCTCTTGTTCGTATCGTTGGTAATCTGAACAGCTAGCATTATAGTTCTCAGATCTTAAGGTCTGTGGTTGTGCCCTACCTTAGAAATCTCGAAGACGTCATATTTCAACAAGATAAAGAAAGTCCGCGAGTTGCCCCTCGTGTCATGACCTTCCTCGACACAGATTGTGTTTGTCTGTTGCCCTGACCAGTATGTTCTGCGGATTTTTGTACCATTGAAAATATCTGAACACGGGTTGCTAAAAGACTAGGTCACCACTACTCTTCGGCCACTTCGATTGATGAAGTGTGGCATATAGACAAAGTACCTTGGAATGACTTGCCTGAATCTGTCATCCAAGCCCAGTTCGACTTGATGTCTGATTGAGTTAGAGTGGTTTTAGGTGCCACATGTGGCAATTATGTGTATAAAGTTTGAGTCCACTATGCTCTCAAATATCCTACAAATTTAGTCGATTTTTCCCCTTATATGCGTACAATAAGTTTGTTGTTTGCTTTTTTTCCTGGTGTTGCAATTTTAATAGCCAGCTCTGTATATATAAAATTATACCTACCGAAATGGTAATTTTAGTAGGTACAAACCTCATAAAATGAACTGAACTGTGATTGTATTATACATTAAAAATTTAATTCTTTAATTAATTTATATAACTAAATTGATAATTGTGTACGGTTTGGAAGACAATCAAAAAATGTATGTTTAATAAATTGGATTTCTTAAAATTGCATAACTTCAGCTTGTTTTCCTATGAAGTTGTGATAAAAGTCAGCAATCAAATAAAATTAAATTCCAAAAATGTTTTTAAAAGTTTAAAAGTCATTTGAAAAGCAGAAGGCACAGAAAGGACAGAATTTATTACTTTCGTATCTGCGTGACTGATTTAGGTCATTTAAATTCTTCGAATAGGAGCTCGTCCGTTTAATACTCTGAATTACCTTATTTTATGCAAGAATGAGAACAAGAAAAAAATTTCTTGTTCCACTTCAAATTGAAATCCAGAAAGAATGGTTGTTTAGATTCAGTCACACACACACACACACACACACACACACACACACATATATATATATATATATATATATATATAGCAAAAATCGATTTCAACTCGAGTTAAGCCATTTATAAAAGTATGCTCACCTGCGCGTTCCAATAAGAATGAATACATAGATATTTTCTGAATTTGTAAGTTTTCTGAAACAACATAAAGGTATTTTCCTATTTCATTAGAGTCGATGTATGTTTTTTAAAAAGAAACTCGTGCTAACAAATGTAAAGATTGCTTTTCTCAGCATTCTTAGAAGGTAGCAAATTTTTTTTTGTATTCATTTTCAACTTCTAGTAATAGATATATGTCAAGTTTAAATACTATTGCTTCTGATTTAAAGCTTTCACTGGATTCAAGCTTAAAAAGTTTGGGTTGTAGTTAATATGTGATAAGTACGTTTTATGAGTGTGGCATATGGAAGGTAATTTGTGATTGCTTTAAAAGAGTTTTTTTATCATTCTTTATTTACAGTAACTAACTATATACTATGAAGAACTGTATATGTACTATGAACTGTATACTGTATTAAATATAACATGAGTATTGAAATATCAAAAGCTTATTTCATTATGCTATAACTATCAAATCTCAAACAATTGCTATTTGCTAAACAATCTTTTTCATAAATCAAATAGCATGCCAAAATGAATAATTTCCATATGATTATATTTTCAGCCTTGAGTCAGTATTTACTAACGACACACTTAGAAGCTGCTCTAGGACCTCATAAATTTCAATCTCGATCAAGTGAATTTTCAGCCATGATTCTTTTTTTCGTATGTATGAGATAGCATCTGAATACGTATGATTCCCTAAATCTTGTTAAAGAAAAGTCTAAAATTAAGTGTTAAGTCTAAAGCTAATTTCTTTAGTTTATTTTTGTGTGAATAATTCAACTACTTAATTCGTGAAAAAAAACAAAGCTTAAACCATGTTTTTGGAAGTAATAATTAATTGTAATCGTTCGTTTTAGAAACTACATTCTCTCTCCTTAAAGTTTATTATAATCATATTATTATACCAAAAATGGATATTTTTTTAAAGAAATTTTGATTGCATATTTATCCAGGCACCCAACATAGATCAACTATTTTTAATATTAGTACAATATTGCATCTACTCTTTCTAGAAACTTAATATTCCAAAAATAAATTTTTCAAAAATTCTTGCGAAAACCGTTGAACGCAAATCAATCTCAATCAATTTAAACTTCATAAATAAGTGGGCTTCCTTTTATATATTCAAAGTAATGCCATTGTTGCGTGTATTGGAAATACGAATCTGTCGCGTTATGAAAGTTTTTTAAATTACTTATTTATAGGTTTTATTATAATTTACAAGCCTATAGTAAGGTTTTTCATAAGATGTTTTCTTTCCTAAAATGGGTGTTGAAAGTATTATCAACTATATGTATAAATATTACCAAGTTTCTTTTTATCTGTTTCTGAAATTTCTAGGCTTTCGTCACAAAACGCTTTCGCAACAAAAATAACCTTTTGCCCTTATCTTCTATTCTTATCAGAAGTTACAATCTCTTTCATAGTACACGTCTTTTCATTATGAATTCATCAATATCAGAGAAATATTCAAAAAGGGCTGCAACTGTAGGGATTCAGTTTTGAATACAAAAACTCCAGGCAATTTTCATGATAGCTTTGAATAGATAATACACATATATATATATTATTGAGAGAAGCACTTTTGGAATTTCTAGTAAGATATTGCCTTGTGTGCACCAAGCTTTTTTATGAAGCCTTATAACTATGAAAAAGTCACTAGTCTTTTTAATTTTCAAGCTTATCTGAAACCTCTCAAATAAAACTTTATGGGAGAAGTTTTACATAATTAGCAAAATAAATTTAACTTATGAATGAGTGAGGGAAGATCAACGTCGCACTGCTCAGCTGCACGAGGGCTTTTGGCGACGGACCACGTAATTTTGAACCATGATCAAGTGACGTGGACGACACCTGAGCCGGCACCCCCCTCTCCTAACTACCACACCACACCAACGGGAGGACGTTTCAGCTCTCGACAGATTTAGCGTGCATCGCTGCCCTACACGGCGGGTCTTTAGTGGTACTGGGCTCGAACTCGTGACAAAGCCAGCCATGATCCGATGCCTATACCACTCGGCTACCGCGGCCACTAACTTATGAATAAACGAAATAATTATAAAAACTAGAGTTTATTAAAGTCTCTAAAACTCTTCAAGTAAACATATAAATAACCTCATTTAAACCACTTTTAATCAATAAAAGATATTAAAGTAAAAAAGTAAATTAAAAGATTGTTAATTCCAATTTATTTCCTTAAAAGATAGAAATGATTTAGAAGTAAATTATTTATCTCATCATTGGAATAAAATCTCGGAAAAAATAATCTAGTACAGATTGCGATACAACTTAAAACACTTTCTCAAAAAACCTCCAGTTGTGAAAGACGTTTTCTTTTCAAATATCTAAAAGTAGGTGTGTGAAAGTTCCATAAAAATTAAGGCAAATGATATCAAACTTATCACTTTTGTTTAAAAAAAACTCAAAGAAGAATAACCCATTTAGTATCCAAAGATGTTTTAAAAACAATTCTAGTATTGCAATAGTGGCTCATATTAATGAGTGTTTGAAACCATTTAAGATATGTGGTGTAACCATCTCCTTCAGGTCCAAAAAAAAATGTTTTAAAAATCTATTTCCCTAATGTTTATTTATTTTACGATCCTTGATATTTCCTGCTATCATCTTTGATAATTTAAAATTCTTCAATAATATTGTCATTATATCTGGATAATTATTATGAAGGATTTTAATGTTTCTTTATAATTCCTTAAAAAGGCTTTTCTCTGCATACGTAGAGCATTTTTCACGTGTCTTAGAGTAAATAGTGCCTGGGTGAAAGCTTTTACATCAAAAGGCATGAACTTTCTTATCTAATCAAAAAAAATACAAAAACGCTTTTAATCCAACTATAAGCTCTTTTGTTTAAATGTTTTAACCCTACAATACCATGAAAAAAAAAGTATACGAAATGCATCGAATATCGAATCCGGACAACCATCTGATTTTGCCGTCTTCCGGACAATATTTATTCACTCACGGCTGATTCTGCGAAACCTTCTGTATTTGTTCTAATTCTCAGGACGACCCCTTGTTAGCTTTTCGGGCAGTTAAGATAAACAGAGTGTTCCATCAAAGGCTCTAGTTTCGAAATCATGTCATTACTATTAAAGAAAAAAGATATATTTTGTGATGCTTTCCTTGAATATCTTCATCAAAATCAATTATCCATAATGAATGGTTGAAAATAATCATATCTTCAAATTTTTGAAGATTTTGGTAACCAACCGTTTTCAGCTTCAGAGTACATATTTATCTTAAAATATGTAAAGCTTATTTTTTTCTTTTTGGCTAAGGTGAAAATATTGTTAATAAATGTTGTTACAACTTCCAAAGAAATATTACAAAGAATTTTGTTTAGTAGCAAATAAAATATTTTCTGTGTATTATCATATTTATTAGGGACATAATACGTTAAAGAATATTTTAAGTGATACTTACCAGAAGTTACTGCTTGAACTATTGACACACTCACGGATATTGATAAAATGTTCAAATCCGTACATTATTGACCTCATAGTTCCTAGAGAAAGATTTTTCCAATACCTGTGTATTGCGGAAACTCCTGCATTGATACAAAATCGAACTTAAGCCAGTTTAGATTTATTTAGAAGAATATCCTGTGTAAATACACGTCCAGTTTCTTCATACAAAGTAACGCTATAACTCATTAAACATAATTGAATATTTTTCTTCTTAAGCAATTTCCACCCCTAGAACGTTCTGCAAAAATTCTGGTCTTAATGCGCCATTTGTGCAATGAGCCTTCACTGGAATGGTTTCATTCTAAAGGGTTTCTAAAGTAATTTTAAGAAATGATATCTTTGCAATCAAAATTTCGGGCTTCGCACGTGTTGATAATGTTTTTATCCTTCATATTTTCATCGACGTTTATTTTGTGGAATTACTTCTTCCAACTTTTGCATAATTTTCAATTCCTCCAGTAATTTTCAGAACCAAAAAGCATTATGTTTATGAAATATGTTTTATAAAATATGAACTGGTCACAATCATCATTAAAGTAAAACTAATTCTATTCAAATAAGTTCATTTAAATGACTCTTCATTGCAATGTTCTCTAAACAGAAATAATAATTCTGCAGAAATAGTAAAAACAAGCTTAAAAAATAGAATTTTTTTTTAATTATCGACGTCAGAATATTATATTACTGTAATGTTATTATATTGAAGTGAATTTTATAAACACTTTTTTCTTTACATCTCTTAAAGATAATACTTAAAATTTACCTAAGTAATTGACCAATAATAACTATTAAGATTGAATTGAATTATTCAGTTATTCATAGATATCAGAAAAATTTATTTAAAACTACGCGGTTATAGATGCTTATATTAACAAACCGGATGAGACTCTAAGAAATATAATTTAATGCCATACGAAACTGGTAGCATAATTAAGTTACATTTCATTAGAGAAAAAATAAAAGATTTTGTAAAACTAAACCTTAAATATTAAATTTCAGTCGATAAACCCTTTATCTACCGCATTATGACCTACTGCAATTTTTTTCGTGGAATATTTTTTGAATCACTGCATTGAAAATTAAGGGATATACATAAATAAAATACTCAACTTTGGGAAATTAAATCCATCAGAGCTAATTAATTAAATTGGTACTTTAAAGTACCGTCAGTACACAAAGGTTTAAAATATTCTCATAGTACAAAAAGACCGGAGGGCTTTTTAATGGAGTTTTAACTCTTAAAAAAGCTGAATAACCAGGAAACACCAATATTTTACAGCACAAAATATTTATTTTTGAAAATTATAAAAATTTAAAAATTTATTTACTTTTTTTACACATAAAAACTGATTTTACACTTAAAATTAATTTGATGATATTAAAAAAAGTTTTTTTTCTTGTCATTAATACACAAAAATTCATTACACGTTGTGCATTTCGAGTGAGTTTTGATTGATTGTTTTTTAAAGCACTGCATCCTGGGGTAGGAAATACTGTATTTTCTAAATACGAACTGCTGCACCTTGAATCTTCTTCAGTCTCTTGATTACTATCTTAAGAATTTAACTTAAGTTCCAGTAGATAATTTACTGGGACGTCTTCTTCTGAAGAATCATCGGTTAGTGCATCACTGCTTTCAGATGGTAATTTTTGTAATAAATACAAAAGACTGGGTTTCTTTTATCTAGACACTCTAAGAAAAGGAAAATAATAATAATAGCACCTTGAAAACCTCCTATATATTATTGTTATCTTGCTTTAACACCCATAGGCTGTCGGTACTTATAAGTACTACAAAGTTATTCAACTGTAAAATTAATTATATACATTGTTCACTTAAAATAAATAGTCAAATCGTTTTCTAAGGTCTTAAATAACATACGAGAAAATAAGGCACTTACCTTTTAACATTAAATACTTTTTCGGAACAAAAATGATAATCTTCACAATATGATTAAAATGTCAGCTGAAAAAGCAACTTCTGTTTTAAAGCTATTCCCCTTCCCCGCCAAAATACTCATCAAAGAACCTGTGCTACGATGTATCCTGGAACAGTGGAATTAAAAGAGTATTTCTGCTAAATATTGTCAGAATATTCGTAAAAATGGTTATTCTATGTAATTTTTAAAAGTGAGTGGTACTTATATAACTACCGTCGATAGATAAAGGGTTACACAAATTGATTATAAAAAGCTTGAGGAATTTAAATTATTATCAAAAAAGTTGTTTAAAGAGATGTTATTGAGGCTTTTATCATAATTAGCCAGCTGTGCAAAACATTCATAATGGGTATTTGTGGTGCCAACTTGTAAATAAACAAGGAAGAAAAAAGAATGAGAAATAACGTCGAAAAGAGAGAAAGATTGCTACAGCTTCCTGGGTTCGAGTCACCAATTATTAATAAATTCAACATATCCTACACGGAAAAGGAAGATTTTGGGGAGACGAGATTCAGTACTTAACTAAAAAAGTAGGTACTTAAGGGATATAACTAAGAAATCTTTGATCAGAACTATAAAATTGTAAATTCTTTATTTAAGCATTATTATTAAAATGATATGATAAAATCTTAGTAAATTAATAAAACTATTACCTAAAAAATAAAATATATCTTTATTTCTTCATATGAAAAAATAGCTAGAATATTTTTGCTCATCAGCAATACAACATGTGGAACTCAGGTCAAATAAATATAAATTATAACGCATCAAAAACAAAAACGACAGCCATTAATACACTTCTTAGAAAAAAAATAAGTCGCAAACTCTAATCCCTTTTTGGTATGAATCACTGCACACATTCTTATTGGTAGTAATTCTATCAAATTTTAAAAACCTGGTCACATATTTCTGGTCAGAGTAACATCAAGTTTTTGACGATTTCTTCAAATAATAACGAAAGACTTGTATCATCCTTCGTCATATTGGAAACGAAAACGCACAGTCAGACTAGCAATATAATTTCAAACTTTAGTTACAAAAACATACCGCCATCTTAAACACCAGTCATCATTTTTTTCCGCTTACCAGGCGTCACCCTAAATCCAGTCTCTGCGCATATCCTTTAGAAGAGTCTATCTAGGAACGTAGGGGGAATGGATTTCAAGGTAAAACTTGTGCCCCTACAATCGAAGACAGTCAGGATGGCTTTTCATTCCTGACGTCATCAACTGGTTTCCTTTCGTAATAATATTAGCTACAATCCCTTAATGCCTGTACATCTCACAGATTCTCAAAGGGATTGTGTTCAGAACTCTGTGTAGATAAAACCAAGTGCATGAATGGACTCTCATGTTCTTGGAAGCAATTTTGTACTATGATGAACCCTGGCATTATCGTCTTGAAAAATAGCATCTTCCTCAGGAAAGAAGTAGTTTAGTAAAGGAATAAAATGGTCACTCAAAAATCTTACGTATTCAAGATACATCATTTGTTACTGAGCTAAGAGTTTAGGGCAACGTAAACACCCCAGATCTTAATACTTCCTTCAGAGGCTTTTATAGTGGATAAAGTGCACTGCTTGATGCGCGACAAGTGCACTTCTTGATGTGCTTTTTTTAACACTAATTGGCTATCATGTTAGGTGACAACAAATCTGGACTTATCCGATCACATGATCTGTTGTCATTGTTGAATGGCCCAATCTATGTTCCTTGGAAAATTTCAGCCTCTTTTTCCGATGAGAATTCCTTGCTGAATTATAACTCTTGAATCCTACAGTTTTGAATTTTATCTTATTGTTCGAGTGAAAATGTTTTGATTTCCTTATTAAAAAACTTTATAAATTCTGGAATTGATTTTTGACGATTAAATAGTACTAATCATTTCAATTTTCTCTGGTCATGATTGCTTGAAATCGGAATTTTATCACATATTTTCAGCGAAAAAGTTGGTTCATTCACATTTTTCCAATATTTCATAATATACTCGACAGTCCGCAAATCAATGCTGATCATTTCAATAGTCTCCTTCCCTAGATGCAGCTATCAATTTGTCCCTTCTTACACTCTGACATGTCCTTTCAGTAACTCTGACATGTGATTCTTATCGCCATTATTGCATTGAAATCAGATATTCCTCGCTACTTTTACATTATTTAAAAGAAATAATGGAAAGTAATTTATGCAAACTGATTAGTTCCCATACGTTTTCAGTCATTTTAGAATTTCCATGTTTAAGTTCAGGCAGTGTATTTGTACTTAGAGGATGGACAAAAGAAAGCATTCAGATTTTTGTTTGTAATAATATTCCATTATTTATTCAGTATTTTTAATTAAATACATTGCTAAAGAGGCAATAAATGATGCTGCACATGTTTCGAAATGTATTATTGAAGAAATCTAATATTTTTAATACAAAAAATGGAATAAACTTTAAGAATAATTTGGTTTTTAATATTTTTATCACTACGCTGAAATATGAAAATCACTTAAGAGAAGATTGGATCCATAATCATTGTCTGATTACTTCTTAACTAAAAAAAATACTGAATGTCCTTGGATTTCCTTTGGGGAACATACAGGGCAATGTCATTAACTTGATGTGTTAGCACAATGTATCTTTAATAAAAAAAACAAGTAAATAAAGCTTCTTCCCACGCCTTTACAAAAATTGTTTTCTTTTTCCAGATTTAATTTAATTAATGTATCCCCATGTGTAGCACATTTTGATGTTATTTTAATGAATTCTTTATTAAAATACGAGTATTTTATGAGATGAAAAATTTTAATACGACAAACTTAGCTAACCATACAGAACATTATAGAAACTAGCATAATAATAATAAATTATTATTGAACGAAATCAAACTAACTAAAAAATATATTAATTTCCTTTAGAAAAATAATAGAAATTTGTTACTAAGCAAATGCACGGAAATAAATAATTAAAGAAGCACAAGTTAAACAAAATATCACGTTTCTATACAGGGGGTAATTCTTCCAGATATTTTGAATCAAATTAATTTTGCTCTTAACTAATAACTCATTTTCCATCTAATTACTCAAAATGAAATTTTTGATAAATATGATGCCATATGAGATTCCCCTTAGAATAAAAGCATGCAAATTAAGAGACGTGTATCAAGTAATTTATCTCGAGGAATTGTTATTACATCTTATCCCGACGAATATTTTTATACAGAGATAACAATATAATGTTACCCGTAAATTAATTTTTAATATACCGGAATAATATTTATTTTCTGAAAGAATACTCAAGAAACATACCTAAAGAAAAAATTAATCTCTGATATTTTCTAATATTTTATCTAGAATATATATATATATACTGCTTCCATTACTAATTCAAATTTTTTGTGATATGCTTAGGTATTTTTGAGAGAAATGCAAATGTTCATGATAATGAGAGCAAATAAAATGGCAAAAAAAAAAAATTAGAGTGAGAAAGAACTTCGAATGGAAATTAAAATTTATTTTTTTTGATAGTATTTAGAAGTTTAAATGTGAAGAAATGTACATCATCTAGGGTATAAAAAGCACTGTAACTATTTAAATTAGGAGTGAGCATTATATAACTACGAGAATTAACTTTGGATGAAAATGGCTTGTTTTTTAATGTATTTTCAATCGTTTGCTTATAAATGCATCATTTGATATTATAGTATTTTTGGCTATTATTATTACGTTTGTGTATCTTGCATTTTGTATTAAAAGCGGTTTTAAAAATGTGAGCTTTTTTTGTTTTAGTTATTTAGGTAAGTACATATTCCGTATTTATTATTAAGTTATAATAAATATTTTAGACCCTTTTCTTACC
Source organism: Trichonephila clavipes (assembly GCA_019973935.1). Lineage (NCBI taxonomy): Eukaryota > Metazoa > Arthropoda > Arachnida > Araneae > Nephilidae > Trichonephila > Trichonephila clavipes. The sequence goes on along the minus strand of BMAU01019076.1, from coordinate 221,753 downwards.
TCACCACACCTACGCCACTGGGTGTACCACAACCCCTTAAAAAACTAGAAGTAGCCAGTACTCTCAAAAAGTCTGCTCACCCCTGATTTAAATCATTTAAATGAACATAAAGTATTTGCTAAAAGCTTAATTTAACTTTAATACAAACAGTTAGATTGTAGAAATTTTAATCCGGTTTATACATGTTGAATTAGCAGGTTCTCTTACCTAATCTAGTTTAAATGATTTTGTTTAAATATTTTAATGCCATCTTATGAAAAAAAATAGTTTTATCAATCCTTAAGTAAACTGAAACTTAATAAAAAAGCAAAGAATTGTATTCAATTAGCAAAACTATAGGGAAAAAAGCAATAAAAACTAAACTCTTCTCACATCTGATATTTTAACAAATACAATTAAAATACATTGATGTAGTTACTTCTAAATGAAACTAAATAAAATTTTTGCAAGTTTTAATTTTTATAATATTTTATTTGGTGTTAAAATTAAGAATAGCTTAAAAATAACTAAAAACTTAAGGAACTTTAAAAATGATTTCATTTCCATAAGAGAGCACACATCCAGTTTAAAAATGTTTTTTCAACTATTTCGCACTTTGTGTGACTCGAAAAAAAAATTTTTTTTAACATTTTTATTCATTTTTTTAAACTCTTCTCATTTACCCCTTTCTTGGTAGGGAAAAAATGAAAATACGTTTTTAATGTTTTTCTTTAGATTATTTCTTCTTTTTCTTCTCTTCTTAATTCCTTGACATAAAACAAAAAAATATTAAATATTCTGTAGCATTAGTTTTAAAAAATGTTTTTCCAGTAATTAAAAAAGATGAAGGTATCGTAAAACACATTAACAAACATGTTTCATTATACGAAATAAACAGGAACTTATTTTGAAACTACTTAAACCTGCTTTTTTAGTTTGAAAAATTAACAGTGACAAAACGTTAAAATATAAAAGATTCAATATGATTAATAAAAAATTTGATTTTAAATAAAATTAAAATCCTAAAAAAATTCTTTAATGTAATAAATACACTGTGCTATATGTAGTTTTATTTCCCAGGAATTTTTTTAATTGTCTTTAATCTGCTTAACAGCTTCTTTCATTCTGTTACATTTTATTTCCAAAAAAAGATATATAATGCGTATTTTAATGCACAAATTATTTTTACAGTTCTTATGCTCTTCTCTTAAAAGTATGGCATAAGTACTTTATATCTTGTTAAGTAAAAATATAAAGTAAATAAATAAGAAGGTTTCTTTAATGAAGATAAATCAACTACATCTGGGAGAAAAAAATACCAGTGTACAGATTTTGTTATAAAAGTCATTGCATAAACTGATATAAATGCAGCTAAAAAAACATTTAATTTCAAAATGAAAATTTTTATAAAATGATATTGTATATATAGTGTAATTTTAATTTAACACTTAAGTATATAGGGTGAACCCAAAGTCTTGCACTGATTATAAATATTCATAGTGTACAATATATTATAATAAGACATATATTTATTCAGATATATTGTGAGTACTGTTATGATTTTTTACAAGACCATTTACCTCAGTAAATTGCAACGTGTGCTCCCTTGGTAACTCAGAGAATGTCTAGATGATAATCCAGTTCCCATCATGTGTTCTTTAAGGTGTTTTCTGTTACTATGCCTGTTTCTTTAAACACTCCATACCATTGTTTTATTGATTTTGTATCAGGAAAGCTGAGTCCATTATAATGTCAAAATTTACGCTGAATATTAATGGGAAAAATCGTTTGGTGAAACAAAAGCACACATTAGGCTCTTGAAACGACGCCATTTTGGCCGAAATTGATGCCTTCCTTACGGATGTTTCCTTGAATCACCCTTGAAGGAGTACTCCAGTCATGTATTAACGGTTATTTTATACATATTAAACGGTTATTTTGTAATTAATCTTTATAATCAGGGCAAGACTTCGGGTTCACTCAACATTTCACTATTAATAGTATTATATATCAGGCAGTTAGATGTCCGTTTATGAGCGTGTGTGTAAAACAGTATCATTTTAACTGAAAAAAGTCATTTTTCAACAAAATGAAAAAACGTATCGAAATTTATAAAATTATTCTATTTAGCTGAACTTTATTCATTTGCAAAGTGAAATTCATTTTAATATATTTTTCAAACTTCTTCTATCTTATGAGCTTTTTTGTGTATGCTAAGAGTAGGATGCGAGTCATATACACACATATATACACCCAACTCTTTTTTTTGTACGGTAGATACGTTCCTTGGAAAACCGCGCAAAAAGAACATGTAAAAAATACATACAACATGTGTAAATTGGGGAACATGTTTCCCAACATTAAAAAAATGGTGTAAAATGAAAAACCTCTAAATATTTTCCAAAAAAATGATTTCATTTTAATATATTTTTCAAACTTCTTCTATCTTATGAGCTTTTTTTGTGTATGCTAAGAGTAGGATGCGAGTCATATACACACATATATACACCCAACTCTTTTTTTTTGTACGGTAGATACGTTCCTTGAAAACCGCGCAAAAAGAACATGTAAAAAATACATACAACATGTGTAAATTGGGGAACATGTTTCCCAACATTAAAAATGGTGTAAAATGAAAAACCTCTAAATATTTTCCAAAAAATGATTTCATTTTAATATATTTTTCAAACTTCTTCTATCTTATGAGCTTTTTGTGTATGCTAAGAGTAGGATGCGAGTCATATACACACATATATACACCCAACTCTTTTTTTTTGTACGGTAGATACGTTCCTTGGAAAACCGCGCAAAAGAACATGTAAAAATACATACAACATGTGTAAATTGGGGAACATGTTTCCCAACATTAAAAAATGGTGTAAAATGAAAAACCTCTAAATATTTTCCAAAAAAATGATTTCATTTTAATATATTTTTCAAACTTCTTCTATCTTATGAGCTTTTTTGTGTATGCTAAGAGTAGGATGCGAGTCATATACACACATATATACACCCAACTCTTTTTTTTTGTACGGTAGATACGTTCCTTGAAAACCGCGCAAAAAGAACATGTAAAAATACATACAACATGTGTAAATTGGGGAACATGTTTCCCAACATTAAAAAATGGTGTAAAATGAAAAACCTCTAAATATTTTCCAAAAAAATGATTTCATTTTAATATATTTTTCAAACTTCTTCTATCTTATGAGCTTTTTTGTGTATGCTAAGAGTAGGATGCGAGTCATATGCACTTATATATACACCCAACTCTTTTTTTTTACGGTAGATACGTTCCTTGGAAAACCGCGCAAAAAGAACATGTAAAAATACATACAACATGTGTAAATTGGGGAACATGTTTCCCAACATTAAAAATGGTGTAAAATGAAAAACCTCTAAATATTTTCCAAAAAAATGATTTCATTTTAATATATTTTTCAAACTTCTTCTATCTTATGAGCTTTTTTTGTGTATGCTAAGAGTAGGATGCGAGTCATATACACACATATATACACCCAACTCTTTTTTTTTTGTACGGTAGATACGTTCCTTGGAAAACCGCGCAAAAAGAACATGTAAAAAATACATACAACATGTGTAAATTGGGGAACATGTTTCCCAACATTAAAAAATGGTGTAAAATGAAAAACCTCTAAATATTTTCCAAAAAAATGATTTCATTTTAATATATTTTTCAAACTTCTTCTATCTTATGAGCTTTTTTGCGTATGCTAAGAGTAGGATGCGAGTCATATACACACATATATACACCCAACTCTTTTTTTTGTACGGTAGATACGTTCCTTGGAAAACCGCGCAAAAAGAACATGTAAAAAATACATACAACATGTGTAAATTGGGGAACATGTTTCCCAACATTAAAAAATGGTGTAAAATGAAAACCTCTAAATATTTTCCAAAAAAATGATTTCATTTTAATATATTTTTCAAACTTCTTCTATCTTATGAGCTTTTTTGTGTATGCTAAGAGTAGGATGCGAGTCATATACACACATATATACACCCAACTCTTTTTTTTTACGGTAGATACGTTCCTTGGAAAACCGCGCAAAAAGAACATGTAAAAAATACATACAACATGTGTAAATTGGGGAACATGTTTCCCAACATTAAAAAATGGTGTAAAATGAAAAACCTCTAAATATTTTCCAAAAAAATGATTTCATTTTAATATATTTTTCAAACTTCTTCTATCTTATGAGCTTTTTTGTGTATGCTAAGAGTAGGATGCGAGTCATATACACACATATATACACCCAACTCTTTTTTTTTTTTTTTTTTTTTGTACGGTAGATACGTTCCTTGGAAAACCGCGCAAAAAGAACATGTAAAAAATACATACAACATGTGTAAATTGGGGAACATGTTTCCCAACATTAAAAAATGGTGTAAAATGAAAAACCTCTAAATATTTTCCAAAAAATGATTTCATTTTAATATATTTTTCAAACTTCTTCTATCTTATGAGCTTTTTGCGTATGCTAAGAGTAGGATGCGAGTCATATACACACATATATACACCCAACTCTTTTTTTGTACGGTAGATACGTTCCTTGAAAACCGCGCAAAAAGAACATGTAAAAAATACATACAACATGTGTAAATTGGGGAACATGTTTCCCAACATTAAAAATGGTGTAAAATGAAAAACCTCTAAATATTTTCCAAAAAATGATTTCATTTTAATATATTTTTCAAACTTCTTCTATCTTATGAGCTTTTTTGTGTATGCTAAGAGTAGGATGCGAGTCATATACACACATATATACACCCAACTCTTTTTTTTTTGTACGGTAGATACGTTCCTTGGAAAACCGCGCAAAAAGAACATGTAAAAAATACATACAACATGTGTAAATTGGGGAACATGTTTCCCAACATTAAAAAATGGTGTAAAATGAAAAACCTCTAAATATTTTCCAAAAAAAAAAATGATTTCATTTTTAATATATTTTTCAAACTTCTTCTATCTTATGAGCTTTTTTGTGTATGCTAAGAGTAGGATGCGAGTCATATACACACATATATACACCCAACTCTTTTTTTTTTGTACGGTAGATACGTTCCTTGGAAAACCGCGCAAAAAGAACATGTAAAAAATACACACAACATGTGTAAATTGGGGGAACATGTTTCCCAACATTAAAAATGGTGTAAAATGAAAAACCTCTAAATATTTTCCAAAAAAATGATTTCATTTTAATATATTTTTCAAACTTCTTCTATCTTATGAGCTTTTTTGTGTATGCTAAGAGTAGGATGCGAGTCATATACACTTATATATACACCCAACTCTTTTTTTTTTGTACGGTAGATACGTTCCTTGGAAAACCGCGCAAAAAGAACATGTAAAAAAATACATACAACATGTGTAAATTGGGGAACATGTTTCCCAACATTAAAAATGGTGTAAAAAATGAAAAACCTCTAAATATTTTCCAAAAAATGATTTCATTTTAATATATTTTTCAAACTTCTTCTATCTTATGAGCTTTTTTGTGTATGCTAAGAGTAGGATGCGAGTCATATACACACATATATACACCCAACTCTTTTTTTTGTACGGTAGATACGTTCCTTGGAAAACCGCGCAAAAAGAACATGTAAAAAATACATACAACATGTGTAAATTGGGGAACATGTTTCCCAACATTAAAAAATGGTGTAAAATGAAAAACCTCTAAATATTTTCCAAAAAAATGATTTCATTTTAATATATTTTTCAAACTTCTTCTATCTTATGAGCTTTTTTGTGTATGCTAAGAGTAGGATGCGAGTCATATACACTTATATATACACCCAACTCTTTTTTTTTGTACGGTAGATACGTTCCTTGGAAAACCGCGCAAAAAGAACATGTAAAAAATACATACAACATGTGTAAATTGGGGAACATGTTTCCCAACATTAAAAAATGGTGTAAAATGAAAAACCTCTAAATATTTTCCAAAAAAATGATTTCATTTTAATATATTTTTCAAACTTCTTCTATCTTATGAGCTTTTTTTGTGTATGCTAAGAGTAGGATGCGAGTCATATACACACATATATACACCCAACTCTTTTTTTTTTTTTTTTTTTTTTTTTGTACGGTAGATACGTTCCTTGGAAAACCGCGCAAAAAGAACATGTAAAAAATACATACAACATGTGTAAATTGGGGAACATGTTTCCCAACATTAAAAAATGGTGTAAAATGAAAAACCTCTAAATATTTTCCAAAAAAATGATTTCATTTTAATATATTTTTCAAACTTCTTCTATCTTATGAGCTTTTTTGCGTATGCTAAGAGTAGGATGCGAGTCATATACACACATATATACACCCAACTCTTTTTTTTTGTACGGTAGATACGTTCCTTGGAAAACCGCGCAAAAAGAACATGTAAAAATACACACAACATATGTAAATTGGGGAACATGTTTCCCAACATTAAAAAATGGTGTAAAATGAAAACCTCTAAATATTTTCCAAAAAAAAAATGATTTCATTTTAATATATTTTTCAAACTTCTTCTATCTTATGAGCTTTTTGTGTATGCTAAGAGTAGGATGCGCGTCATATACACACATATATACACCCAACTCTTTTTTTTTTTGTACGGTAGATACGTTCCTTGGAAAACCGCGCAAAAAGAACATGTAAAAAATACATACAACATGTGTAAATTGGGGAACATGTTTCCCAACATTAAAAAATGGTGTAGAATGAAAAACCTCTAAATATTTTCCAAAAAATGATTTCATTTTAATATATTTTTCAAACTTCTTCTATCTTATGAGCTTTTTGTGTATGCTAAGAGTAGGATGCGAGTCATATACACACATATATACACCCAACTCTTTTTTTTTTTTTGTACGGTAGATACGTTCCTTGAAAACCGCGCAAAAAGAACATGTAAAAATACATACAACATGTGTAAATTGGGGAACATGTTTCCCAACATTAAAAATGGTGTAAAATGAAAAACCTCTAAATATTTTCCAAAAAAAAAAATGATTTCATTTTAATATATTTTTCAAACTTCTTCTATCTTATGAGCTTTTTTTTAGTGTATGCTAAGAGTAGGATGCGAGTCATATACACACATATATACACCCAACTCTTTTTTTTTTTTGTACGGTAGATACGTTCCTTGAAAACCGCGCAAAAAAGAACATGTAAAAATACATACAACATGTGTAAATTGGGGAACATGTTTCCCAACATTAAAAAATGGTGTAAAATGAAAAACCTCTAAATATTTTCCAAAAATGATTTCATTTTAATATATTTTTCAAACTTCTTCTATCTTATGAGCTTTTTTGTGTATGCTAAGAGTAGGATGCGAGTCATATACACACATATATACACCCAACTCTTTTTTTTTTTTTTTGTACGGTAGATACGTTCCTTGAAAACCGCGCAAAAAGAACATGTAAAAATACATACAACATGTGTAAATTGGGAACATGTTTCCCAACATTAAAAATGGTGTAAAATGAAAAACCTCTAAATATTTTCCAAAAAAATGATTTCATTTTAATATATTTTTCAAACTTCTTCTATCTTATGAGCTTTTTGTGTATGCTAAGAGTAGGATGCGAGTCATATACACACATATATACACCCAACTCTTTTTTTTTGTACGGTAGATACGTTCCTTGGAAAACCGCGCAAAAAGAACATGTAAAAATACATACAACATGTGTAAATTGGGGAACATGTTTCCCAACATTAAAAAATGGTGTAAAATGAAAAACCTCTAAATATTTTCCAAAAAAATGATTTCATTTTAATATATTTTTCAAACTTCTTCTATCTTATGAGCTTTTTTGTGTATGCTAAGAGTAGGATGCGAGTCATATACACACATATATACACCCAACTCTTTTTTTTTTTTACGGTAGATACGTTCCTTGGAAAACCGCGCAAAAAGAACATGTAAAAATACATACAACATGTGTAAATTGGGGAACATGTTTCCCAACATTAAAAATGGTGTAAAAATGAAAAACCTCTAAATATTTTCCAAAAAAATGATTTCATTTTAATATATTTTTCAAACTTCTTCTATCTTATGAGCTTTTTTGTGTATGCTAAGAGTAGGATGCGAGTCATATACACACATATATACACCCAACTCTTTTTTTTTGTACGGTAGATACGTTCCTTGGAAAACCGCGCAAAAAGAACATGTAAAAAATACATACAACATGTGTAAATTGGGGAACATGTTTCCCAACATTAAAAAATGGTGTAAAATGAAAAACCTCTAAATATTTTCCAAAAAAATGATTTCATTTTAATATATTTTTCAAACTTCTTCTATCTTATGAGCTTTTTTTTGTGTATGCTAAGAGTAGGATGCGAGTCATATACACACATATATACACCCAACTCTTTTTTTTGTACGGTAGATACGTTCCTTGGAAAACCGCGCAAAAAGAACATGTAAAAAATACATACAACATGTGTAAATTGGGGAACATGTTTCCCAACATTAAAAAATGGTGTAAAATGAAAAACCTCTAAATATTTTCCAAAAAAATGATTTCATTTTAATATATTTTTCAAACTTCTTCTATCTTATGAGCTTTTTGTGTATGCTAAGAGTAGGATGCGAGTCATATACACACATATATACACCCAACTCTTTTTTTTTGTACGGTAGATACGTTCCTTGGAAAACCGCGCAAAAAGAACATGTAAAAAATACATACAACATGTGTAAATTGGGGAACATGTTTCCCAACATTAAAAAATGGTGTAAAATGAAAAACCTCTAAATATTTTCCAAAAAAATGATTTCATTTTAATATATTTTTCAAACTTCTTCTATCTTATGAGCTTTTTTGTGTATGCTAAGAGTAGGATGCGAGTCATATACACACATATATACACCCAACTCTTTTTTTTTTTTTGTACGGTAGATACGTTCCTTGGAAAACCGCGCAAAAGAACATGTAAAAATACATACAACATGTGTAAATTGGGGAACATGTTTCCCAACATTAAAAATGGTGTAAAATGAAAAACCTCTAAATATTTTCCAAAAAATGATTTCATTTTAATATATTTTCAAACTTCTTCTATCTTATGAGCTTTTTTGCGTATGCTAAGAGTAGGATGCGAGTCATATACACACATATATACACCCAACTCTTTTTTTTGTACGGTAGATACGTTCCTTGGAAAACCGCGCAAAAGAACATGTAAAAAATACACACAACATGTGTAAATTGGGGAACATGTTTCCCAACATTAAAAATGGTGTAAAATGAAAAACCTCTAAATATTTTCCAAAAAAATGATTTCATTTTAATATATTTTTCAAACTTCTTCTATCTTATGAGCTTTTGTGTATGCTAAGAGTAGGATGCGAGTCATATACACACATATATACACCCAACTCTTTTTTTTTTTTGTACGGTAGATACGTTCCTTGGAAAACCGCGCAAAAAGAACATGTAAAAAATACATACAACATGTGTAAATTGGGGAACATGTTTCCCAACATTAAAAAAAATGGTGTAGAATGAAAAACCTCTAAATATTTTCCAAAAAAATGATTTCATTTTAATATATTTTTCAAACTTCTTCTATCTTATGAGCTTTTTGTGTATGCTAAGAGTAGGATGCGAGTCATATACACACATATATACACCCAACTCTTTTTTTTTTTTGTACGGTAGATACGTTCCTTGGAAAACCGCGCAAAAAGAACATGTAAAAATACATACGACATGTGTAAATTGGGGAACATGTTTCCCAACATTAAAAATGGTGTAAAATGAAAAACCTCTAAATACTTTCCAAAAAAATGATTTCATTTTAATATATTTTTCAAACTTCTTCTATCTTATGAGCTTTTTTGTGTATGCTAAGAGTAGGATGCGAGTCATATACACACATATATACACCCAACTCTTTTTTTTTTTGTACGGTAGATACGTTCCTTGGAAAACCGCGCAAAAAGAACATGTAAAAAATACATACAACATGTGTAAATTGGGGAACATGTTTCCCAACATTAAAAAATGGTGTAAAATGAAAAACCTCTAAATATTTTCCAAAAAATGATTTCATTTTAATATATTTTTCAAACTTCTTCTATCTTATGAGCTTTTTTGTGTATGCTAAGAGTAGGATGCGAGTCATATACACACATATATACACCCAACTCTTTTTTTTTTTTTTTTTTTTGTACGGTAGATACGTTCCTTGGAAAACCGCGCAAAAAGAACATGTAAAAAATACATACAACATGTGTAAATTGGGGAACATGTTTCCCAACATTAAAAAATGGTGTAAAATGAAAAACCTCTAAATATTTTCCAAAAATGATTTCATTTTAATATATTTTTTCAAACTTCTTCTATCTTATGAGCTTTTTTTGTGTATGCTAAGAGTAGGATGCGAGTCATATACACACATATATACACCCAACTCTTTTTTTTTTTTTACGGTAGATACGTTCCTTGGAAAACCGCGCAAAAAGAACATGTAAAAATACATACAACATGTGTAAATTGGGAACATGTTTCCCAACATTAAAAATGGTGTAAAATGAAAAACCTCTAAATACTTTCCAAAAAATGATTTCATTTTAATATATTTTTCAAACTTCTTCTATCTTATGAGCTTTTTTGTGTATGCTAAGAGTAGGATGCGAGTCATATACACACATATATACACCCAACTCTTTTTTTTTTTTTTTTTGTACGGTAGATACGTTCCTTGAAAACCGCGCAAAAGAACATGTAAAAATACATACAACATGTGTAAATTGGGGAACATGTTTCCCAACATTAAAAAATGGTGTAAAATGAAAAACCTCTAAATATTTTCCAAAAAAATGATGCGAAAAAAGTAATAATAATAAAATCTATATTACATATTTAAAAAACAAAATTATTTTTATTACAAAAATATATAAAATTAGTGTACAGTGAAAATTTAGTCTATAAGTACATATATAATATAAAATTAAAAATTAGGAAGATATAAAACTACTACCTATCAACTATTATTACGAACTGGATCAAAAATGCTATCATCAGTAGATGTGTCAGATATGTCTAGCACAACAATCAATTTTGATTAAAATGAAGAATTTCGTTCGTTATTAACGGTCTCGGTTTTTTTCTTTTCTTACTTTCTAAAGTTTCTTACATAATTCTTGATATCTCGATTGAAATTTTAATGCACGCTCTATGTCAAGATTATGAGAAAGAAAATGTTGTTCCATACTTGTAGTAAGTTTCAAGCCCTCACAAATTAAATCAGCTTTTAATAGCTTAACTTCACCTGAGGCTTCATTATTATCGAATTCTTAGTTATCATAAACTGTAATAAACTTGATCAAATCGTCTTCATCAAAAAGCACGAATTCCTAAATTTTTTACACTTGTGCTAGAACAAAACATTTGTGTAAAATAAAAAAATTAGTTAAATTCGTGTAACATGCCATTTCAAAATCGTGTAAAAAAGACCGTGTAAAAAAAGAGTTGGTTGTATATATTATTATTTTCAATCCAAGTTTGAAGAACAGAATAGCATGAAAGAACTATGATGAAGAAAAGAAAAGGTCCGAAATGCACACACATACACACAGCATCCGATAAAAGTTGATTATTAGAAATAATCAAATTGTTCCGAGTGAATCCATACAGTTGTCCCATCGATCGATTCCAAAAGCTTTTTGCGATAGATTTGATAAGCATAATTCTATTTCAGCAAGAAATTTAAAGTATAATCAAATAATTATATTACTTGATTCAGAAATTAGATTACTTCATTCTTTGAATTGTAGGAATTATTCTACGAGGAAACATGTTTAAAGATATAAACACTTAATGTTCGAAAGAATTTGTCTTGCCAAAATAGTGTTTGTATTGTTTTTCTTTTTAAAAAAAATATAATTAAATCTGAAAGATATTGACACGAAATTTGAAGTTATTTGAGATCTAATTAAATAGAAAAGAATATATTTTGTATTACACTCAAAAATAAAACAATCAGGAATTGTTGCTTTAACAAAATAAAATTTAAAAAGCATGATGTTATTTCTTTCAATTTACTCGAATAACTTTCAATAAAATTCATTTCCTTCGATAAAAAATGTATAAGTTCAAAAAAGGAATAAAAAAAAATATAAATTTGAATAAAAACAATTGGTATAAAATTTTGAAAGCATTTGAATTATACTAATTTAGAAATGATATTTTAGAAAAAATCACTTAGAAAATATCACTAAAAACAATTTACATATATTTATACATATGGAGGCAAAGATACAGGGAGAGATAACTAGTTTCTTACACTTACATTATATCAAATTCTAAGCTACATAAATAAAACTTCTTTACATTAGGGAAAATATAATCTTTCTGGTAATTTAAATGAAAGTTTATGTAGGATTTTTTTTTTGTCATCTCAAGGAGATTTCAAAATTCCTGGGAGAAAATATTGCGAAAGAGGATGAAGAAGTCTTACGTCAAATTTTAAAAATTAATAAATAACTTACAATTTTATGATCGATGTTAAGAAGCGCAATTTAATTTTTTTTCCTTTTCAATTAGTATTTTAATACTTTATAGGTGTGTACATTTTACTACATTTCTCTGATTAAACTTTGCATCGAGTAAAGTATACGTTTCGGAATTGTTCTTTATTAGTGCAAAAGAGAGTTAAGTCATGGTGCGTACGTGTGGAAGGGTAGAAGGGCTTATCATCAAATCTAATACTTTTAAAACATTGGAGATTCGTTTTAAGTTTACTGTAAAGTATATTGGATGAATATAATTCACACACACAAAACTAATCACATATTTATTTTAATACAAGTTTATGTGTTTCGCACATCTAATGCATTATTTATCGTGAAAACTTATATTGCTTTGATACTAGTAGATATTTTAAAAATATTTATATTAAATGTCATTTACTTTGCTTTATTATAATAATTACATGCTTTAAATAATATTAATTCAATTAAACGCTAAAGTTGTTATTCTTATTCCTTAAATTTCGAATGGGGCAAGAATGAAAGTAATATGTTATAGATGTATTTTACAAAGCTAGATATTGTTAAGGATAAATTTTTAATTGATATATTGGATCTTATTTTAATATTTCAATTTTTACTCTTTATTAAAAAGTCATTTATAATTAATTTATTTTCATAATTATTCTTTTATTTATATTTGCCGCTGCTATAGAGAGCATGCATGATAAACTTAGAAAAAAGCGTGCTTGTGGTATATCTGATAGAACAATCTTTTAAAGATTCTGCAAGATTAACTACTATTTTAAGAGATAGATGGTTTTTAATATTATTCTTAAACTACGTAGGTGCAATTTGAAATGTGAGCTATGTACCTGAAATGAAGGATTTGCGATTGAATGATGTTCCTAAAACGGCTATCGAAAGTTTGTATTAAATTCTTGGCAGAATTCGATACCAAAAAATATCTTCTGTCTCCACAAAATGTCTTTAAAAAAATATATTCCCTTTTGTGAACCAATGAAATTGAAAAAATCCATTAACTGTAGAATATGTTAAATTTGGCACTATTTTAAATGATATTCGAAACTTGTGTAATGAACATTTGAAAATCCGAAAAAATAACATGATGAGAAAAGCAAAAATAAATAAATAAATAAAATAAAATAAAATTATTATTACTCATTAAATACCCTGAAATCCAACAGAATGTTTCCTTTTAATAGAAAAATACTAATTACTTAGCCTGAAACTTGTCAGAAAATAATTTTAAAAGTAAATATATATACTGAAAAAACTTAATTGAAATGTTTTGTCTAGTACTCGCAATATCCAAATCCGGATGGGAAAAATTTAACGAATATGAAAATATCTTGTATGCTGCTGGTTTCTGATGTTAGCCAAAATGGAGTATAATTACTCGAAAGTGAATGACAAAAGAGTAATTTGAAAACACTTCTTCAAGAAAGATTATCTATTTTTTTTAATAACACTTTCCCAAATTAGATGTTTTTCGTGGAAAGTTCGTACTTATGAATTTAGTGACTTTGGTAAATGGCGAGGAAAACCTACTTCTCTAACAAATTAGAATAACAAAAAAAATGTTTCAAAAATTCATCGAAACTGCTATTTTAAGAGTTTCTAGAATAGTTACTTTGAAATACAAATTTTGATGAAGCGAAATTTAAGCTCTCCAACAAGTTATTTTTTGAGCTTTATATAAGTAATTAATTTTTTTATGCCAAATTAAATACTTTGTTGTAATTTTTCCCAGTCATCCAATAATTTTTACTGGTAATAATTTTAGCAAAATTACTTATCGTAAGAGTAATAGTTTGATATATATGTAATTAAAGTTTCTTGGAAAATTCCTTCCACCCCATTTTATACATTAATGTAACAAATATTTTCATTAAAAATACGATCAGGTTTTTTTCCCAATTACAATCTAAGCATGTCCATCTTTTCACGTTGAATGTTTTAATTTTTTAATCTTTTTTTGGCGGTATTTCTTTTGTTTTTGTATTTCTAATTTATATATTTTATATTAGTATAGAATATATTACATAATGCAGGGTTGTCCCAAATTCATGGTACAAACTTTAAGAGTAGGTACAGGACATTGTAACAATCATTTATTGTATAGGAATGTATGGGTGCAAGAGACGCGCGGAGTCACAAACACAAAAAATAAGAGACGAAAGGAAAAACAAAGTGTTTATTGAAGTTGTCGTTGACAAGCGTACTGTTTATAAAAACTCTTCATGATTGTTCAGCATATGAACTATGAAGTCCAGCTGCAGCTTACATTGCTGTACCATCCCCTGGCAGTTGCAGAAGATAGCCTGCTGGATTCAAAGTTTTTACTCGCTGAAAATGAAAGAATATCTTGATACATAAATTGTGTGGGGGGAGGGGGTATTGGAGGGTGCTTTTATAATTTTACATATTTCTGATCTTAACGTCAAACTATTGTATAAAAGAGTTTTGTATTACATCCATCATTTGATAAATAATTCACTGATTGTATTATTACGAAACGAAATTTGTTGGTAATATATGTTAAAAGCGCATCTTTCTAACATTAAAATGCAGAATCATTGTAAATCGAAAAAAACTAAAAGGGCATTTAAAACAGAAACGAGTATCAGATTTGTTCCATTTTTACGACGTTCTTGTTTTTTAACTTACCTTTCTTACGGAAATAATCGATTTTCAGAAGGGTATTCTGATACGTTCTTCCATCTGATTGAATTCTTAGAAACAAAAGAATAGCTTTTTCCTTTTCTCAATAAAGACTTCACTGTCAAAGTAGCCAATATTTCAACTGTACTGCACTTCTTTTTCTAAGAGAGCATGAGACCATCAGCCCAATGAACAATTCAATGTTTTTTTAAACCTAATTCTCAAAAGGAATGAATAATTTCTTGATCAAAAGAGAATGACTTCGGTTGCCAATGTTAAAATATTTTGAATTGACAGTTCTATCTATTATAACAGTAAAAATATTTTTTTTATCCTTAATATGCTATAGTATGATTATTTTTGACATAAATTCTACAGGTATAATTATTTATGCTTCTTTAATAATAAATAATTAGTCTGGCTGAGTATAAAATTAACTACAAGTACATGTAGAGGGGAGGATTGCATGCGTGTCTACTACTAGTCTAGTCTACTGTAAATCCAATAGATCAAATAGTTTAGAAGTAAAACTATTAAATTTTAACAGTAAATATTCTCTAACTATTGTATAAGCTCTCTACTTAAGATATACACTCTTCAATATAAAAAGCAAACCATCAGAAGCGAGTTATCCGTATGGGACGAGATTGTGTATGCATATACCTTACATTAGAATATGCAGATGCAAATGCTTAACTTCTGGTGGGTAGTGACTAAACAGCTGCAACTCCAGTTCCTTGCAGCGAAGCAGCTGGATGGTGCAAAAAAAGAGAATATTTCTGTCCGAATGTAGCTTGATTGACTCACATTAACTGCACCAATGCCTTACTGACGAAATATCAAACATTATCAACAGATGTCACCCTTTGAGAGTAGGTGAGCAATTCGATTAAACAAAGAAAGGTGGTCAGATCGTATGATCACTCAATTTTTGGATTACAGCAATGCTACCATTCAACAATATTAGAAGGAATAGGTGTAACATGACCGTACAGAATTTCAAGAAGGTAGCGATGGATCGAGAACGACGACAAAACGTGAGAACACAGTGATCATTCGATGGGCCTTCACAACCTTAAAGGGTCCTTATCAACGTTCCTACGTGTAACCGGAAAACCGTGACTGCAATGACCATTAACTAATTAGGCAACTTAGCGAATGGGGCATAAGATTACGGAAGCCATTGCACCGACTGTGCCTCACCGTTACACATTGCCAAATACATTTGTAATGATACCGGATACCTTCAACTTCGATTTCGAATTCCTACTTCAAAAACAATATTATTCATTGTAAAATGAGTAGAGTAAGACCTGATTCTCTTAAATGGATTTTTAAATATAATGTATTATAATAGGCATCATATAGTTACCTGACACTAGATTACATTAGCATCACAAAAGAAATAAAATTCTAGAATTCCAATTCAGGGACGAGTAGCTTAGCTAATATAAAGATGTTGAGTATTTTTTTTTAACTACAAGGTTGAGCCACGTAACTATGATGACCCTCTACGTAGACATAAAGAGCGCAAGGCCACTGAATTCCCGATCATGACCATGGCTCCTCGACCCAGTAAGACATCAGAAATAAATCACGTAAAATTCCTCATATATAAGAGCCTTGGAAATATAATTTTTAAATGAAACATTTCTCTAAATAATTTAATAGCAAAACAAGTATCATATTCCTATTTACTTGCATCTTCAAAAATTTATTTATTAGTCGAACCACAGAATAAACTTCAGCAAGTATTTATAACGAGCAATTTTTCAATGTTTATATATTGCACGACTGACGATATATTCATTTATAAATTTATTTTTAGACTTGTAAGGCAATTTGTTTTTTCTTTCAGAGAAGTCATTGGAAAATTTGTTCACAATGTGCTTAAAAATATAATTTTCCAAACATTCGATTTTATTTAAGATATCCGACTACGTTCGGAGCGGTGATTTTTCAAAAGCGTATAAATGGATAATATTTATGATATTTAGTGTCACTTAAATTAGAAAATGTGTATAAAATTGTTTTAAGAATAGTATTAAAGTAAAAAATTATTTAAGTACAATATTTTGACAACAAATGAACATAGAATGACCCATTTTCAAAATATTCTCCTTTTGTGAAAAATGCTTCTATTGTAATATTTTGCTTGTATATGGGCTATATATTTTGCTTGTATTCACATTATTTGCTTGTATCAGACCTTTGTACAGAGGCTCAACTAGAATTTTTGAAATATATAACTTAGAAGTGGGTTTATCCATGTTTTACGGCAACAGAGGGGAGAAATTTTAAGAAAGAAACGCCTACAATAATTTCTATTGGTTTTAACTCTGAAAATAATGTGAATTTTTCAAAAATCGTAGTTGACCCTCTGTACAGAGATCTGAGCTATATACAGAAAAAATATTATTATAATAGAACCATTTTTCACAAAAGGAGAACATTTTGAAAAAAACGTTATTCTAAGTTAATGTTTTGCCGAAATATTGTATTTAAATAATTTTTTTGTAAAAATGTCTTTAAAACAATTTTATACGTGTATTCTAATCTAAGTGACACTAAATATCATGAAAATTATCCATTTATGCGCTTTTTTAAAATCACGGTTCCGAACGTAGTCGAATACCTTAATGTAATTAAAATATTCAAAATTGCTCTAAAATACAGAGAACTTTTATGCGATTCATTTTTAAGGAATAGCAAATTATTTTAAAAATCCATTTTCCTAGCAACTCCCGACAAATACCAGATATGCAGAGATCTATAATTGCTACAAGCACTATTTTTTCATTTTGCTAAGGTGAAAAAAAAAACTGACATTTTTCGATCCTTCACTCACAATGTTTTCTTCCCAAGGCATGAAATATAACATTTTGTTATTTATTCCGTAGCAGAACTTCTATCCTTCTTTTCTTGAAAAGGCAGTGAGAATTAGAAAGCTGTCATCGAGTTCTTTGAAACCGTTCTTTACAGATGCCGAATCGTGACTGTTACGCGTATAAAGGAATTTTTTCACTATCTTGAGTATACCGTAAGCTTCAGAAAACTTCGACACTGCCTGAAGTTCAAGAGAAAAGTTAAAATATGTCAGAGAAGATCGGCTGCCTACTCCTTGTATATTTTTTCAGGTTCAGGGAAAAGTTCTAAATATAGAAACGAATCATATTGTAGGTGAGAAGAAATATGCTGAAAGTGAAATGGAAAAGTATGAGAGAAATATATATATATATATGAAGGCTTCAATTCACACACAGATAGTTTAGAAGGAATGGATGTATTCCAAAATCAAATAAGATTTTTTATACTGTATGACATTTTCAAAAATTTAATATTGGTGTCGATTTACTTTTTTGGTGGAAAACAAATTTCTGAAATTATTGTAGTGAGAGAAAATCAAATTTTCTGCGTAAAACTCAATATGAGAGGAGAGATTTAAAAAAAAAAGTTCAACAGTTTGATTGTGTGTGTGTGTGTGTGTGTGTGTGTGTGTGTGTGTGTGTGTGTGTGTGTGTGTGTGTGTGTGTGTGTGTGTGTGTGTGTAGAGAGAGAGAAAGAGAGAGATGTCTTACTGTTCTGACTAATTATACTTAGGTTTATAACTATTTGTATATATTATTATGGATTATATATGTAAATATTTTATTTTATATGTAAGAATTGCCCTAAGAGTCAGCAATTTTTATAATATTACTGCATCCGTATTTTTTAATATTTCTAGTATGTTTTGTAAGTTTCATTTATCTTTAGTATTCCATTGATTTCTGTATCTCTAGTAGAAAATTATTAACCATATGTAGGAGAAAAATGACTCACTCATTCACTCATCACGAAATTCCCGGAGCTAATATTAGACCTATAGTGTGGAAATTTGGCAAGAATATTCCTTTTAATTAGTACAGATCCAATAAGAACGGGGTTTGTTGTTTTTTCTTTAAAATTCAAGGGAGTTTCGGGAGCCTTATAGAAAAAATTCTCGTTTATGAACCATTAGCTCTACAAATTTAAAACTTGGTAAGGATGTTTCGCTTGATGAGTTGAGATCTGCAAAGAACTGGTTTTCTGAAATTGACTCCTGTCTAAGACTGCGGGGTGTTACAGGGGGTTATAGATAAAAAAAATTCTGTTTTTAAGCAATCAGACGTAGAGATATGATATTGGGAAAACATCTTTCTTTTTTTTTTGTTGTGTAGAAATCCAGTAAGAACGGGTTTTGAGGCAATCTATTCCCAGTGAGGTGCGCGGACGTTATAGTCGAAAATTTCTGGGTTTGGGGACTATTAGACATACAGATTTTAAATTTCGAAAGCATGTTCCTTCCCGTTGAGTAGATTTGCTAAGAACTGGGTTTTCGGAAATATAATCCCAATGCAATTTACGGAGGTTACGAGGACATTTTAGATTAAAAAATCTATTTCTTGAGCAATTAGACTTCAAACTTGGAATTTGGCAAAAATGTATGTTTCTTTTAATGAATAGAGAACCGTTAAAATAGTATTTGAGGAAGTCAATTACAAGGGGGTGGGGGTGCTACAGAGATGAAAATGATAAATATACTGTTTTAGAAATTCATTTTTAAATCAGTAGGTGAGTGCTATAAGAATGTTTTTCAATACAAAGCTTAATATGCTATGCCTTAGATAATAATAACCTAAAAATACTGTATAGTCTAGCTATGTCATGAAATATCTAGCGAAGTTTGTGGGTAATGGCTAGCGCGCGTGTATATAAATATATATATAGAAGAATTAATTTTTAGAGAATTATATAACTATTTTAACCGTTCTCTCTCTATATTAACCGTTATATTTTGGAATATTTGGAAAATATATATGTCTTTCCAAAATATTTCTAGTCTTTCTTAGGAGAAAAGTGACTTCTTGTAATACAAAGTAGGTGACAGAATTTTAACCTAATCATTTGTTAAAAAATTGAAATATTGAGAATAATAATTGAGTGTTACTTAAAAGAATAAGTAAATGCAAGCTTAAAAGCTAAAAACAATCAAAATAAGTAACACTTAATATTTTTATTCTATTTTTGTTACAAATTCATTTGGTCCAAACACAAGGATTTAGATCTCCAAAAGAAATTTTAGATTTAATTTTATTTTATAGATTATCTATCTTAACTATTAATGGTGTATCTATTTTAAGTATATTCTAAAGAATTCATATAATCAATATATCATCTTTTAAAGCCCATTTTGCTTGTGTGTTTTGGTTTCAATATTTATTTTTTAATAATTTGTTGTGTTATGCTATTTTCAACCGCCAAAGGCATTTTAGAATAATTTATTATGTGAAGTCAGTCAAACTCTGAATTATATCAATATACATTCAAATTTTGAGCGTTAACTATATAAAAAACCAAATCAGTAACAGCAAACTCTTTACACTAGTAATAAAAAAGTATTCAATCCTTCTAAATAATCTGTATGTATTTATTTGTTGAATATAATTTCTGTTAGACAATGCCATTAGTGAGAGTTTTTTTCTAAGATCTCTCTCTCTCTCTCTCTTTCCCTTTCCACTTGGTTCTAAATTAACTTAGCGAAGTCTGCTTCAATGCTAGTTTGAAATTTAATGTGGAATGTCAGAGCCTTCCTGTGCGTAAAAGACAGTTAATTATTTGTAAAAGAACGAGAATTCGTCTATTTCAAACTTGGTACCCTTAAAAAGAATTATTTTATTTTCAAGCTAATTACAAATTCCACTTTAAAGTAGTTTTTTCTTAGAAAAAATCAGTTCAATAGTGATCTTGATAAATATCTTTTCTCTTTTCCCCTCTAATGCTTTTATAATTTCTTTTTAAAACCCTGATATGCGAAGTTACCTTTCCAGTAAAGATTATATTTCCTAAATTCCTGAAAAAAATAAAAAGAACTGCTCAAAAAAGGCAATCAAAAATAACGCATTCGATTTATTGTTGCTAAATTTTAAAACGTTCTTTTATTCTTATTAATTTTTAAAAAGACATAAATATAAAATACCCATGAACTTTTATAATTAAAATGATAATTAGACAGAAATGTTCTGTGAGAAATCAGTACGAGAAATTATCAAGAATAATCTTAGAAGCTCTCTGTGATTTGACAAGTTAGTTTATAAAATTAGTTTAGTGATCTAAAATGCAAATATGATTTCAAATGTATATTATTAAAATTATAAAAATATAAAATCAATCACAAATTACCATGATATTGATTAAAAAACATTTTTCTTGAGTAACATAGGATGCATTGTGCGAAAAATATACTTTAGTGCTTCATTTTGCGGAATCATTTGGCCTCTTGACATTTTTGCACACAAGTAAGTTCATCTTGTAATAAGAAGCATATGAAACATTCAATGAAATATTCAATTTACGGTAAAAATAAACAAAAATATCTTTGTGTGTGTTTGTGTGTACTCATAATATAATTATAATTTAAATAATGTGTGAAAATACAACAAACTTACCATTTAAATTGTACGTGCATAATCTTTCATATTACAACTACTTGGTGATGTAATTGCGAGACCGAAAAAAATCATACTTCTTTATCTTAATTCCCTTAAAAATTTTATTATTTTATGTGAAGCACTTGTTTACTTCCAGGAATTATTATGTAGATACTTTTCAATGCTTTCTTTAAACGGTGAGGTTTCTCAAGAAATTTGTGCAGAGTTTGTTTTACCTAAGCAATAAATTCAAAACGATTTTTAAAATGCTTCGTATTAATTCGGTTTAACAAACGTTCTTCGAATTAAATTTTAAAATTGTGGGGTTTAAACAACAATACTACTTATTAAAAACTAAACTCTTCAGTGAGTATTTTTTTTCAAAATAAATGAGAAATTATGTATATATCAGTGATCAAAGTTGAAGAGATAAACTTCAAATAAAGTAATATAAACTTTAATTACAGACTACTAAGAGACAAGCCAGCCCCCTAGCAAAAATTAAACTTTGCAATTATCAAACAACAGAAGCAAGTTAGTCACTTTAATAGATATCATTTATAGAACATATACCTGGCAACTATTCTAGAAAGTTGTTAGCGTAACTGAGTCATTTTAAAGAATTACTCAGAAATATTTCTCCTCTCTCAGAATGACTCGCATCCAAATGCATGACTCGCAGAAATATGTTTTTCTATAAGCATAATTGACTTCATCAAATGACATTAGTCTTATGACCTGACTGTATGAGAAACAAATCGATGCCAGACTGCTACATATAGTAGGGCACTTAGGGCCTATGTGCATGAAATACATACATTAGGGTTACTAGCGAATTCTATATTAACTAAGTTTCAGCACATTTCTTAAATGTTTATTTGGTAATAGACCGTGTTTCAAGGGTACGCAAAAATATTACCGTCAAATACTAATGTTTTTTATTCCGAAATATACAGCTCTAAAGCACATAATAGATATTTGGGATCTAATACATGTAATTATTTTATTTCCCATACAAAATTTGACAGTTGTATATTTTACCTAAGTCAAATTACTGAAGCTTTCCTTAGAGTCCCTCTTTTCTGAAGAATTATAGAATTCGCATCACACATGTGAAAGATTCAATCGCATTTAGCACAATACTGTTATTACTTTATGAATAATGTAACTGGTATGTATTTAGAAGTTCTGTCATTCTAATATGAGTAATAAACTGAACTAAACTCAGTAACGCAACAGCCCATAGAAGGCCAAGGGCTACTGTGTCCATCTCAATTTGCTTTATACTGGGCGCTGAGGGGCATGAGCAGATGTTCCAGTCAGGTGGTCAGTCTGACGCGAAACCCCAGTGTTTAGTTCCTAAGCATGCTTGGTACTCATTTATCGACCCACTGAAAGGATGAAAGGCTGAGTCGACTTTACCCAACCCGGAATTTGAACCCCAGACCTGTGGCGGGGGAGAGAGATACAGTACTACTGAGCCACTGGGCGTCAATATGAGCAATAGGACATCTAATTACTTAATAAATAGCTTAATGGTAAAATAAAATCAGAAGTATTTTTTCGAGAAAATTCAGTGGCGCGCACATAAATCTTTCAAGGGGAGAGGTCGAAAGTATACCATTCTCGTATTATACCCCAATACGCCGCCAAGCATATTCTTTTGATTTTGTGTCAATTGTCGGAAACAAAAAACAGTAAAATATAAATTATTGAATAAATAATTAGCCTTATTACTAAGTTATTAATAACAAATACTTAATTAAATTTTACGTACCACATACATAGGATCATAATCAATTGGAAAAAATCAAGGGTGATGGGTGGAGGGTCCGGACCCGGGATCCCCCTCCTTGTGTTCACAATTGAGAATGTTTAAAGGAAACTTTGGCATTGTTATTAATATTTTTATTTCAGGTAAAGAAGAAAAATTTATTGAAACATAATGATGTCGTCGATTACGATTGCAAATTTATTCAACAAATTCCTAATTAGAAATATTTATATATAATGACCGTATTCATTAATGTCATATTGTAACAGCGCTTGTCTCAATACAAACTCCAAAGTTCTGAAAATGGATAGGTAAAAGGAAAACATATAGTTGAGTTCTCCACACAATACATTCCCACAATCGCATTAAATTGTACTGAACATGCGCACATTCAGACTAAGACAATTTTTAAAATGCATGGGAGAAGTTTTGTGGGAATGATCATCATTTCTAACCAAGCCTCCTCCACATTCAAGGCAATCACATTTACATGCGAAGCTTTCCCATTAACAGATTTCCAACTTACGAGGAAATAGCTAGTTTGTCTTCTTGACAAGATTTAAAGATTGCGATTCCTGTCCCCATTTGGAAAGAATCAGGTAGCCCATTAGCCTCACTTTACGAGTAAAGCCATTTGTATTGGACGTAGTATATATCAAAAAGTCTCTTCCTCAATTTTATCTTTTGTTCCAATATTTTAGATCGAATACATAAAAATAGAGATAGTTAAGTGCAATCTATTATCTTAAAGGTAGAAGAAAATGAAATGCAAATAAATACACTCAAATTCTCTTGGTTTTCTATCTGATTATTTGTTTTCTCGCTTTCATCAATTTAAATTTAAGGTATGCTTATACGTTGAAATCTCCAATTTCTATCAAACACACCAGTTTTCACATCTATTTTTTTATTGAATAGAATAATAGAATAGTCTTTTGTTTTGGTTTTACAAAACATATATTATTTCATTTCTACGTTACATGGGGACCATTTTACAATAAACCACATAAAGTTTGAAAAACCGGAAACGGGTCTTTAATCTACCAGAAGTGGGTATTTATATTATTCAAATTCTATCATGACGAGTCTGATGACTCAGAATACTCAGAATATTATAAACGAATTTCTCTATGAAAATTTTGTACCTGATACTTATATTATTTTCTAAGTAATGTAGTAAAATAACTCTTACTGTATATGAAATTTTTTTTAACTATGAAATATTATTTCAATAATACCCTCATATAAATATGTCAAAATTCTTGCAATGTTTATTCGATTCACTCTAAAAATTTTAAATTTAAATAAAACATTAAAAATTTAGTACATTCCCTAGAAAAATACATGTAGTTTATCCAAGTAATACACTCTTATTGATACATGTTTATTGCCTTTTTCTCCAACTGATCTAAGGGATTTCAAAAAATTGCTAAAATAATTGGGATTTTTGTAAAATTTAGATAGTTTGCTTTAAATATCTGTCGCAGGAAAATGATGAACTTAGGAATCTCTTCTTCAGAAATCCCTAAGGAAGATGATCACTTGACGGTAGATGGTAAAATAACGTCTCATCAAGGTCATTTCCCTGATAAAAGTAAGGGATTTGAACGAATCCCTGAGCTGTTTCAGTGAAATCAACCGTCAAGTGATCCTCTCCCTTAGGGATTTGATGAAATTCCTGATACCGCCATTTCCCTGCGACATATATTATAGTTAAGTATTAATATTTATTCATATTGATCCCCAAAGAAGTGTTTATAATGTTTTAGCAAGCTATTGTTAAAAAAAATGCTTTGAACATGTTCGGATACCTGAAATACTGCAGAAAAAAACAACAAAAAGGATCAATAACAACCACCTTTACTGCTTTAAAAACAATAAAAAATTACTAATTAAGTTAATTAAAGATAAATCATAAAAATATTTAAAAAATACTATTATTACACAAACATCACATAATTACCTTCTCAAAAATAAGTTTTAAACTTAATTTCGTGATCAAATCGGCAATGTTTCGTCAAGTTATTCTTTAGGAGAAAAAAAAAAGAATAAAAGCCGAAATCAAAAGTTTTGAAAAAAAACCCTGTTTCCTGTTATTGGTTTATTTTCATCGCACCGTGAAAAAGCGAAACAAGAATCAATTATTATGAAGCTCTTGTATGAACTTCCCGAAAGAGATAACTCTTTAAAAAGTACGATAAATGTTAAAATACTTGAAAGCTTTTTTTAAAATTAATGTTGTCATCAGTCGTCCATTTTGAGGCAAACAAATTTTTTTAGAAACCTATAAAGATGTTAAAAGAAAAATAAACGGTTGTTGATTTTTTGCATCATTGTGTAGTTTTAAAGTTTGAGGAATAAAAAAGAATTGCTCATTTTTGTTAAAAGCAGGTATTATATTAAAAAAAAAAAAAAAAATGTCATAAAATTATATTTATTTTGTTCATTTTAATATTCACAGTTAATTAAAAGTATAGTTCACTCTTTGAATATTAGGCGGATGTATACCTTTATTACATTCAGTAGTTATATATACTAGCTGCATGGCCCGGCGTTGCACGGGCTATATCTCTACTTTTATATAAATTTTCCCTTTCTTTCACAAAATCAGAATTTCTAATACTCATTTTCAAAATGACTTCCATCCCCCTCTCCACCGCTTAGCCCAGCGTTGCTCGGAAAATTTCTCTTTTCCTCATAACACCAGCATTTCTGTGTGTGTGTTTGTACGCACACAATGTGAGTGATTTCTAAAATTATGTCAAAAAATTTCCCTTTTCCGAAATCTGTTCTATTCCACAGTGTGTAAAACAGATAAGATATAGCTTCAAATTTCGATGTATGACTTATAAAAAAAATATTGCGTTAGAATTAAAAAATTAATAATGTGAAGCAATAAATAGAAAACGATTCTGATGCTAAGAGTAAAACAAAAAACGTTCATCATTTTTTAATAATAGTTAGTTTCTAAGAATCTAAAATAATAAAATAGATTTAAGATTTTCATGAATCAATCCATCGTTACATACAGTTAACTTAAAATGTCTCTAAATTGTATTTTGATCCAAAATAATAGACGATGTATTTTTTAATTAACAAAGAATTCCTTTAGTAATGAAATAATAAAAATAATCCTTTAAAAAAAAAAACATATATAGGGAGTTTTTTAGATGTATTGAACTTTAAATTGCAATAAAACAACGATTTATTATTCGATTGACATGAATTTTTTTTATTCGAAAAATAATCTTGTGGCATTACATTTTAAATATGATTTCTGGCATAGGACTGCCACGGCTGGCTCGGATGTAGTCCAATCTGGACGTCCAATTTTCGATGACTTTTCCAAAATTTGTGGCCGTATATCGGCAATAACACGGCGAATGTTGTCTTCCAAATGGTCAAGCGTTTGTGGCTTATCCGCATAGACCAATGACTTTACATAGCCCCACAGAAAATAGTCTAGCGGTGTTAAATCACAAGATCTTGGAGGCCAATTCACAGGTCCAAAACGTGAAATTAGGCGGTCACCAAACGTGTCTTTCAATAAATCGATTGTGGCACGAGCTGTGTGACATGTTGCGCCGTCTTGTTGGAACCACAGCTCCTGGACATCATGATTGTTCAATTCAGGAATGAAAAAGTTAGTAATCATGGCTCTATACCGATCACCATTGACTGTAACGTTGTGGCCTTCATCGTTTTTGAAGAAGTACGGACCAATGATTCCACCAGCCCATAAAGCCCACCAAACAGTCAGTTTTTCTGGATGTAACGGTGTTTTGACATACACTTGGGGATTAGCTTCACTCCAAATGCGGCAGTTTTGTTTGTTGACGTAGCCATTCAACCAGAAGTGCGCTTCATCGCTAAACAAAATTTGCTTATGAAAATCGGGAACAACGGCAATCTCGTTTTGGTCCCATTTGACGAATCTACGCCTTGCTTAATCATATTTAAAATGTAATGCCACAAGATTTACTTTCGAATAAAAAAAATCATGTCAATCGAATAATACATCGTTGTTTTATTGCAATTTAAAGTTCTATACCACTAAAAAATACACCCTATATATATATTTATGAAATTCAAATTTCTATAAGTAATACATAAAAGAAAAATTTACAGATAGCTATTGAAACGATTGCTTTTTTCTGAACGTTTGAATGTTTGATTAAACATATAAATATATATAAGTTAGAGAAAAAACAGTATGGGGGAAAGCCTAGATATATATATATATATATATATATATTTATTTATATTCATGTACTAAAAAACCATTAAAAAAATAACCGATTTAATTTTACCATTTTTTATTCCGCTAAAAAAATTTTTAAATGATCTTTCCGATGTTTTAAGGTCTTAACAGTCGTGAGTTAGAATTTAAAAAATTATTAATGTGAAGCAATAAAAAGAAAACGATTCTGATACTAAGAGTAAAACATGTCTCTAAAATGTATTTTGATCCAAAATAATAGACGATGAATTAATGCTTTCAAACTTAAATAAATTTATTTATATGCAAAGTTTCGTTGTTTTGTAAAAACAGAATTTTTTTTTCGCTATTCTCTGCAGATGGCGCCACGATGCATTTTAATGCATTTTAAGGTTTTTAATTAATATCTTTTTAACTAATTGGAATATCGGAATATAAATGGTCAAAACGGATTTCTCGGATCATTCCCGAAATTTTGATACCTTTGCTAGTTTCTGCGTGTTGTGGTTCTTGAGAAAATAGGGACGCATTCCTATATATCTACATAGATACGTTTGTTTACCTTCGGATTTTAATAAAGTATATATATATATATATATACAGGGTGTTTCAGCTAAGATGTTACAAACTTCTAGGAGAGGTAGGGGACAACAAGACGACTCGAAGTATATAGGCAATGCTGGGTCGGAAATGCTTTCCTAAGGCTCACGCGCCGACAAAATTTAGGGTGCAAAACTTCAACTGGTCTTAAAAACGGGAAAAATTGTCGAAACGCTTTGGGGTTTGGTCAAAATTATTGTTTTTATTTATTATTTCATAAAAAAAATTCTGAGCAATATTGCTGCTAAAACATCGCTAGAGGGCGCTTTAGACTTTGGAACGCAAGGAAAATTTTTTTTTTCAATAATTTTTAAAGTTTTTTGATGGCTTTCATAAATTGAAACTTTAACTTGAATTTTGATACCAGATTTGGTATTCTCCGGGAAAATTGATGTAAAAATTGAACATTGTTCAGGGCACTTAAAGCACAAAACGGTGCTAAGAAACGAGCAAAATGTTGGATTTCGGTGCGGTTTGCGCGAAAAGCATTCCCTTGCTGACTAATTTGTTCAAAACAAATTTTGACATTGTTGCCAAATTTAAAAACCAGAGGTGCTTCAGACAAGTAAAAGGCATTTCCGACCTACCTTTCCTATGTGATTCCGAGTCATCTAGGTGTACTCTTCCACCAACGAGGTGGAGCACACCTAGACGACTCGGAATAACATAAGAAAGGTGGTCCGAAATGCCTTCCTGAAGCAGTAAGACCATCGAAAGCCTGATACGTAGCCCAGGAATTGCAAGTGTCGTGGCAGTGAATAAAGCGAGCAGGGTTCTCGGCGAAAATTTTAGCGAGAGAGTGTTAAAGGCAGAATATGCAAATTTCACCTTCGAGAGTTGAATTAGCCGCCAGAGGAACAGAACGATAAGAAGGAGTCCGCTGGAAGGAAGCTTTATTTCCATCGCACACAGACTGGATGTACGATGGCAGAGTACACGAACGCAGAGAAAGCAGATATGATTCTGGCGTATGGGGCCACAGATTGCAATGGTCGAGCCGCTCAGAGGTTGTACGCCGAAAGGCCTCCTGTCAGGCGGACTCCTGCTCATACCATGTTTGCTCGCCTACACCAGCAATTCGATGAGACCGGTTCATTCCAGAAGGCAGCACGTAATCGAGATCGGACGGCACGTACCGAATTGAACGAGGAAATTGTACTAGATATGGTAGAGACCACTCCCAGTTTAAGTACACGAGGTATCGCTAATGAAATCGGGATTTCATACAGTAGTGTTTGGAGGATTCTCGATGATAGTGCCCTGCATCCATTTCACTACCAGCACGTCCAGAAGAATGTGACTTTGCACCTCGTCAGGCCTTTTCACAGTGGTACTTGCAGAAACGAATTGCAAATCCCTTTTTGCAGCCTCCGAGTTGTTCACAGATGAGGCGTCTTTTTTTTTCGAGAGAGGGTATTTTCAACACCCATAACAGACACTCGTGGGCAGCAGTGAACCCACATGTAACACGTACTCGGGCTGCACAGGATCGTTTCCTGGTTAATGCATTCTAGGGGATCATCTAATAGGACCCTACATTCTGCCTGATCGCCTGACTGGTCCACGCTACCTGATATTCTTAGAACAAGTTTTGCCAGAGTTATTGGACAGCGCACACGTTACCGCTGCGACTCGTACTTCCATGTGATTCCAGCAAGATGGAGCCCCCCGCACATTTCAGTATTTCTGTTTGGAATCACTTGGATGCAACATGTGGTGAACGTTGGATTGGCCGTGGAGGTCCAGTGCATTGGCCTCCCCTGATCGCCAGAACTTTCCTGTTTGGATTATTTCTTCTGGGGCAAATGAAATCCTTGGTGTACGAAACACCCGTAAACAGCGCCAAGGAACTTGTAGCACGCATCAGTGCAGCAACCGGGGAAATACGAAACACTCCAGAAATGTTATCGAATGTTCGGCGCTCCTTGAAGCGAAGATGTGAAGCCTGCATCACATGCGGCGGGCGTCAGTTCGAACACCTCCTTTGACAGCAGTTTTTCCTTCTTTTCTTTTTCTGTTATGATTATGCATAGCAGTTAGTAAAAAGCTTTTTTCCTCCTATTTTGAGTCTTTCCTTGTGTTTTACTTCTTGTGCTAAAATATTTTGCTATAAAATTACTTTTTAGCAACACAGACCAACTCGAATCTCATTTAGGAGGAAAAATTGATAGTAATTATTCGGCTTACACCCAACCACAAAATTATCCAAATGAGTTTCCAAGTTGCAATGTCTGAAAGCGCCCTCTGGCTTTGATGAATGGCTACCAAGTCAAAATTTATTTTGAACAAATTAGTCAGTAACGGAATGCTTTTCGCGCAAACCGCACCGAAATCCAACATTTTGCTCGTTTTTTAGCACCGTTTGTGCTTTAAGTGCCCTGAACAATGTTCGATTTTTTACATCAATTTTCCCCGGAGGATACCCAATCTGGTATCAAAATTCAAGTTAAAGTTTCAACTTATGAAAGCCATCAAAAAACTTTAAAAATTATTGAAAAAAAAAATTTCCTAGCGTTCCAAAGTCTAAAGCGCCCTCTAGCGATGTTTTAGCAGCAATATTGCTCAGAAATTTTTTTATGAAATAATAAATAATAACAATAATTTTGACCAAAACCCAAAGCGTTTCAACAAATTTTTCCCGTTTTTAAGACCAGTTGAAGTTTTGCACCCTAAATTTTGTCGGCGCGTGGAGTCTTAGGAAAGCATTTCCGACCCAGCATTGCCTATATACTTCGAGTCGTCCTGTTGTCCCCTACCTCTCCTAGAAGTTTGTAACATCTTAGCTGAAACACCCTGTATATATAAACATAATAAACATATATATAAATATATATAAATATATATATATATATTTATATATATATATACATACATATATATATACATATATATATTTATATATACATATATATATATATATATATATATATATATATATATATATATATATATGTATATATGGTTGGATTTTTCCCACGCTTTTCTATAAACATTGATTATTTTTTCCCATTTCGTGTGATGTACGAGACGGACGATTAATTTTGAAATAAATTAGAACAAGCCTGAGACTCTTATTAAGCTGTCTGTTTGTAGTATGTTCAATACTACGATTACTATGAATAATATTGAATACGCTTCCAACAGCGAGCAGTAAAAATGGGTCGTGGTAAACGAAGCAAACACAGTGCCGGTTTCAAGATCAAAGTGATTCAATTTGCAAAAGGAAAGTGAAATCGTGCTGCAGCAAGGATGTTTGATATTGGTGAAAGCTCCATAAGGGAGTGGAAAAAAATGAAATGACAATAATTAACATGCCAAAGAAGAAATGTGCTTTACGTAAAGGAGTAACGAAATGGCCTATTCTAGAAGAAAGTGTTGCGAACTGGGTCCTAGAAAATCGCCAGAATGGATTAATTGTAATAAGAAACAGTGTACGTTTATTCACCTTCAAATGGTCAAGAAAGAATGCAAATGAAAGTAAAAATTTTATTGAAACTTTCAGTTGTGGTGTGGCCGATTTATGGCACGCAATAATTTAGTTCTTCGATAAAAAACAAAAGTTTCATAAATGCTTCCTAAAGACGTGGATAACAAATTGTTAAGTTTCCAGAAGTATGTCATTGGATTGCGAAAGCAAAAGAAATACTTACTGTCACATATTGGAAACATAGATGAAACTCCAGTAACGTTTGACATGATAGGAAATAAAACTATAGATATGAAAGGAACAAAATCGATTCATATAAAAACAACAGAACACGAGAAATCTTATTTTACAGGAGTTCTCTCTTGCTTAGCCGACGGCACAAAATTAAAACCCATGGTTATTTTTAAAAGAAAAACAGTGCCAAAATCCTATTTCCCGAAAGGTGTTTTCCTTCCTGGACACGAAAAAGGGTGGATGGATGAAAATGGTGTGAAATTGTGGATAAAAAATATTTGGCCAAGGCGTCCAGGGGCCTTACGGAATCCACAAAATCTATTAGTTTGGGATATGTTCAGATCCCATCTAACAGATAATACGAAAAAATTGCTAACTGAGTGCAACACATATATATAGCAGTTATTCCTAACGGATTAACGTCATTAGTTCAGCCATTAGATGTGTGCATCAATAAACCTTTCAAACAAAATTTCAAACGACAAGATATGGATGCTAGAAGGAGAAAAATCATTTACGAAAGGAGGCCAAATGCGTCATGCCAGTCTGGAAATAGTGTGCGAGTGGATAATAAAAGCATGGAATGAAATTAAGCCTGACTTAATTCAAGAGTTATTTAAAAAATGTTGTATATCTAACAGTCTAGATGGAACGGAAAATGATTTTTTATTTATGGAGGAGAGTAACAGTAATGGTGAAAATGATACAGATTTCGATGATGTGCCTGAAGATATAACGGAAGACGAATATACCGACCTTTTCATGTTATCCAACAATGAAAGTTCATAAGGTATATTATATCTTTAAAATAAACAGTATTTCAATTATACATATATAAGTCTAAATTTGTTTAATACTCATTTTTTAAGCTCTCATTTTTATACCCGGCGTATAACGCGCACCCCTTAATTTCGATCCTATTTTTTGTGTTAAAAGGGCGCGTTATACACCTGATTTTACGGTATAAATATATATATATATATATATATATATATATATATATATATATATAAATAAATATATATATATATATATATATATAAATATATAAATACATATATATATATATATAAATAAATATATAAATACATAAATATATATATATATATATAAATATATAAATACATAAATATATATATATATATATAATCCGTAAATATATATACACAGATAGCTATAGAACCTAAGTATAACTATTCAAGATAGAAAATATTAGGCACAGTAGTACCTTAGGAACCAAGATTGCAGGTTTAAACAAGTTTTAGGGCTAGCCAACCTTCACCTGTAGTTTGTCTATACGAAATGTCAAGGGGAAAGGAAAGAATAATATTAGGAGAAATTTAAATGTTGCAAATAAAATCACTATACTAATAAAATATAACGATAAAATTATAGCCTACTAGTATTCACAGTATTGATTTAAAGTCGATGCAAAAGGTAAATAGTAAGACTTACTTCGTGAGAGTATCAATTGGTTATGTTTCCCGCCAAATACAACAGAAGAATATCAGTACCGCATAAAGTTCAAAATTATGTTAGACTATTATAAAATATATATATATATATATATATATATATATATGTATATATATACGTTTAAAAACCATAAATATATATTGATATAAATATTTGCGGAAAATAAATGAATACAAGAAATATTTAAATAATATTATTAATTTATTAAATATGTGGCGCCATCTATTGAATAATTGTATAATTAGTTAAAAATACTAGTATTAAAACATAATGTCAATAATAGTTATTAATACATATTGTATATATCACTGAGAACTATTAGAAATATAATTGTAAGGAAAATTAGCAGGATATCCATGTTCAATACATTGTTTAATAAAGTTATTAAAATTTAAATAAATGTTAGCTTTATCGCTAACTAATACATTATTACGATAAATATAGTTAAAAATAATATTTCTATGTATAGATATAGATAAATTTGAATTCCAGTAAGGCACTTTAAGAATGTTAAAATTAAAGGCATCCCTTTTATCATTAATATTACTATGTAATTTAAAATCCTTAATATGTACAATGTTACCTCTAAGTAATTAGTTTTAATTGGATTATTATTAATTTTAACTAAAAATTAATATTGGGATTTAAATTATCATTTTTACCAAAAATAATTAAATCATCAATATATCTAAAAATGTAATAGTCACTATTAATTATATAGTTATATTCATAAAAGTGTAAATATAAATTAGCCAAACTATTGCTTGCTGGGCCTCTTTGTGGCAAGCATTTATTTTGTTTATATAATGAACCATTAAAAAAAATTAATATAATTTTCTTTTAAGACTAAATCTATGAGAGTTTTAAATTTGTCAAAATTAATACTAAGATTATAAATACTGTGATTTTCTAAAATTACTTTAATAATATCATTGATATCAATGGAATTGAAAAGATCTTTTTTCAAAGTCATAACTATGAACTGAATAAATATTTTTATTGTTAAAAAAATCTATAATATCTTTACTATTTTAATTATAGCTTTATTACATTGCTTATTAATAGAGTTTTGTATAATGTTATGAAGTAATTTGGCTGCAGTAGTAATATATGTTGTAAAACTATTTGTCACAGTTCTAAATTTATCTGGACTTTTATGGAATTTGGGTGTTAAAAATATATGTGAAAACTTAATTTTAGGAACACAAAAACCTAATTTTTTATAAATAGCAATAATACGATTACTAATTTCACTATGTGACAAATCTAATTTTTTAATTATTCATTGTTTAAAAAGTGTTCATTAAGCATATTATAATAAAAATATTTACAAATCACAGCATAGTTACCAGGTGCTTTATTTATGGAAACTATGATAAAATTCTTTAGTAATTCCTAAATTTTCTGTTTTATATCTTTAAATGTAAATTCATAATGAGAATGGTAGATAAATTTCATAAGGTCTTTTAAAATATCGTACTTATATTCAGCAAATGCCTCTATAGGTAGTCCATATTTAATTACAGATTTTGTAATAAAATTATCTATATCTTTATTAATTTGTGTTTTAACAGTATTGTTGTTACAAGAAACAGTTAATCTGGAACTAGTGCCCTTACTCATGATAACCTTTGAAATTCTGTCATTGATTATATCTAAGTTGCGAGTAACTACATGCTTATGATGACCATTAATAAAATCATTATAATTTTTACATATACAATCTTCTATGTTAATAGAAGGTGAACTATTATTATAATTAAAAATAAATCTGCCCATCGTTTTGTTATATTTAAATGCTTTATTAACAACCACATTTCTAACAGGAAAAAGTGACAAATGTCTATTAAATACATTAGAAAAATTAATTTTGTCAAAAGTTTTATTCATGAATAATAAAGTGCAGTACTCTGTAATAGGCTCATGAATTTTCTCAACATTTATTTTGAATTTATTAACTAGATAATTATTAATATCTTTAATAATGTGTACCGCATGACATACCCTTAAGAAATCATTATTTAAGATTTCATTTAACAATACAATTTCATTTTTTAAAATCAAACATGAAGTATTTGATCTTCTTGATATTAAAGTTTTTTTCAAAAAATCATCAATAATAACTTTAATATTATCAGTTAATGATTTTGTATCTCTATTTTTCCTTTTAGTTCTTTTACTTCTAGAATTTCTTTTAGAATTATTACTTAAATTGTTAACATTATAAAAAAATTCTTTATTATTACTTTGTAACAGTATTTGAAATGTATTTTTAGCAAAATACATAACATTAAGACCATATGGATATATTGTGTTAAAACTCCTATATATATAATAAAGTGATTTTCCCACCATAACCTGTGCTTAGTATTTGGAATAATTTTAATGATAGACAATTCAACATTTTTTGAAATCATGCAAATGAAAGTGTCTAAGTTCAATTTTATTAGAATTATTGGAAGTATTAAAGTATTTAACATCATGTCTATGTGTTGATTAATCCTGATGTTAATAATTATTTGAGGTCTGCCCAATATATTTATACTCACAAACTTTACCATTTAAAAGGTAAATACAATTAAAAGTTTTAGATAAGTTAAATTTAGATTCACAATCATATTGATCTTGATTTAACATAGTGCAAGTCTTACATCTACTATCGACTCTCACTGCATCTAAAACATTGAGTGAAATGAGTAGTCAAGCTGTGTAGCGCTTAAACAAAAGTCGAATCTACGAGATTTGAAAATCGTGTAACTCCGGGTTCGCGTAAGTTGGGGGAGCGTAAATTACTGAAAAATATATGAAAAAAATGTCACTTGTCTTAAGACATTTTACTCGTAGAATATGTTAATTTGTTGTAGTCGTTGAAGGATCGAGGAGACTTCTTGTTGTTTTAGTTGCACATTTTTTAGTTCAACAAAAATACGCATAATTCAAACAACAACGAAACACAGAACAAAGACACGCGGACATTAAGATGATACATAAAAGCATTCTTTGTTCGTTCCAGAGATCTCAGCTCTTATAGTTTCCTCAACCAGAAGTTTTTCGAATTATATGATTTCCGTTAAGGTCTTCTGTAATTGGTCAAAATATGCGGGTGTAGCAATATTGCATCATCTTGTTAAAAATTTGACAGTTTAACGTTTTAAAAAAACCATAACTATCTCCTAAAAAACGCGAATGTGGCAGTTTTTTAGGAGATAAAATTACGGATAACAGTACATTTCTCGTCAGTTGGGTAAACTAAAAATAAATAATCACGAGAAATCTTGAGGAGGGGGTCAAGACTATTATATATATATATATATATAAATTAAATAAAAACCCTCGAAAGAATATTTACAAGTGGTGAATAATTATACACACACATATATATATATATATATAATCCCACAGTTTTCCCTCCAAGATAATATGTGAAAGAACATTCCTTTACCTTTATGTAGAGCTATAAGAGAAGTTAAAATGAATTGTCAAAATTAAGCTAAGAAGGTTTTCAGTATTGTGACACCAAGAGAAAAGTAACTCTTATCTATTAAATCTAGTTTTTTAATCTCTGTTGAATTTTCTACACAATCTTAGAGTGCCGATTTTTGGAATCTAAGACATTAATGAGTCTTTGTAAAAGTAATCAAACTTTCAAACATTATTTTCAGTAATTAAATTCGATAGTTAGAATTAATTATAACCGAAACAAAATGTATTTAACAGGAATAACGATCGTGGAAAATAACAAAAAGTTAGAAAAACAGTCATTCTTTGAAATTCTGGGATTACATCGTAAGGGTGTTTTAAGTGAAAGAGAAAGATTGATTACTATCTTATGTATTATAATGAGATAATTATCTTTTTTTTTCTAATAGAGTTTCTTTTTTTCTGCATTTTCTGCTAGTTTGAGAGATTTGTTTTCAGTCTCATGATGTTATTATTTTGTGCATGCATTAATTTTATCAAATAGTTTATTGTTTTATTAATAATCTATTTGATGTTAAAGAAATAAAATGATGAAATTAAATTACATGCATAAAACTGTGTCTCAGCATTTTCTATAATAAGCAGTCTAAGAATAATTCTAACTTCATTTTAATAAAATGTATTATTAACTCTGTAGAAATTATTTTGGTTATTATTATGTGCTTAATTTTAGCAATCATTACTTGCAATAACTGGAATAAAAATTATCAAAAATGATTAGTAAAATATGCATTTTTATGCATTTTAAGACATACAGTTAGCCATGAATTTTTGAATACATACCAAAAGATGCTTGTAATTAAAAGGTTTTTAGAAATCTATTCTTTTTTTTAGCGTCACTGCCTCTTGATATGTTTAAATCTTTTTGGAATTTTTTTTCTTTTATTAAAGCTGTTATAAAAGGAACCAAAATTTTCTTTATTAATTCAACAGGATTCTTTAAGTAAGATTATTTTTATTTATTAAATTAAGTCAGAGAATTTGTTTTGTAATTAAAATTAAACCTGAATTTTCAAAAAAAAATAATAAACTGTAAGCAATTTAACACACAAATGCCAAGCTAAATTAATATTCATTGGGTTCATTATCTAATTGAAATAAAACTGAAGTTATTCAGAAACTTTTAAGATACCAAAATTCAAAATATCGATAGCATGATAAAATGGAAATCAAATGAATAACTTTCTTTTTTACTACACAATTACCTCATTTCACTGTTTTCTTTGTTTCGAAATTATAGACTTAAACTAAAGTAAAGTCTAAGTTTCTTTCCTCTTGATGGAGCCAAACGGTATGTAAACAGTCTGTATCATCCCATAGTTTGCATAATCAATTTGAAAACTTTACATTAGTGCAGTGCTTCTCAAAGTTGCAACACTCGCGACCCAATATTTAATCATAATTTTCATCGCACCCCCCCCCATACAATAACAATGTACTGAACTCAATACTATACTTTGACGCTAAAACTACGATACGACTTTTACCTCTTAAGCAACCCCTTCTTCTTTCCCCAGACGTATATATACGTCTTTACGAAGTACGATCTTTTCTGTGCACTGCTATCTGTAAAATTATTCCGAAGACTTTGGAATGCAATAAAAGGACGTTGACAATGTTTGAGAAGGATTTACTTATTCCAGGTTATATTTTTGCTTCTTTATTCATTCCTCCTCCTCCCCCAATGCATCACATGCGCGTGTCTACGTGGAAAACGGTTGGCATTTGGAAGCGAATCGTGAAACTTTTGATCGGCAGTCAAGTTTTAAATATAAACCGTACAAAAATGATCAAGATAAGTGTTATTTTTGTTTTAAATATATATATATATATATATATATATATATATATATATATATATATATATATATGACAAGCCCATGGGCTCACTGGTAATTAATAAACTTGTTTTTAGCTCAGTATTGTTAAATTAATTATAAAATGCGTTGTGTAGCACCAATACATTTATAAATGTAATATATCAGTGTAAATGTATATTTTATTTTTTATCATGTCAGAATGTATTTTGTTTGTTTACTTTCAGTACATTAATATTTTTTTAAAATAATGTTTTGTTCTCGACTTTTCAATATGCTCGCGCCCCCCTTGTAGAGTTGTCACGCCCCTCAA
The DNA here is from genome assembly GCA_019973935.1 of Trichonephila clavipes. NCBI lineage: Eukaryota > Metazoa > Arthropoda > Arachnida > Araneae > Nephilidae > Trichonephila > Trichonephila clavipes. The sequence goes on along the minus strand of BMAU01019076.1, from coordinate 182,788 downwards.
GGGGGCACGCCTCACAGTTTGAGAAACTCTACATTAGCGTTAAGTTTTCAAGTGTCAATATTTCCTTTGTTTAAAATTCAAATGATTTCTTAACACACATTACTAATTTAGCATTTTTTGTACAATATAGCAAAGGTGTAGTTTATGATAAAGAATTTAACGTATTCATAATTCACAACTGAATTATTTAAAATATGTGATATTGTACTTACATAAATTACACAGTTTCAATATCACATTCATCCCAGATCTCAACCTACTGAAGCTATATACCCTATTTGAAGGTGATGTGATATTCATATGCAGTAGTGACAAATACAGTTGAACAACTTGATTAGTATAATTTAATGTTCCATATTGTGTAATGACGCACATCGTTATATTAATGAATACGAATAGTAACACATCGGCTTATTACCAACATATGATACATAATTTAAGTAATTGCCTATGAATGAAATGGGATACAATAGGGAAAATCAAAACACAAATCATATTTCTAAATAAAATAAAAGGTTACATATATTCAAATTATAAACATTACGGATAGAATGTGTACAACTATTGTGATAATAAAATATTCAATCCGTGTTATGTAGTACGAGAATTTTATTACACATTCGTGTAATCTGTAATATGGTTATCTTGAAATTGCTAAATAAATTGTATTTCAGTTCTGTACTGAAATTTTAAAAATATTGTGTCAATTCAAAACTATTAATGAGAAAAAATTTCGAAAAGTAAAAATTCTACAAAGCGAACTTGTTTCAAAAACTTAAGAGTGGCCGTGGTAGATTAGTAGTTATTGTTTTGGACTCGTGGCTGGTGTGTCATGAGTTCGAGCTTTAATGATGCTAAAGACCCGCCGTGTTGAGGAGGGCACTGCACGTTGAACCTATCAAACGTCCTCCCACGTTGGTGGGGTACGTAATTTTAGAGAGGGGGTTGTCAGCTCACATGCCGTTTTTGTCATTTGATCATGGTTGAGAATTACGAGGCCCGTCACCAACAGCCCTCGTATTATATAAAGTATAATAAAATAAGATACCAAAGGAAAAGGTTGTATAACCTACAAGGCCAAAGAAGAAAGATATTGGAGCTCAAGAGACATAACAAATGTAGATACAAAAGGAGTCTTTGAACTAGAATGGAGAGCTATTATGATTTCTAAAGCTGACGCGGAATTTGGCCAGCGATTTAGGGTCCAGTCAATTTATGGTACCAACCTCCCACCTACAGAAGAAATTTTCTACATAATAAAAAAAACAGAGACATGTTGAAAAGTTAAGCCTATTTCTAACACACGTGGATGATAAACCAGACACTAAAGTAAAATTAAATTATGAAAAGAGAACAATAATGCTTCTCTCATAGAGAGGAATATTAAGAAAAAATTCTATAGAAAAAATTTGGATAAAAACTTACATGCAAAACTGAAAACCATAAAGAAATGTGAAGACAGGCATTTTATGCAAAAATCCAGCTCTCTCTGTATAAATAGAGAGGGAGCGAGAGCATACTAATATATATATATATATATATATATATATATATATATATATATATATATATATATATATATATATATAACTTCTAAAAGCTAATAATGCGATATTTTATTTATTTTAGGAGACGCATAAAATTCTGTTATTCACAGGAAAATAAACTATTACAATTGACAGCTATTTGAAAAATACCATGTTATGAAATAAAGATGTTAATTGTTATATAGTTAATTTTTTAAAAAAACAATGCAATCAGAGACTAACAATGAAAATGTAAATTGCCCATTAGGAAAATGAAGTTCGTTTAAAAGTTTTTTTTTCTTTTTTTTTTATAATCAAAGACAAATGATTGCTAATTCAATAAACTATGAGAGAGAAAAAGTAGAGAAAAAGCTTTTTCAAATTCCCATCATAGCATATATAAAAAAATCAACTATATTTCGTTTCTTTGAAACTTTTTATTGTAGAATAAATTGAAAGTAAAGCAGAGAGAAAGAGACAGCGAAGTAAAAGAGTGAGGAAGAAAGAGAATAAGCTGCTCATTGTGATGTTAGAAAAAGGTAATGCAAACGTTTTAAGCAATTTTAGTTATTTTTATAAAAGAGAAAACGTGATATAAAAAGGTTTTCAGCAATAAAAATGCAGCAAAATGGAATCATATTCTCCGTATAAAATTGAAATTAAATTATTTTCGAGCTTATCTAAAAGATGCGGAAAGATATTTTTTTGTATCTATCATAAAAAAAGAGTAAGCATTCTTAAAACACGAAAAAAAAATTTCTAAGAAGAAGCAAGCTAGAAATTTCAACCTAAATTGTTTTAGGTTAAAATTATAAAATTTCAATTTTCAAGAATGGTGTAAGTGGCACTTTGATAAAAGATTCTTTTTTTTAATACTTGCAGAAACATCTCAAATTTTGCACTGAGTTTCTCAAAAGTTGAATTGGGAGAAAATAAGGATAATGCGTAAAATATACCATGAGGAAATTAAACGACATTGTGAGGGGAATATGAAAGATTTTTCCCTATTAATCTTTTAGGATAAAAATATCATAAAGAAAAAGCATCTGGAATAATTAAAAAAAAATTTCCTGCATCAATAAAATTTTAAAAACTACTCTACAATTTTAAGGCAATTAAAAAAATGATTATTAATAAATATTTATTATTCTTTGAGGAATTACTATAATGTCGAAGCTAATAAAACAAACTTATATTCAGAGACCCATTCCTCTTTGGAAACAGAGCTTACAATATTTCTTAGGAATATTGTTAACTAAATCACCAGAAAAATTAGCATTCAATTACCACTTCATTAAAGTTGAATACCTTCAATTTCTATCAGTGCTTAAGAAATGATGGAAGAGTAATAATTATCGGTGGACTTTCCCAACTCTCTGAGTGTGTCGCGCTCTAAAAAGACCGAAATGAATTCAATTGTTAAAAGCACTGTTACACATCCCAAAAGCAGCTTGTACGGATCGTTTTGCTATCAGATTAGAGGAGGTGAGCTGTTGTGTAGGGAGCAAGGGGAGAGTTTTGTTCCTTCCTGAAGTCCTTCTTACTTCGTCTGCCTTCGATCAATGTAATCAATGGAACGCTAGACCTCTGCGAAACTTCTAGTCACCACTATACGAGAGGTGCTTTTTTTATTATTATTCTTATTTCACACAGAAACTCTCAGTAAGCAGTGACACTGCTGAGTTTCCTCCGACTTTCAATGTTAACTTTAGTTAGACAACATGTCTACTGCAGACAGAGTTGGATGAAAAGTGTACTTATGAAAAATGTGATCTTCCTTTTGATTCGGAAAAGTTGGGATTCTGTGTAGAGGATGTCCCAAAGAGTAATGTTTATTTCTTTAACTTTTAAAGTAGAGTTAGTGGTGTTGAAAGAAAGAGAAGAGTTTTTTCCCTCCTTTGTATGTGTTGAATAGTTTTGTGTTATGAATAGTTTTACTTTGAAGAAGCAGACTTTTTTAGTTATTGAAAGGAGATAATAACTTTCAAAATATTGAAAATCTTCTGGTAAAACCTCAAAACTTCAGTAAACGTTTTCTCAAGAGCGTAATTTTTTTTCCGAGTGAATCTTAACAAATATGGAGTAATAACTAGTAATAACAATTTAGTTTGAATTTATATGGGAATATAATTATCTTGATTATATTGTTTTTAAGGTATCCGACTACGTTCGGAACCGTGATTTTAAAAAAGCGCATAAATGGATAGTTTTCATGCTATTTAGTGTCACTCAGATTAAAATACATGCATAAAATTGTTTTAAGGACATTTTGACAAAAAAACATTTATTTAAATATAATATTTTGGCTAAAAATTAACTTAGAATAACCTTTTTCCAAATGTTCTTCTTTAGTGAAAAATGGTTCTATTATAATAATATTTTACCTGTATATAGCTCTGACCTCTCTACAGAGGCTCAACTAGAATTTTTGAAACATTCACATTATTTTCAGAGTTACCATCAATTGAAATAAATAATTATCGGCTTTTTTTTCTTAAAATTGCTCCCCTCTGTTGTCGTAAAATATGAATAAACCCACTTCTAAGTTATATATTTCAAAAATTCTAGTTGAGCCTCTGTAGAGAGGTCTGAGCTATATACATGCAAAATATTATTATAATAGAACCAATTTTCAAGAAAGGAGAACATTTGGAAAAAAGGTTATTCTAAGTTAATTTTTTGCCAAAAATTTATTTAAATAAATTTTTTTTGTCAAAATGTCCTTAAAACAATTTTATGCATATATTCTAATCTAAGTGACACTATATATCATGAAAATTATCCATTTATGCACTTTTGCAAAATCACTGTTCCGAACGTAGTCGGATATCTTAATTAAGCTGTGCGTTCCTTCTGATCAGTTTCAGTGGTGGATTTCTTTGAATTAATTTTTTTTCTTCTATGCTTTATATATCAATCATAAAAGTAACAATTTAATTGTTATTTTAGTATATTTGTATAGTAGGCAATAAGTAAAAATGTTTTCAAAAAATAACTTAATATTTCGTTAGCCATCATAAGTTTATTAAGGTTGAATTCAATTTTGTCAACTAAATAGCAAATTTTTTAAAAAATAGTTCAAATTTTTGATGTTTTTTTTTACTTAATGCAGTGTACGGATAAGAGTTTGATCTTAATTTATTAAGATTCTAATTTTTATGTAAGAAGAATATTTGAATAAGACTTCAAACAGCGTTTTCGTGTAATGTTTCTTTTTGAGGATTTACTGTGTCAAAAATTTATTTATTCCTGATAACTCTTCTTCAAACAATTATTTATTACATGTATTTAAAAATTACTTTTCAGAGGAAATTACATAAATAAAATCATTTATTATATGTTTATTGTACACTTTTTGCATTTATTATTGCCCTGTACATGAGAGAAAAAATTGGTGAAATTTTATTTAATTCACTCTCACACACACACACATCGTGTGTAATGAACAACGCTTCAGAATTTCAATTTTTTTTAATTATTAACTGCTGGAATTGAAACCTCGTATAAAGTGCATACTTTTTACTGGTGTATAATTAAAAAGAATTAATCTTGAATAATTAATTTATTATTCTTCGAGATATTTTTAAAAAAAATTCAAACTATCTGCAAAAAAGCATCTTTATTTAACTTTTGTGATTCCTTATTTTACTTTACCAAGTATTCAAATACCTATAATCACCTTTCTAATTGGATTAAAGGAGAATTAATATTCTACCCCATCGAAAGCCAAAATTATTTTAAAAATTCATATATATTTACCTAAGCTAAACACACATGCTGTAATAACTTAAAACTTAATATTTGTTGATAATATTTAATCTGATTTAAATTGAGAATTTCGATGTGTTTTGTAGCTTAAGGGATATACTTTGACTTTTATTTCAAGTTAAGGGGTGAAAAAAATTTACGATAAGCTTAGTAGGAAATCATCAAGACTCAAGATGGGGAATAAGGCTTTAAAAGTCATTCTGGAATATTCGTTCTTTCTAGTTCAACTAAATGCGATCAATAGTTCAATTCCTAGTTTTATCCGTCTTCAGTCTCTTTTTATTTTTTTTTTACCTTACTCTTTTTCTTACTAAAGAGGGTCTCATTTATTTCTTGGCCCTTCTGCAGGTAAGTGCTTTAATCTTCTTTGGAACTGTGTACGAAGAAATCTTCATCACTCTCTAGTAATTAAAGATTGGGTTTTTTTCAAAATATTTCAAAGAACCTTTTCCAATTGAGAATTTTCTGTTTTCAATAATTTTCCATCCGACACATTTATCTATCTTCGTTTAATTTCTTGCATATATTTTGAAAGATAATAAGTTTTAAATAATTAGTTCTTATTCTCTCTCTCATTTAGAAGTGAAGAACTTTAATTCTTCAGTATTAGAATTTTATAAAGAAAGAATCCTTGAAGTTTCGTTCGATACAAATAAGGATGCAGAATTGGAAGAATAATTATCATGAATATTCATTAGTAAATCGATTCCCTCTAACTTTCTGTAATTATATTTTTGTATGAGTTTTGAATATAATTTTTGTTTCTCAAAAATAATCTATACATGACTTGTATATGTTGTATTGTGCAAAAAATACATAAAAAAGGATATAATTTCAGTACGATTTTTCTTTCTTTCTCCTAGATTAAATGTACATTAGACGGCTCCATCTATCTCATTTTTAAACTTTTTTAGTGGATAGGTTTTGATAATTTAAAGTATGAAATTAATTTCTTCATGTTTTTGTTACAGCTTTTTTTAAATCTTTGTTACAAATGTCAAAATGAGAATCATGACTGAAAGAAAGATTATTATAAATTAACTTATTGAAACAATACCATTCTTCTGAAAAATAAATTTGATGCTTTTATATATATCCAGCATGTATATGTTGATTATAACCGCATAAACCGATATGAAAAAAATGCTAAAAATGCATTTTTTCCAGTTACAATGTAATGAAAATGCAAAGAAACCTAAAATAATATTAATTTTTCAATTCCAACTATTAGCTCACTCTCTCCTTTATATATATATATATATATATATATATATATATATATATATATATATATATATATATATATATGTATATATATATATATATATCTTGTTCAAATTTTCAATCGTTAATAAAATACTTTCTATTCATCCATTCAAGTTTAAATACATTTGTTAAACTTGCAGTGGAGGACACTTGATGTTAATACAGTTTTTTCAAATATTAATACACAAATTAAATTAAAAAATGAATAAATAGTAACAAACATAAGTAATAGTCCAACAGCATATATAGAAAGGAAAATCGTCCGTTGTGTCCCTTTAGCGCAATGGATAACGCTTTGGACTTTTACTCCAAAGGTCGTGTGTTTGAATCCCACCTGGGATGGCCTAATTTCTAAAAATGTGATTTCTTTTTTAATATACTATTTTAACAGAATTTATAAATTTAACTAATGAAAAAATAGTAACAAACAAAAAAAAATCCAGCACCATATATATAAAGGAAAATGGAAAATTGCTTTCTATTTTGTCACTTAATATTGTGATTTTGTAATATGATATACATATTTATATTAATTGTAACTATTTAATAAAAGGTAACTAAAATAAAATTTTTCTTTGTTGACCTAGGTAGGAATTGAGTTAATTTTTTTACATTACTTTTTAAGTCTCTTTTTTTATCTTATCAAAATAGCTTACTTTTAATTTTTCGTTTACGAGTACTTGGGCAGTTATATTAGTTATATTATAGAATACACACTTCTCATGTTATTGTGTATTTGAATAGTTTAAACAAATACATAAAGCATTGTTCTTGGGCAAAAGACAAAAGAATATCCAGTTTTCTTTAAGAAATTTTACACTCTAAGCCACCTCACTAACGTACATTTAAAAAAAGTATTTTTAACTTATAACAAAGCATGGGTTGAACAACAATCATCGTCAAAAAAAATTTTGTAACAAGTAAATATTATTACCACCTTTACCGTAAAAAAATGGTTAATCCCCTACTTCACGTTTAAAATAAACTTTAAAAAAATCTCTATTATACTTAATCGGAACCAAAATCAGCTAAATAATTACTTTTTAGCTGGAATAAATGAAATACTGAGCAAGATCCCCATTTTCGCATTCTATGTTGAAAAAAGTTTACATATATTTTTTTCATAAAAGTTAAGTTATACTTTCCAAAGCTTTAATTTCGTTTACGGTTTTTCTTGAGAAGAATTAAGGCCGGAATGTTTGGCTTCTCTGATGCTTCAAAATAAAATACGAGGATGGAATATTAAACACTGCAACGAAATAACTATGCTTCGCAGTTTTTTGTATTTTAAAGATTTGCCCATTTTCTAGAAAAATTTATTTGATATGTGCGTTTAAGTATCCTTATATATATATATATATATATATATATATATATATATATATATATATATAAAGAGAGAGAGAGATGTATAGATATATATATACCATAAGCAAAATTCTACTTCTCTTATTTTGCTGTCTTGCATATTCATATATGACGTTCTCAACAATTAATATTTTCACAACAAAAATCATCAATCTTAAAACTCCAAACTCCTATTTCACTCCTTTTTAAATTCATAATCAGAACAATTTCCACATTACCCACCATTCTACACTTAAATTAAAAGATACTGAATCAACAAGAATCGAAAAATAACTATGCCACCCAGTTCTAAATTCAATAATATTGGTGTGCTTTGTGGACCTATGGTTGCAGTCTCTCTTATATGGCCATGATCGGGGAGGGGGGTGCGTGGGGGGTGATGAAATTATATTCCTGATTAATAAGTTAAATAATAATTGTTATCAGTGAATAATTATTGCGGTGCGTATTTAATCTAGTGAATAATAACATTATATGAACATCAATATCACGAACACTTTTTAGCCAACATCTCTCAGATTTTATGTATATATATAATTATGTATGTAAAAGGAATTTTTTATTTTGACATCTGTCACAAAACTTTTCTATGAATTCGCGCCATTTTCTTTTATTCGTAGTTTTCGAGATTCTTTCCTTTTTTCTATCTCTTGTAAATACTAAAAGACTTATTTTAATAGCCACACAATATACGAAGAACTTATTCCAGTTCTTACAAATACATGAGATGTCTGCAAAAAATTTATCTTAACAAACCTTCAGTTTCTACTTTCAGAAATTTTCATGCTAAATTTTAAAATATGTCATGTTCTTCTTTCGATTTTTTTCTTCCTTCTTTATACTTATTCTTAAACTCTAGGTGCTCTTTGTCGTACTGTAGATTTTTCTATCATAAAAAAAATCTTTCTTAAATATCAATTTTAATATGCTAACGGAAGAAATCTTCCAAGAAATGGATGCATTTTTGAAAACGAAAATATTTTGTAGCTGAGCAAAAACTGAAGCAGCCCTTTGAAGCTTGAGTTGAATCAGAGAATGTTGATACGATGGAATTTCTTTTCCGCCGTTTTCAGGAAAAGACTTTGAAATACCTCCTAAATTCTGTATAAACTTTTATATTTGTCAATTGAATTTTCTTCAGATCGAAATATTCTTAAGGCCCTTTAATTCTTTTCCCTTTAATTTTTATTCTAGCTCTCTAAAGTAAAGTGATAAAGGGACTGCAGAAAAAAACTTTTTCCCTTATATCATGATCTCGTATTCCAAAACAGATGTTTTGAACTTAAATATTATACCATTATTTTGCTTATATTTTTCTAAGATTAGACTGTTTTTGAAATTGAAAATGTTCTTCAGTACCTTGGAATAAATAAACTGTACTAATAAAACTTCCTTTCCGATTACATTGAAACAGGATTCTTCTAAAATTGAATTCTCATTGTATACTTTATATAAAATTTTAGTTTAAAAAAATATAATAAAATTTGAGTTTTTTCCCAAATCTTAGAGCACACCCTTAAAGAAATTTGAAACTCATACGCTCTCTCTACTCTTATAAAAATGCATATTTTATAACCCTGTATAATTGGCTATATTTTGTCCTATAAAAGACGTTTAAATTAAGAGTCAACTTTAAATTAAAAATAAATTAATAAAAATAAAATTCCACAATTGTATTCTTAACTCTTCTTTGCATGTTTTTTTTTTTTTTTGTGAAATAAATCAGGGTGATATAATTCATGCTCTAGATCAGAGGGAAAATGTTTAAAAAATCTTAGTATAAATACATAAGGTTTTTTTCCAATATTTAGAGCACGCCCTTAAAGAAATTTGAAATTCATAGGCTCTCTCTAATAAAAATATATATTTTATAGCTCTATATAATTTGTTATATTTTGTCCTGTAGGAAAAAAAAGTTTAAATTAAAAGTCAATTAATAAAAATAAAATTTTGCATTTGTAATCTTAACTCTTCTTTGCATATTTTTTTGTGTGAAACAAATCAGGGAGGTATAATTCATGCAATAAGATAAAGGAAAAATGTTTACAAAATCTTAGTATAAATACATAATATAAAATAATTTAAAAACAGTATGAGATGGGAATATCCAGCATCGAGCAAATTTAAATGTTAAAACTCAGTACAAAATAAATAAAAAATAATATATTTTTGTATCATTTTTATTCCTGGTGATAATTAAAAAACAATTATTATTATTATCATTCTAATTTGTGATCTGTATCTTTGTACTCGTCTTCAGAAGTTTTGTCGTCAAGGCCATCTTATGATAGCCTACCACCTTCTAACTGGTCCAAGTAATCTTTAATGTCCCTCTCTTCTAAATTTCTCTACAAAAATAACAAAATAAACATATAGTAAATAAACTTTGGTCATACATTAGAAATGAAGCAACTGTATAGTGATGTAAATTTCTGTCACATGGTTATTGAGAGATTCTTTGGGGGTATTCGATATAAACTGCACAGAAAATAACAGAAATACAAAATCAAACCTTTTTTCAAAAAAATCTCAGGTTAGTTATAAAAAAAAATATTCAAGAAATCTCACGTCTCTTCCAACCACAACAAACAGCAGAATGACAAGTTGAAACCAGCTATAATGATTGTAACATTTGATTCTTGTTGACAGCTACGCTCCTTGTTACGCAATAGTCGTGAAAAGAAGTTGGCTGCAACAACCAATTTACAGTACATTTTTTTTTGTTCACTAATTGTTATGATAGAAATTTCCATCATTATACAGAAAAGGGTTCAATTTTAACAATTTCGAAATTTCTAAAGTATCTAGCGCAACACAATGCATTTGATAGCCCTTTTGTTATTTCAAAGTATGACATTAATAGAAAATTTGATCCAGCGAAGTAGTCACATATATTTGCCATACATATTTATCGTATCGGAAAGGTGTCTATAGCAGGTACATTGCATTGTTTGTTTATTAAGAAGATAACTACAAAAAATATGGGGTTATATAAGATATCACATACCACACATATTGCTCTCAACATATCTGTCCAAACTAAAAAGACAAAAGTAAAATAGTAATAGCCTATTAGTGATTATTATCAATGAGTAACAGAAAACACTCTTAAAATTTTTTTTCGAGAGCTCTCGAAAGCTTTGTAGTGAAACATTAAAATGTAATTAGTCAGTGAATCGAGAGTTTTAAAATGTTTCATACCAACATTGTTTAGAGGTTATATTTTTATTTTTGTACTATATAATATAATGACTATATGTTTAATAATAAAAATTCCATACTACATACTGTCATACAGAACAAAAAAATAGTCTTCTGAAATGTAACGTAAGATGCATTTTAAAAGGTCTCTGGGGATTTTCTATTCCTTTCACATTTCGAAATCTTTTAAACTTTTTTTCATAGATTAATTTAATTTTTAATCCCATATTCTTATTCGCTTTTTACTGGCTTCTTCAGATATCTTCTAAGACTCTGAAAATCAAATTACCTTCGTTGCCATGGAAACAAAGATGGGTAATTGAGTAAACATTTCTATTTCGAACAAAATAAAGACATGTGATCGAACCCCAATAAAAATGAAAACGATTTGTTTAACCTTTCATAAGTGGTTTGGTCTGAAAAAATTCTCTAAAATTTGATAAATAAAACAAGGTTTATTGCAACATCGCTCTCGTTTTTACTTATAAAGAAATAAAAACAAGTTAATTAATCTATAAGTTATATTAAATTCCATTTTAAAGTACTGTGTCAATATTAATAATTATTAGCAATCATTCAATGAAAATAATTACATTGAAAAATGATGAATAATTTAAGTAAGCAATGGCTTAGAATTAAATTAAATAATATGTCGTATACATATATATTACATTTTGTTTTTTATAGAATCTAAATAATTATATCAATGATATTTATTTATGTATATTTATATTCATACATATGCTTACAACATGCATTAATTTACATAATCCTATAAAATCGAAACGATATCAAATAAAACTTAGATATATTTTATGATACAAAAGGGAATTAATAACGAGTTTTTTACTTTATTCATCTGTGCTATGTTTGGCAATCACGCTTTATGTGAATTTATGTTAAATTAATAGACTGCATACTTTTAATATTGTCTTCTCCCAAATTTTTGTTGGTAAATTTTGCAATTTGTAACTATGCTCGCGAGTTTTGTTTCAATATACATAAAGAGAGAGAGATTAAGAAAATCATTAACCAAATATTGAATTGTCATGAATCTAATTTAAAGCTAAACTATAAACGGAAGTATAACGAGACAATATTAATTAAAATTAGTTGGCCACAGTAGTATATTACCAAACTCTCTTAGCCTTAGGAGTTAAAATTATAGAGTTAAGCCCTGTTTTAAGACCAGCCAACCTTTCCCTATATTTGCCTATATAACTGGGTTAAAAGAAAGAAAAAATAATGTAAGAATAAATTTACTAAAATAAAAACATCAATCTATTTATTTTGGCAGAATCACAAGATTTCATTTTAATACTAACAATTGAGATTTTATTTAAAGAAATAATGCGTATTACTACATAGAGCTTCTTTTTCTCTTAAGTTAAAATTGTGTGTGTATGGTGTGTTTCCTTATATAGAATATCAAATAATGTATTTTTATGTAAACTAAATGAGCTTATGAAGGATAAGTATTTGCATTTCTCCTATTGGTAATTTAAATAAGTTAATATCTATCTTATAGAAATTGTAGAAGCATTTCAGTAATTAATACAATATATGCCCTTATAATTTATTTTTTCTGTGCTTTTAAAAAATTTAAGATTTTACAAAGTTATAATCAACATAAAATATATAACGTATTTATTCAAATCTAAGCCACACCCCAAATTCTCAAAAAATTTTTGAGAAAAATTAAAAATAGTGTAAAGTGGCTTATAGATATTCAGTTTCATGAAATTCAAATAAATTTAAAAAGAAAATTATAATAAGAAATAAATAAGTTATTTTACCAGTATTATAAACTTTTAAATACATACATAAACCTGCAATTGCTCTAATTGTCCCATCCAATGAATTTTTTTCCCTTCGATTCTAAGACACGCCCGATTTTCAGTATCATTAGTATTGGGGAAAAAAGTGCGGCTTATATATTCGAGTAAAGATACTGTAAACACTTTTTATTCAATTATTATTCATTGCACTGAACTTTCAAAAAAATTTAAATTGTAATATTTTACGAAGACCAATACAAATCTCGAGTGTCTAGTCTTTCTGTAATGAATCAGTCTTTGGAATTGTTATGTTGTTGTTACTAATGCCTTTTGATCGGCAAAGGCCGGATCAAGGCCCACGAAATTCTTTGGAATTATTTTTCTCCTATATTGATTTCCTTAGATAATTAATATTCAAAAATACTAATTAGAGAAAAAATCATATCACAATAATAATACATATTAACAGTATTAAGTATATTATTGTGGTGTTATCTCAAACTTTTAAATTCCCTTCTTAAAAAAATATGATAAAATATTAAATGAGAATTGTTATTTTCTCGCCTGTTATTCTGCCAGTTTTCTAGCTTTCTACCAATCAAGATTCTTCAGACCGGTATTTTATTCCAATTGGAATGCACTTGTTTGATGTCGGCAATTTTAGGCATAGAATATTGAACTTCTTGTTGATTAATTATTTCGGAATGGTTTGAATATTTTTTTATAATGGCACCAATTTAATTTCTGTGTGAATTCAATTAACAACTCGTTTATTACATTTTAAAATACAATATGGAATGCATGTTCGATGATTTTAATTTTAGGTTGATCTCTAATCGAGTACTGAAGCAGCAGATTTGAGTGATGGCTGAAGGTGGAGATTTCTGTAACTGCAGTGGTGCTAAAAAGAAGAGTGGAATACTTAAGATGGTAAGTCTCTCATTTTTTTTTAATTTTGACCTTTTTCGGATATTTTGCGAAAAGTTCCATAGTATAACAAAGTGACCTTTAGAGAAAAAATTGCGCCATAACTGGAACAGTGAAATATTTTTTAAAAGTTATAAGTAATTTAAAAACATAAACGTGTTGCTGATAAGCGGTGTTTTTAGAGAAAGTAAAATAAATAATTATATATGGAGATAGATATATATATATATTAACAAATTTAAGAAACAAAACTGAAATTCTATTTTTATATCAGTAATTTTATATGTTTTATTATTATTTTTATACTAACAAAGTATTAATTGCAAAATAAAATTTACTGCAACTTACAATTTTCTTATATATTTATACTATTTAAATCGGCTGTTTTAATAAAATGATTTTGAATAATAAAAATCATTTAATTATACATTAAATGTTGTTAGCATCTTCTATTGATACATTTCCGTCCTGATCAGTTTTTGTTTGAATATTTCTTTTGTTAATATTATTTCAGCATTGAGGTTGTTTTTTCTTTTGTATTCCTTTAAGATTTCAGAAACAAATTATTGAGTAAGCTGTTGCAGGGGCATAAAAAGAACTAACACAAAATCATTTTATAAGACGTTAAACATTATATGACTTCAGCAAGATTTCAGGAATTATAGTTGTAGACTACAAGGCTTTTAAAGTTCTTTCTTCAAACTTTATTCATCTTTCAAAAATAAATTTGGTGTCAAAAATAAATTATTAAAACGTTCTGTCAAATTTAAGTATATATCTTGACATATTTTTCAAAATTATGGAATTCGTACATTTCTAAATAGCAGATAAACATACTTTTGCCCAAATGCTTTGAAAAGTTTTTGCTATTGATAGAAAAGAATTACACGTCTTAATAATATCCACTTTAAAATAATTTCTATTTCTTAAATGCATGTTGAATTTAAACTTAATTGTTAATTGATAATTAAATATTATTCAGAAGATTCAGTCTGAAAATAAATTTTAAGTCTCTACACCATTTCCTTGGAAGTCACGGCATCTAATTCAGATACCACATTGAAAAAAAAAACATTTTAAGCTTTTTATTGCAATTAATTTCTGCACGATTTTTTCTGTTTCCTTTTTTTAAAGATTTCATGAACTATGCAAAAGAAATTGGAAATTTATGCAATGTTCCTTTAACAAATCAATTTTCTGCACAAAGCAACTGAATTAATTAAAATATTTTATTGGTTTTACTACAACAAAAATAAATTTAAGTAATACTATAAAAGAAAGTAATTTTAAAAGTAAGTAACACTATTTATAGAGAAAGTAGTAACATAAATTATGTTTTTTTTTAAATATGACTCTATATAACTTCCATGTTGTTCTATATATATAGTTTAAACTTCACATTTCAACATATTTAACATAAGGTATAGCTCTTTTACAGAATAAAGATGTTCAGTTTAAACTAGTTTCAACCCGAATTCATACTATTCTGCTTAGAAGGAATCCGGAAAGATTAATAAATAATAAAAGAAGGATTAATTAGCGTTCAAGATTTAAATAAATTCCCAAATGTTACATTTATGTACATTTTTAGATATTACAAAATTATCAGTATTACCATCTTTTAAAACTCTAGCGATATATATACATATATATATATATATATATATATAGAGAGAGAGAGAGAGAGAGAGAGAGAGAGAGGTGCTTTCCTAAAATTTCTATCTAAACTTACTTTCAAATATCGGAAGACTTTTCCTGTTTTATCATGAAATATTCAGCTTATCAGTAATAGAAACTAAAATTTTCAACTACCTAAAGATAACTTTACAAAAACTTAATCGTTTTTTCAAAAACCATCAAAAAAATTGCTAAAAAAGTTATAAATAATTCATTCCAGTAATATTCCTTTGCTCAACCCAAAATTCTAAAGAAAACTATCTTCTATTTATCTTTAATACCCAAAACACGTATTAAAATGCTTATATCATGAAACCATGTAACCAATACATGAATCTTCTTTTTCATCAAGAAAAAATTCACTTACTTAAAGATTCTTTTAAAGAAATCTAAGTGTTTTCGAATTTTCAACACGAGTGGTATAAATTTTTACTCTTCATGCTGATATTGACTGGCTGACTTAGTTTTTCTTTTTTTCAAGTAATGAACTGTAACTTAATAAGGCGGCAATTTTTAAGATAGACTTATTTTTGCTAATTTTGTATTTAGTTACATAATAAAGAACGGGAAAAACACTGTGGAAAGCGAAAAATATTCTATCAGGTTCTCTATAATGCATTGTTTTCTAAACTCAATTTCTCAAATAAAATCTATTGACACAAGTCAATCAAAACTTTCTCTAGCTATAAAATATTTTTCACAATATTTTTATTGGAAGCTGTATATTGTCAAGTTCTCTTAAAGCAAGGATGATAAATTTGAAATGCTATACTTTAGCATATTTTTAGAGTTAGAGTTCGTGCTTTTTATGTTCTCCAAATTCTTAAATAAAACTGTTGCATTTCTAAATTTCTAACAATGTATTTAAAATTTATAATTTCTTCTCTAAATTAATTGAATAAAGATCATGCTCAGATTCACTTTGAAGCTTAAATTTGTAATCAAAGTAGTGCAAAATCTACAACAGGAAACAAAATGGAATTTCATTTTCATAGTCGAATTTTAGTAATTTAGAGGTAATTCATATGTAAAACATTATTTTCAGAAGAGGCTCACAGAGCATAGCTGCAGAATCCCAGGAGATTTCTTATCAAATATGAATACAGCTGATTAATCAAAGTTCTAAAACATTTAATGCATCATTAATTTGTCGTATATTTAAGATAAAAAAACATCTTTTTATCATTCTCTCTGACATTAAAAATCTGTTAAATCAGTCAGAAATATAAAAGGAAAGATATAGAAAATTACTCAAAATCCCAATTTGAAAGTAGAGAAATAATCTTTTTTTATGAATGCTTGCTGAAAATTCCTCAAAAATGTATAAATTCTAAATTCAATTATATTTTTAAAACGTAAGCGTTGCTTTGTTCAAAAATGCCTACCGACTTTTATTACATGAATTATTAGCAATAGTCAGAAAAAATATCAAAACACATTTGGCACAATAGGAAAACAGCTTTGTTATTTTAAATGAAGACAAACTAGTTATTTTATCTTTCTGAGATAAGTCAGTTTATAAAGTTTTGATTTTTCATTGGCATGAGAATAAAAATGAACGCAAAAGTTATCATATAACTCTGAGGTTTTTAAACTTAGAGGTTTCAAAATTTGTGAGATCTGAGAAAAGTATATAAAGGATAATTCAAGGTAAAGAAATTTTAATTTGATGTTTTGACCGAATTTTGTCAATTGAATCGCACTGTGACAAACTAATACAAAAAACTTTCAAAAAAACAAAATACAGAAAACTTTCAAAAGACAGAATTTCAAAAAACTTCTCTAAGTAATTATAACACATTTACGAGTAAAAAAAGATTTTAATTCCCTAGGAATCTAGTTAGAATCAAATTTCACCAAAGATGATACTAGGTCATACAGAACAATGGGAGTTGATACATGTGAAAGGAATCTTGAAGTCACGTGTTTTGAGGAAGGGAAGTACAAACATAGGTGTATTTCTCGTCCTTTGACCGTGATTCAGAATTATTAAGCGTGATACCAATAACCATCCTCATGTTACTCTAATGTGGCATAAATTCAAAATTAGAGCCATAAAATTTCCTAGAAATTTGATACAAATAATAAAATATACAAAATGGCTGCTTCAAAAGGAAGATACAACCATTTCCTGCTATGAACTCTTGGCACAATTTTTCCTTCGTCAGTAAAATAGATACTGAAAATATTCATGGAATTCAAATACTCACTCCCAAAAGTATTCGAAAAGCTTACTTCAATTTACTGAAAAAGCCCAAATAACATAAAACTGTCTGCGCTAAATAATCATGCATTGAAGTTCTTCAAACTTTCCAAAGTAAATTTGGACTTTAAATATTTCGATCTCCTCAAATGTTCAGCAGGTTTAATTTATTCAAGTCAAAATGCTTGAAAACCATTGTAATCTGTTTTAAGCGAATCAACATTAACGATCAAAAATATTAATCACTAGACTGAATCCATTGTAATTATATATTTCCCACTTTTATTAAAATTATAATACTTAATTATATACTCATTACATAACTCTATGGTTATAAACTGCTGCAACAATATTGACCTTAACTATAAATCAAAGCCAATCTCCTGTATAAAAATTGCTAAACATATAATCTAGGCCCTTTATACCTTTATTCGCTTTTGAATCTGTATGTATAATCTTAATTTTTAATTTAAATTGAATGTTGAACTTGTTTACTATCCTATTTTAAAATTAATTTTGCAATTTCTCTCTTGATTTTTTCTTTTCCGTTGAAGAAGTTGATTTCAAAAGGATGTTTGTCTGGTTGAGACATCGTATTTTCAAAGCAGACTATAAAAGATGTTTTCAAACATCTATTACAAAAGAGTACCTGATTAAAAGATTAACATTTCAATGAAATATTTCACAATAAACTACATATTTTCTCAAAGGTAAAGTGAAACCATCTACACTGCTCAAAACAATTAGGGGAGCCCATGATTTTAACAAAAGTAAGCAAAGATGTATACCAATAAGTAACATAAAAGGAATCATCCATAATGTAAAGCTTACCAGGAAACGGAAAAAGAAAATTTTATATGCAAATCAAAGTTCATGACGTCAAAAACCAGAAAAAGGAGATAAGGGCAGAAATCGGGATGTTGCAGAAACGTCTGTTTTATTGCCTTAACTGTGAAATTCGATTGAGCAGTATTTTTTTTTGAGACAAGGTTACTTGAGAATGTCTCAACAACGTGATTTACCGGAATCCATGGCATGGCGTGTTATAGGAAAACTGGAATCCGGGCAAACACAACGTAGTGTCACGGACGCTGTTGGAGTCGCCAGAAGTGTAGTTGCAAGGCTGTAGAATCGATTCCAAGAAACAGGAAATGTTAGACGTCGACCAGGGGCAGGTCGGTCATGCGCCACTACATCAACTGATGACCGGTATATACAGTTAACAGCCCGTCGAAACAGAACAGAGAATGCTACGCAGCTGCAAAGACAGTTGCTCTTGGCAACAGGATGAAGGGTGTCCAGCCAAACAGTACGTAATCGGCTTCATGAGGGATGGCTCTATGCACATAGGCGAATGGTCTGCATTCCGTTGACCCCACGCCACCGTGCGGCCCGAAGAAGATGGGCTGCTGAACATCGAGATTGGGAGCAAAATGATTGGAGCCAAGTGCTGTTTACAGACGAGTCCCGATTCAGTCTAGAGCGTGACACCCGACGTGTTCTTGTATGGAGGGACAGGGGCACTCGAAATAACGCCGCATTCGTTCGTGAAAAGTCACAATACAGAAGTGCAGGTTGGATGGTATGGGGTGGAATCAGTATAGGCGGACGTACGGACCTGCATATCATTCGGAATGGCCCTTTGACAGGCCGAAGGTATGCAGACGAGATACTTCGACCTCATGTCATCCCTTACGCTGGAGCCATTGGAGATTCCTTTGTTTTCCAGGATGACAATGCCCAACCACATAGAGCTCGTCTGGTGGAGAACATGCTTGAAGCTGAAACAATACAGCGTATGGAATGGCCAGCGTGCTCTCCTGACCTGAATCCAATCGAGCATGTTTGGGACATACTCGGACGACACATTGCTGCGTGACCAAGGCCGCCTGCTACTGTCCGAGACCTGGAGATTGCACTTCTTGAGGAGTGGAACAGTATTCCCCAAAGTCTGATCGATAACCTCATCGCATCCATGGCAAACAGGTGTGCAGCAGTCTTAGCTGTTCGAGGAGACCACACGCCCTTTTAAAACTCATGCATCATGTTTAAACAGTACCTTTTTTATCGTTTACATGTAACCAAATTGTTGCCCTAAATCATCTTTTCATGTTTTTTCCATATTTTCAAAGAATTAAAAAGCTTAATTCCAAATTTTTTACGCCTTTTTCTGTATTGCGCATTGATACGCGTGTACTATGCATTGTATGCCAATACGCGGCTGTCTCACATGGTTTTCTTCACTTTTTTGCTTGCTCCCCTAATTGTTTTGAGCAGTGTATTTTGAAATAGCCAGACTTAGACTCTTGACTAACGTTTCAAAATTTTCGCAATACATATACACAATAAGTGGCTTCAATTCTTGAAAGGAAAAGTAATTCAAAACTCCGAATTGAATACTGTCATAGACTTTTGGTCGATTTGAGGAACTGAAAGAGGGAACCATTAAAAATGAAATATGAACGAACTACGCAGCTTATTTTGTATCAGTGGAAATAAATTGCTTAGAATGGCAACGCTCCCCATGTTACAAAAAATCTGTTTCTTCACGGCATATTATGTATATATATATATATATATATATATATATATATATATATATATATATATATATATATATATATATATATATATGCCATGTGTAGAAACAGATTTTTCACACAGTCCTAAGTTCGAGGTTGCACTTGGATATTTTATAAGTTTTTAACTTTGTTTGAAAACGTTAGAATTTTATTTTCTATATTCACCATTGATATTTTGAAATGGGATTTAGTATTATAAGATACATATAATTTCAATTTTTTTAATTGATAGTGAAATTGTAATAGATTTATATATATATATATATATATATATATATATATATATATATTCAATTTACTTGAGAAGGATTTTCTTTCATTTATTACAATCTTGAATCCTCCAAGACAATCGCGTTGTATTTAGTTCCTTTTATTTACCTGCCTACTTGAATTCTTGAAGAAGAGTGTGCCACGTTGTCAAATAATACAGTGAGATGATGAAATGTTGTATCAACCACGAAATCTGACCAATCAGCGAGCTAAACTGGGAAATCATGTAAGAAAAGAACTCTGGGATCGGAACATATAAGTTGAGAGCCTTTGGAATGAAGAAAAGAACGCTTTTGTCTGTCGTAAACTTTGCACTCTTGTTTTGTGTTGCTACTTTTATATTTAAATATGTTTATTTAGTTATATAATGTATCATCAAGAATGATCATAATTTCATATTTGTATTCAAAGTGTCACGAAGTAAATATCTCAAAGTGATCTCAAGAAGTATACATACGTATATATGTAATAACTTCCCTGGAATTAATCATGAAAATGGGTAATCTTGATCTGGTTGTGGTCGTTGAAAGGATGAGGAAACGTTTTGGTATTTTAATTTGGTTCGAGATTTTATTTAACATTCATAAAGTCACAAAGTGAATATCAACACCATAAACACATGCAGATATAGGACAGTACACAAAGGCGTTCTTTTTTTCTTTCCGGATATCTCAGTTTTTATAGATTCCTCAACTAGAAGCTTTGAGAATCATATGACTTCCATTAATGAATATAGTAATTGGTCAGAATAAGTGGATGATGCAAAATTGCATTACCTTATTTTGAAATGTGCAAATGGGGAAATTTTGAGAATATAAAGTTATGATTAAAAAGATATTTCACGTTAGGCGTGAATGTCTTGGATCTCTTGAACGGCTGAAGACCATTATAAATCAAATAAAATCCCTAGACAGAAAATTTAAATGGGGAATTATTTTACATATATATATATATATATATATGTATATATATATATATATATATATATTATACTCAGAAATACTTTTAAGAAATGAAAGACATTATTCATTTACTACTTTTAAAAATCTAAAGAAGAATTTACACATTTAGCTCTATCTTATCGTCTATGTCAGTTATGGGGTTGTGGAATCGATTTAAAAGCTCTAAATGTGTTAGTAGGTTTCAAAAATAATTTTCTGAGAAATACAATCATCTTAAGATTTTAAATATATGTAGTTAAAAAATATATTTTCAAAGCGACTATGTTTTTCTCTGAAGTTAAAAAATTTTTTTTTTAATTTAATTATTTCAAAAATAATATCAAATTGAAATTTGAGGAATAATACAAAATTCTAGGCAT
Organism: Trichonephila clavipes; assembly: GCA_019973935.1. Lineage (NCBI taxonomy): Eukaryota > Metazoa > Arthropoda > Arachnida > Araneae > Nephilidae > Trichonephila > Trichonephila clavipes. Next base: position 160,901 of record BMAU01019076.1, on the reverse strand, counting down.
AAAATGTTAATGGGGTAGTTCCTAATTTATAAAGTCTACCATGCTCCGACAACTTAAAGCCACCCATATACAATTTAACATAATATACATAACTTAATGAGAAAATCTTCAAAAAGAGTATATTCTCAAACCAAGTATAATATGAAAAATAATTTGACAGTAAAACCGATTCCATATGAATTCACTACGTTATAAAAAAAATGTTGACCAAATACCCATGTTTTTTTCATTTAATCTGATGAAGGAATAATTTCTTTCAATCATTGCAAAAGTAACTACGGTTAAAAATCTGCGTTTAAAAATATCTAAAATTTTGATCAGCTAAATTTTCGCGTTTTTAGATATTTATATCAATATTCCCCAAATTGCTTTCAATTTTATGAATATAAATTGATATTAAATCGTTTATATTAACACTATAATGATTATAAAAAATTATTTCTCGTTTATTACATGAAATTTTAAATTAGCATATTTATTTGATTTGAAATATGCTAATTATTCTATGCAATTTATTCAGATGTATATTTTTTGACAGACCAAATACATACAAATAACATACTCATACTAAAAACGCTCAAAATATTCCTGTTAACATTATCGATATGGGATCTTTTAACTCCCTTAAGTGTTTTGTCAATGCAGTTTTCTGTATTGTTACGACGAAAAACTAGGTCAATCACACAAAAACAAAGCTTTTGTAGTGGATTTCCCTAGGAACAGTTTTCCACAAAACTTTTTTTTCGCCACAGCATGATTCATCTTAACTTAGTATGCGGAATTGCAAACAGAAGAAACACAAAGAATTTTGAAATCCATAATTTATTGCTTTTCTTCACATTTGAAACCGTAGTTCGGCATAAAATCATAGAGAGTATAAAAAAGGAGCAACATGATACTGTTTAATGTAACCCAAGAATTTCAGTTGATTTTAAAGTCTCGTGGAAAAAATGTATTTTTTATTGAAGAAAACATAGAAACTATCGTGAAATACCTTATCAATCACCGTTATCTCTAGCTCCGTATTTTATTTAATTCTGAATGATGGAGATTGAAAAAATCAAATTTATTAATTACATTCAATGGATAAGGTAAAGATAGTATGATAAGCAATAACTTTCATTCTCTTAGAAAAGTTACAGCTCAGATATCGCTTTCAGGAACTGGTAGACTTTTAATTATAAATCAAATCCTAAACAGAAAAACAGTGTTTTTTCCTTATAGTAAAGTTGATACCAAGCTATTAACCCCATGAATGGCCAATTTTTATGCCCAAAATTTTCCAAGGAAAGGCACATTTTCTTACAAAATATAACTAAAGGTAATAATTAACAGGCAGTGAAAGTGGAAGAATTTTATTTTAATTTTCAATTTTAAAGTTTTCCCACTATTTTTTATTTTATAACTGTGGAACACAAAACCCACTAAATGTTTGCATTTTACAAGTACATTCTGCGTGCTATGAAGTTTGTTTCATGTATCTTACTTAAAAGAATTTCTCTCATACTTAAAAAAAAATTCATGTTCGTACCTCTTTTTCAAACGGTTGAGGAATTTGTGTGTGTGCATATAAATGCACACACATTTTGAAGCATCTTATTATAATAAGTCTTACATTGCAATGGGGACATAGATTATATATATATATATATATATATATATATATATATATATATATATATATATATATATCAGGGTTTTTTTAATTATCTCTTCATTTTAATCTCTTATCAAGCAACAAATTTCACATTGCCTTGCCAATTCCTGTTTTCTATCGAATATTTTCAAGAATCTAAATTTCTGCCTTCATTGAAAAATTACCACCTTCACCACAAATAAAATTTCAGATGAAAAGTATTTCTGTACCATGGACAAACTGTATCTCTGAAAAATGCTAGCACTAATAACCTAACTATAAGAATTAAAAACATATGCAAAAATCGAGGGTAGAGAGAAGAAAATAACAGTGCCCGTGCAACATACGGGCAAACTGGTTGTGGCTAGCTTTCGGTTGCCTGTACGGTGTACTGGTAAACCAGTTAAGATGCTTTATATTTCACTTTCATAATTATTAATTTTTATTTCATTTTTAAAAAACTGTTTCCTTGTGAAAAAATAATTATGTGTAACTTGCTATTCTTTGTAAGATGTTTCCTTAATGGGTTCATGAATTTATCGAATAATGTTGACATAGAAGATTATAGTAACCGGTAAACATATATTTGGAGTACAATATAATAGAAACAAGGCAGTGATGTTATACACTTTATTCGTTTGTTAAAGAATCCTTCAATTTCAATAAAACAATCCAAAAATTATACCTGCATTACTCATACAATTACAAATTTTTCTCTAAATAACCATAGTACCGAAAAAAATTTTAATTGCTTTAAGCCAGTGCAATAAACATTAGTGGAAAGCACGAGTATATCTAAAACATATGTTAATGCAATGTATACAGGCGTGCCTTGTATAACACAATACTAGTAAGACACGGTTTCGATGTTACACAGCACAAAACTTGAATTTAATATTATACGATTTGGATATAACACGATTTTAAAAAATTAAATATCTTTCTCGTTCCATAAGGGGAATTTCCAACTGTACTTTCAATTGTGAGAAAGAATAGTTTTAGTTAGAAAATTAGATTTGTTGTTGTTGTTGGAAAAAGATTCTTCAATTGAACGTAGCGAAAAATTTAAAAACGAATTGTGAGGTTCATTAGCTCCTTATTGAGAAATTCTGAACAAATTTCAAGATGAAAACAGACAGGTAATTGCCACTACGTCAGATAACTTTTGTAATGATAGAAAAATAAATATCGAAGAGGAGTTTCAACCACCTTAGAGAGGGGGGGGAGTACATTAATTGTAATTTCTGATGAGAGTGATGATGAAATTTAATTTTGCGATCCTAATAATCCCCGTTTCTATTTATTTTATAATAATAATTACTATTGTTGAATATATTTATGTTGCATTTTTAATTTTTGTATTTCCTATTTTTGTTTTCAATTAAAAACTTGAAATTAACTTACTTTTTCATTTGAGTATTTTATTGGAACGAAATTTCAGCTATCATAAAATTTTACACCTTAAGATTTGATTTCTATACAAAACGGTATACATTATCCTTATTTATATTATATAAATACATAATTAATTTAGTAAATAAATAAAATAATAATTTTTAGAAAATCAATCAAAAATTCTAGTACAACACGGTTCCGATTTAGCACTGTACGAAATTAACCGTGCTATAAGAGGGACACATGTACATTAATTTATTAAACGAGCGATAAAAGAATTTTACCTTCATTATTCCCTTATTCCTTTTTCCCATTTATTATAACCAATAGAATTTTGTAATATTTCCCTTAGAAGTTACTTAAAATAAAACAAATTCTACTAATGAACAAATGTTTGCTTAGAAAAATTTGAAAATATCAGAGCTAAAAGAGTAACTACATTAACGTGAACTTATTTGATGCGCACCCAAAACTAAAGAATATTCCAGATTTCCATTGAAAGATACTTTAGGTAAATATTTAAACACCACCTTGATATTTTTATTTCGAATGACACAATTTGACAGCAATTACTAATTTATGTAAAATTGGTGGCACGTAATAGACCTCATACGCCATGAAAGAAGAGTGTGTTAATTTAAACAGTAAACTTTAAACTAAACTTGGAAAGTTTGCAGATTAAAATCTTGAATTTAGACAACATTTTCTAACTCGTTATTGATGTACCGTCACTAGAATGAATAATGAAATGTTCAATGGGTGGCCAGATGGTTTCAAAAGCTCAAAAGAGGTTGAAAAGAAATCAATGAAACATTTTCAAAAGTACTTAGTTATGAAGGAATAGAAAAGTCATTAGCAGCTTCCTTTCGAATGATTCTTTTTAATGTTGAAATAAGATTTAATGTCGTGTTTGTTCAAGTATGGTTAAAATATAATGCCGTTATATAAGTTTATAAGAAGGGTAAAAAAATACAAATCACATAAAGAGATTTTATGTATAGATTGTGTATTTAGTTCATACTTTCTCTCAAAACATTATAATTAACACTTCTTTGAATTCACAATTATTAAATTATTGGATTCTAGAATTAATATATTAAAATATGAGAAGGAAGACTATGCAGTTTAAATAGAAAATAGGCATAGTTTATATTCTACTTGAATTTAAATTTTGAACTCCTTTAACTGATTTATATAAGACAGTTATTTAAATCAAATAAATCAGATCAAAAAAATTTTCGTAAACTAAATGTAATTAAAAATTTATTTCGCGCCTTATTTTACCTAATAATGAAAAAAATATGTTAGCACTGATAAAGTACAGGAAAACTTAATTTTGAAATTTGCGATACTCATTTTTCTACCATGAATAATTTTCTAAGTAAAAGCAGTTACTTAAGAAATATTTAATTTGTGGGTTTTTTAATCAATTCTTGTAATTTCAGTATCTCCAGTGTTCACAAAAAAGTTATAAATTCACAAAAGGCTAAAAAGGTTAAAATTCATTAAAAGGTTTTTTTGGCTAACTCAAATTACTCAACATGAAACCTAAATAACAATAAAACTTGCATCGATATAATAAATAAACACTTTAGAAAGTTGTAAGGTTTGCAGGCTACAACCATTTAATTACCCAAAATAAAAATAATATTGTGTCTAAAGTCATTGTATTCAGCTTAGCTACAATAATGTCTGACAAAGTTCTTTTTTTAAGATGCAGTATGTGATTAAAAAGTTTCTTTCCAATAATGCCGTTATATATTAAAAATAGAAAATACAATTCACCTATCAACTATTTCCAAATTTATTTAAACAAAATCTTGTAATAAACGTTGACTCGCTGGAAGGAGTAGAATTGATAGAATAGAGAAAAATCATATTTATAAGATTAAGTTGCTGAAGATAAGTGTGAATCTCACAAATTATTAACATGTTTCATATTAATAAAAATTATTAAACAGTATTAACACAGAATGTGAATTTTTATTTCAAAAGTATTTAAACAAATAAAAAGAATTTGAAACAAATCATCACTTGATTTCTTTTGAAAAGTTAATATGTCAAGAATATCTTAGAAAGCAGTTGAAAAGACTGAATAAAAGGATTTATCCTCAAGGGGTTTTTATACTTGTCCGCAAAACAGGACTAAAAGATTCTTGATTTTAAAACTCGGCAAGTTTAATTTAGCGAATAAAGCTTGTAACAAGCAGCTTTGTGTAACAAACCTCTCCTACGGAGAGATAGAACGGCAACTGAATTTCTATTGCACAATTTTCAAAACATACAACATATTGCCATCGCTCAAAGGATAAATATAAGTCAATGACATTGGTAAAAAGCATGACAAGAAATAATTATTTTACGCAAAGTACAAATTGAATAAAAATTGTAAATAATAATAATAATTGAATAGAAATTACGTACAGCATATATAAATGAACATGCATATAAACAATTAATTGTAAAAATACTATTTGGTTTAAAATAAAAATACATTCCATCCAAACAATGCTCATTTAATATATTTTCACTAAAATGTGGTGAACTTTATATATCTACAATCTTTCTCATGTTTCCCAATGGAAATTTTAATCAATAAGTATGTATGATTTATTATTTAACAAAAATATCAACTGTCACGCGGTTTTCGAGATTTGCTCTCTCTTATTTGGATTTATTTACAAATTTATGTGATTTCATGAAGCTCTATCAATGCGTAGTATTTTATTTCTTTCATCCACTCTTCTCTCTGGATGTTTTTGCTCAAAAATATACTAAAACCAAAGGTGAACTACATGTTTTAAAAATTTTATCATGGCATGCTTTGATTCAATAGACAAGTGATAGTACTATTATAGCAAGAGGGATTAATTACGTTTTTTCATGTAGTGAAATTGTAACTGACTCCCATTATAACTGACGCAAATTTAACTTGGAAAACGTCAAATTTAAATTAAAATTAACTTTCTAACTTCCAGAATTCTCAATTGTAATTTGCATTCGTTTCCCTCATCTGTTAAGTTAATTACAGTATTGTGTTACCTTAGGGTCCAAATTTGCTTTTGTTACATCTCTCAAGTTAAGAATTTTGTATATAAATCAGTAAATTAAATAAAAAGTAGTCATTTCTTAGTAAATTTCATGCAAACTCTGGAACTATTAAAGTTAGTTAAAAATAAACTATTTAATATTTTACAGTTGTTTTTACATTTGATTCGTTTGAAGTAGAAATTGGGATAGGAGGAAACTTTAAATATATAATCATGACTCTTTAGATTTCTTTGCTGGTTCGATTGTTAATGTAAATAAATTTCATTTTTGTCTTTTTTTTATAGTTTTTTTCTTATATTTCTTACACAAATATAAGTTTTTCTACTTTTTTGAAGGGAATATTTTTCTCACCAACTTTACTTGCTTAAAAAATAAGCTATAATATTACAACACGTTAAAAAATATCTCCGTAATATAAAAAAATTAAAACTTTAAGTTAAATTAAATATTGGGTTAAAAAAACAAAATATACTCACGTTGTTTTAATAGCAGAAATTTTTAAAATCCTTAATAACAAGGCGTAAAATGCACATTCAAAGCCTTTAATAACCACCTTATTCTTGCACAGTTGAACATATGGTAGAGTGCATTAAAAATTTCTTTTACTTTTTTATTATTGTTGTTGTTTTGAATTAAGGTATAGTAGCTTAAATTTTCATTCTATCAAATTTTTATCATGTGGAATCATAAGACAATAGTGTTTTGAGCGAAATTCAGCCTTCAAGTTTTCGAATGGTGTGACAGTCAAGAGGTTGAGATCCCAACTAAGGTGTCTTAAAAACATGACGCTTCATATGGTACCTTGTAACCAAAGCTTCTAACCATAATTTTTTCGTTCCGGTTCAACTAGAAAAATATACAACTGTTCAGTTCTGGTTTTCATTCCTCCAAAAATAATGGTTTGCGGTTTTCAGTTCAGTTCCAATTGAATAATTTTATTCTATGCATATTCTTATTTGCACTAAAAATGTAATTCTACCATAAACAAAAACTAATTCTATCAAAATTTAAAAAAATTTATTCTTTTTTTTTATTCTTTTTTTTATTATTTTTGGTATACTATGTGAATTGATACAATTAACCAACATGAACGTGATAAGATCGGTGTCAGAGAACGGTGAGTATTGGCAATGTTATACATTATCAAAATCGCATTTGACAACTAGATTAATGATTAGGTAAATTATGTGTACCCTCGTCACTTAAAGTTTGCCGCTCACATCGTGTACTTAGCCTTGCCAAAATTATATAAAAAATAGGGTTATTTATTTATTTAACATGAAAAATGCCTCTAATTATTAATATACCTTCTAACATGGTTTCACTGAGATTACTTATGTTGCCTAATAGTTTATTCAAGTGAATTAAATCTGCCTTATACAAGTTTTTTCATGCGAAAATGAAACAAAAAAGTACAAGTGAACATCAAAACAGAAAATCTAGAAGCAATATAATCAGGTTTTGTAATGATGATAATTATATGGTTGCCCTTAACATTAGAAAGACTGAAACTTAGTCTATACCTATATTGCCCAAAAGCAGTCAAAATGACTGCCTTGTGGAAGAATAACTAGTGCGTAAGAAAATTTGCTTAAAATTAATTTTTAATATTTTTTTTATATTACGTACAATCATATAACAAGTTATCAGTAAATATTGACAATAACAAAATTTTCTTCACTTGGAAAAAAATATATATTCTAAAAAATTCTTAGAAATTGTGTCATTATATACATAATTGTTTTCTAATTGAAACTAAAAAGCAGCCAAAATGACTTCCTTGGGAAATCTAGTATTAAATTAGAAAACTATAATAAGTTGGTTACAGTAACAAAATGACTAAAGATATATCGAACCGAAATAAACTGCATTTTTTTTGTTCAGTTCCAGTTAGAAGCCCCGCTTATATCTGATGCAGAAATTTTTAAGACCACGAGAATTCTCCCAATAGTCTTCTTATAGCTCTAAAGAGACGTTCATTCAATACAAACTAGAGTGCCAACTCAGTTTATTACAACAACAGCTTCACGTTTTAACATACCTTTTAAAACATTTCTCAGCTAAATATTTCAGATCTCTTGAAACATAAAATGTTCTATTGAGAATTTTTTTAGATTCGTTAGATCTGAAAAATTTCGAAAGTACTAAAATATTATAAGGAAAAAATTTAATGCCAGAATGAACTACGATAAAAAAAATGTTACCCAAACTTTTCGAAAACACACATCTTGTGCTTGAAACGGAACACAGTTTATTACCTATTTCTAACAAAATATTGCAGATAAATCATCTAAACTATGCTATCAGCTCTTTTCGATTGCATCCTGAGTTTGATCCAAAGAGAGCTGATGTCTGATGAATTTTGTCACGCCTGTTGACAGGATATCAAATCCTGTCAATAGAGATGGCAAAATTCAATTCGACCAAGAAATTAATTACTTCGTCAAAAGTAACGTCAATATTATCTTGTCAATATTATTGGATTTTTCCTCTATTGTCAATGAGGTACTGATACTTTATCGATAAAACGTGTTTCATTACAAACATCCAGCATTGGATACTGTCCGTATCAGAATTTTTTTAAGTGACTGTATAAAGTTGATACATATCTTTTTGGGTTTGAGATAACTTTGTATAACATTATCAAGATCAAGTATTACACATTTATTACTTTTATTTCCTTTTATGTTTAATCATCTTTACGTGTTTTCTGAACAATTTTTAAATTAACTGATAAAAGAGAATTCAATCAATAAATTTCAGAAACGCTAATCAATAAAAATTAAGTAATTGAAAGAGTTTTCCCTTAAAATATTCCTGATTTTTTTAAGAAACAATATGCAGAGAATATCGATTTAGATCACACTGTAATATCTTGTAATATTGATTATTTTATTAATTTCACTCTTAAATGATCTTACTAATGTGTTGATATTTTAAGATACAAAATAAAGAGACATGTTGGACAAAATACTTGATAAAAGTATGCTTTTGAGGATCAAAGCCATAAATACCACAAATTCCAACACATTAAATTTTCTAAATATTTATTTTTTAATTGATTATATGAGCTCGTTTGATCCAACATTTGTTTTTTAAAAACTTTCTTATGAAATACAAAACGAAATATAATAATCCCGAATAAAGCTTTTAAATATTTTTAACATTTTCCAATGACTTTTTTTGTACATTTTTTCGTTTATTATAAATATTTATAGATCGTCAATAATTTTTCATGTTTCATACTAACATTAAATGTTTAACAGCATGCAACATAAATTATAAATTGTATCAGGATTTCAATTATATTAGTTTTAACCATAAAATTAAACCCTTTTAAAAAAATTTAATTTTTTATTTTAAGTTATTATTAAAAATGCTGTAAAATACCTGAAATTTCATTAGATTATCCTTATCTTATAAAGTTCAATTTATCTTTAACAATTTGCTTATTTAAAATATTATATATTTGATATTTCCCAGTGAAATTCTTAATCACTTATTCAGAAAAAAATTTCTTTTACAAATAAAAACTTGTATCGCTTTTGCTGATTCTTTGGTGAAGAAAAAAGTAACGCTTTAAAACAGATTCCCGAAATCAATTTGCAAGAAGACTTTTATCTCTTAAAATATTAAACTTCCATTCTTTACTTTTTTTAAGAATTGTAGGTGTGGAAATCAAAGATGGAAAAAAATTCAAATTCACCTCAATCTCCATACTTTGTTCTGTTCCAACGTTGTTTTTACTAGGGATTAAATTAATGTTTGATGATTATTTCAATGTTTAAAAATATATTTATCTTGATTCAGTTTGAAATGTGCTTCTTCGTCTTTAAAATATGCTTAAGTATTAATTTTATATTTTATCAGAATTAATGTTACAGTAATGAATAACTTTTACTGTAAGGTTCAACTTTTAAATACAGCTTAAGACGAACACATTTGGTAGACATAAAAATATATTCAATTAATTTTTAATTCATATTTTATGTTTATTTTCCTTTAAATATTGGGATATGTATAGAGAGAATATATTTTTTCAATTATTCGTATGTATACATTGTCTTTATTAATTTAATTTTTAATATAGTGATGTTAGAAAGTAATTTTAAGTTGAAAAATAAACTAACAAAACTTAATTATCTTTAAAAAAATTTTTTTACTGAGTTAATGCGTTCTAATTTTATGATTTTATAAAAAATATCGGCTGGATCAAATTGATGAAAAAATAAAATTTTGTAATTAATACCTTGTACTTTTACATTTAGAGGAAGAATAGTTCTCTAAAGATTAAAAAAGCTTAAAAGCTGAATGCATTTGTTTTAAATTAAATTCTACTGTAGGTCAATTTTCATTTAGCTATTTTAATTTTAATTTTATGAATGTATTACATCATAATGATAACTACATAATTGATAATGATAACTACATAAAATAATTATAAAAGGGTATATGTTAAATTATTTTTTATTGTAAATTTTGGAAAATAAGTCATCAATAAAACCGAGATGTACTCATTTCTAGCATTAACAACTCGTAAATCATTCATGCGTAATAAATCTTAATCATTAGAGAGGGTTGATTTTTATTTTCTGTTTGGATCACTACAACCTGGAAAAGTTGCCTCATCACTAGCTTTTTAAAAAAGGAGGAAAAATTCAAATAAAAATAAAATGTCCTCTAGTGTACTTACATGAGTGCAATGTACTTAAAGTTTTGAAAAATGAAGACGTTACGGAATTTTTTGTCAGTTTTTTAATAATTATTGAACTTTCCAATGTGTAGCACCTCTATTACTCTAATTGTGAAGATCGAATATGCGAACTGAAAAATAAAATAAAAATTGTTCGTTCAAAATATTTATTATTCATGCAAAAATCTCAAAGAAAAAAAAGTTTTTTTTTTAATTGATTGAGTTTTTGTAGTTTTTTCCGACTTTACTTTTTCACCATTATTAAACAAAATTTAATAAATGATACATATATTATTCAAATTATATAAAGCACAACTTTATAAAATTATTACATTTGCAGCTTTTCTTCTTTATCACGTTGCAAACACTGCATGGAATTTAACATATGTTATTTTTACAAAATTTTCATCTCTAAAAATATTTTAGAAGTAATTGCATGAAATATATTCTTGAATAGCATTAAATAGACAAAAAGAAATTTTCTATAGAAAACGAATGATTGCTTCCGAATTATAGAGAAGTTCTTATTTTAGGTATGCAAACTCAGGTTCTGATGTAATAAGATTTTAAATTTTGGTTTAAAAAGAATTAAAAAAATTTGAATAACTCGTTTTCAAAAAAGCAACTTTTATGGAAAAAGTAATCAAACAGAGAGCAATCTTGGAAGTTATCTATTTCATGTATGCAAATTTCATTTAAAATCATTTTAAAAAAATAAATTATTACTTTCGGTTTCAGATTTTATCATGCTTATCAATATAAGAAATTTATTAAAAAAAGAACAATTTTATCTAAAATTTAATTTATAAAATACTGCTTTCTTGTAGCATAATCCAAACCCTTTTAACGACGCCTAATTAAAAATTTCAATTCCCCCCAAAATTGTGGGATTTTCCCCATGTAAGCCAACACTTTATTGCTATATTTCTAAAATCTATTCTCTAACTCTGAAGCATGTAAAAACTTTTCAAATCGTGATTAAACTTGATACGATCCTGCTTTAAAATGAAAATGCGAAAATCCTGTTTCTCTTGTGTAATATAAGTTGCTTGCTTTTACCAATAAGACTATTCCACGCCTTTCGAATTATATTAAAGGCAGTGGAATTTCAGTAAAACGGAAAATGGATGCCAAATTGAAATAGGAAACAGAGGGAGAAAATCCTTTAAAAGCAACTTAAAAAGGAAGCGTTTATTTATTTCTAACAGGAGAAGGAAATTATTTCTTACTGGGAAGTGGTGTCCAATTTTGTTTTCACTGCATAAAATAGCCAGCGATGTACGTATTGGATGTTATTTGTTTAAAAGAATATTTAATTAATTCATTTTATTGTTAATATCCTTAAAGATTTTTAAATAAAATATGAGCAAAATGCATTAAACTTTTTATTCTTGTAAGCTTTAGTTTTATAATTCATTTTTGCCATTTCTTCAGTCTAAATTTCTCTTCTTTTAAAATTTCGCCATTCGTAAGTTCACTGAAATTCTATCACTCTAAAAATTATTGGATATTTTTATCTTAATATTGTAAAATTAATAAAGAATCTGATATGTATAAAATATAATACTTTCTTAACTAACTTCAAAAATGAAACGACAAATTTTAATTTTCTGAATGGGAGTGTGTGTGCGTGTGTGCGTGTTTAAAAATGCAACCAGTTAAGATAGATTTCTCAATGTTATCATACGTTACAGCTTTAAATGCAAGAAAATATGTGATAATTTCACGCAGATATGAATAACAAATACTCATTGTTGTAAAATATTTTTAACCATTCATGAGAAAGTAAAACGATATTATTGTTTTCTAAGGATATATATATATATATATATATATATATATATATATATATATATATAACGGAAAAGAATAATATGGATATACTCAATGAAAAAATTAAATTTGTTCGTCTATACGCGCAGAAAAGAGTTTCTGACTACAAACAAACACATCAATCTTAAAATTTCCATTTTTACTCTGGCAGAAACTTAAATTTTTTTAGAATATTTTAAACAAAGTTACACACATTATCTTTGTAATCTGATTTCTTGTTCTATATCGATCGCTTTTTGTCTGGATATGTTTAAATCAGTTTCTCTCTAAAATTTTAGCCCTGAAAAGCTGGAAACAGGACCAATCGATAGTCACATTCTCACTGACCTGCTTTAAGTATGAACAAGTTTAAGAAAAAAAAATTAACAAATATTAAAAATTTTCCCCTCAGAAACACAGCATCTGTGAAAAATCCCCTTTCCATTGATTTTGAACTAACAGCTGTGAGAAATTAAACATTTATAATAATTGATATTAAATTATCCTTACTATTAACTTGTCACTAAATATTTTATTATTAAAAGTTATAGGATCCATATCTCTCTCTTTCTAAGCTGTTTTGTTATAAACTATGTTGTATTCTCCAATATATGTTAGACAAATACTTCCATGAGCTTAGTCATATATACCTTTCATTCATGATAAGATGCAAAATTATTGCTTTTTAAATATTAAATTGATATAGCGTAAGAATATACAGAGAATTTTTTCAATACGAACTAAATATTGTATGCAAAGTAATAACTATTTCCGACAATTAAGCTTATAACTAATTATTTGTTAATTAATTTATATATATATATATATTGGTATTTTATTATAAAACTACAATAAAACGTATACAACAAACATTTTGTCTCTCCTATAATTTACAATCTTTAAATACTCTCTCATTTGCAATTCGTTAGGTAACTTACTGGTAATTTACACATCCAAGTGTTTTTCGAATAATTCCTTGAAATATTCTCGAAAAAGTATTTCTCAATTTTACAAGACTTTCTTTTTAAACTTTCAGACTCATGGATGGATGTTTCAATATTCAAAAATATTCTCTATACATGTAGGCTTATTAATCGTACGGTCGTTTTCCTGACATACGTTTCATCCCAACAAAGCTATAAAATTCGAGTCATACAAGGATTAAAATAGGTGCCTAAATAAACAATCGGTTCGTTCTCACTTTATGGTTCATCGATTAGACGAATCAGTCTAACCAAAGTATGTGGATTCCAATCTGAAACTGTCCTTTTCTTGAAAGCAGCGTTGAACAAACATTTCCTTAAAACTTCAAATATGATAAATGCATAGTTAAAAGTTTATTGCTAAGTTATACAAGCATTACTGAATGGTATGAGCTAACCCTTTGTCTATCGCATTATGATTTACTGCAGTTTTTTTTCATGCAATATTTTTTTTGAATCACTACATTGAAAATTAAGGGATATACATAAACAAAATACTCAACTTTGGGAAATTTAATTCATTAGAGCTAATAAAATAAATAAAGATATTCAACTGTAAAATTAATTATACACACTGTTCACTTAAAATAAATAGTCAAATCGTTTTCGAAGGTCTTCATTAACATACAAAAAAAATAAGACACTTACCATTTGGCGTTAACTATTTTTTCGGAACAAAAATGACAATGTTCGCAATACGTTGAAAACGCCGTCAGCTGAAAACGCAATTTCTGCTACAAAACTATTCGCCTTCCCCACTAAAATACTCATCATAGAACCCTTGCTGCCATATATATTGAAAGAGTGGATTTAAAAGAATATTCCTCTTAAGTATCGTCAGAGTATTCGTAAAAATAGTAATTCTATGTAATTTTAAAGTGAGTCGTACTTATAAGTACCATTGGTAGATAAAGGGTTAAAGTGTTAAAATCAGTTATTCTTTTAAGTTGAGGCACTTTACTGTTGTATTGAGTAATGTATAGTCTGAGAATTTATTATTTTCTAGATAACTAAGATTTTTAACTACTTGAAAGAAAAGTATAAATTTCTAAAACATCTTATTTCCACTTAATTTGGCTGCGGTGAACAGCTACACGAAGACTGTTGGTGACACATCGCATAATTTTGAAACGCAGTTAAATAAGGAGGTGTAAGTCCAAAAAATGTTTCTTGAAACCCTCCCCCACACACACACCCACCATACACACACATTTTTTCTTTCACTTCGCGAAACAGTTTCATTCCCATTTAATGTGTAGTAATGTAATGGATTTTTGTTTGAATTAGAGCTCTAATTCAAACAAATCGACTCGGGAATTTGACTTGAACATCGTCGACGATCTCACAATCTTAAATACTACCCCATATCGTGCTATTGTGTGAAGTATTTTTCCCCTCAACACAAAACCGATTATATGTACTATTAAACAATTTTTGTAAACTGTTTATAAAATTTAAATACTTCCGAAATTAAGACATTAAATAAAGTTGTTGCCTCTAATGGGAACTCTTAAAAAATTCATATACTATTTAATGTTATCCACATTATAAAATTACATACCATGAAAAATTCATAATATAATTTTGAAACTAATTTCTCACTTATTAATTAATTTAGTAATAAAATTTATTTAAACCATTTTTAATTTATAATTATTTTAATTTACTTTTAAAGCATTTTGGAATATTCCAAACTCTTAACATTAGTAGAGTATTTTAATGTATATTTGAAAAAATCTCTTCTCGTAATTTCACAAGAAGTTTTCTAAACGTATATATCCCATTAAAAGTTGAGATAAAAAGGAGAATCCAAAAAATTATATAAACAGTTATTTCATAATTTTTATTTGCATTTTCTGTTTTGTTTCATTTTTCCATATTTTGATGCCTTTTATAAACATCCCAAAAATTCTATGAGGACAAATTTTGACTAGTTTCAAAGCAAATTTCTATATTCGTATATTAGTTTCTACCTATTGCATACGTAATTCAAATAAATGCAAGCTGGGATTCACATTGTACATTTCATACATATTCAAAAAATAAAAAATGTAAAATTGTAAAACAATGTTTAAGGTATCCGACTACGTTCGAAACCGTGATTTTGCAAAGCGCATAAATGGATAATTTTCATGATATTTAGTGTCACTTAGATTATAATATATGCATAAAACTGTTTTAAGGACATTTTGACAAAAAAAATTTATTTAAATATTATATTTTGGAAAAAAATTAACTTAGAATAATCTTTTTTCCAAATGTTCTCCTTTTGTGAAAAATACTTCTATAATAATAATATTTTGACTGTATATAGCTCAGACCTCTCTACAAAGGCTCAACTAGAATTTTTGAAATATATAACTTAGAAGTGGGTTTATTCATATTTTACGACAACAGAGGGATGCAATATTTTAAGAAAAAAACGCCAACAATTATTTCAATTGGAGGTAACTCTGAAAATAATGTGAATTTTTCAAAAATTCTAGTTGAGCCTCTGTAGAGAGGCCTGAGCTATATACAGGCAAAATATTATTATAATAGAAGCATTTTTCACAAAAGGAAAACATTTGGAAAAAATATTATTCTAAGTTAATTTTTTGCCAAAATATTATATTTAAATAAAAATATTTTTGTCAAAATGTCTTTAAAGCAATTTTATGCATATATTCTAATCTAAGTGACACTAAATATCATGAAAATTATCCATTTATGCGCTTTTTTAAAATCACGGTTCTGAACGTAGTCGGATACCTTAAACAACACAAATATAAGTAATTTTCAAAAAAAAATTTTATAATTACGTAATTTTATCTTATAATATAATAACATAATCTAAGTTTAACTGTCTATAAGCAAATGGTTCCCAATAAATATTTATGACAGCATATTCTTAAGCCAATTTAAAATCCAATATATTAAAAGTTACATACTACTCCAGATATTAGAAGATGTATGCATCAGGATTACATAATTACACTTTACACGAGAATATTCTAAGACAGTTGGGGTCAATAAATTCCTGTTTATGGTCTCTAGAAAATTCCCACAGAGTACAAACTATGTAAAATATTACTTCCAAGACGACGGTATTTGGACGTATATGCAATTATCACCTAATTGTAAATAAACATTTACTACTTCAAATAGACTTTCAGTGGCTTTATGTTTACAACATTATTCTAGTTTTATTATTACGGTTCATATTATTTATACTCTGCAAGTGTTATAAAGCGTAATACCTCAACCAAAATTGATCATTATATATTTCTAAATTTCAAAAATATCCTTGCCCTAATTTAGTTTCACAATTACAAGATGACAGAACTTTTTTTTCCTGCAAACATCTCTAATATTAGTTCAAATGAAGAATTACTTATCGTTATTTATTATTTTTCTTTCCAAAGAACTTTTCCCAAAACAAGAGGTTATTTAAGACTATCTTAATAAAAAAAAAAATGATAAGAATTTATATTCATCTACTTAATCTTAACTATGCGTACACGTTTTTTGGAGGAAAGTTTTATCAAATTGATTTTAAAAGAACTATTTCTTTTTAAATTTTAGTACAATTGAGCACTTTTATGAAAACAATCCCTAAGACCAATAAAAAATTACTCACTAATACAGTTTAAAATCTTATCCATTCATTCAAAAATAGAAATGAAGTTCCTATTTGCTTAACTCAATGTACTCGGTTTTTAATATTCGAAAGTATAAAACTAATTACCACTTAATTAACAAAAATCTTATTTCCATGTAATGAGTGATACTCATATTAGGTTTGAAAATTTGAAATTTAACTTGAATTTTTAATTAAACTGTTTCTCATCTTAAGTAATTCCAATTTATCCCGTTTCTTTCGTTATTAATTGTTTCATTGTTTCGTTATTAACTCAAGAAAGTATACGAAATCGATCTAATCAACCTGTATTTACTTAATATCCACTTACAAATATTCTATTGTATTAGACTTTTGCAAATTAATTGACATAAAATGCCCCTCCCTCGATGTAAGCTACTTACTATGCTTCCATGCAATAGAACAAAATCACATAATAATGAATTAATCCATTTTTTTCGCCTTAAGAGGTACTTAACCCAGTATGATTCCATTGACAAAAATCGGTCAAAAAATAAAATCGAACTTTTTTAGCCTAAATTATTTTTTATATACTTCTCTACAAACTCACAAAGTTTGAAAGCTCAAAGTTTAAAAATTGCACAGTTGTGATAACTTTTACGTTTGTTTTTATTCACATCCCATGGCACACAAATCAAAACTTTAAACTGACTTATCTCAGAAAGATAAAATAACCAGTTTATCTCCATTTAAAACCCTAAAGCTTTTTTTTCTATTGTGCCTAGTAATTTTTCCTTTGTTGCTCATAGTAATAAAAGTTGGCATGCATTTTTCAATCAAGGCAATTCTTATTTTCTAAAAAATAATTGAATTTAGAATTTACATATTTTTTAAGGAATTTCAATAAGCATTCATAGAAAGAATTATTGTACAAATACCAATTACGTTATCACAAAATCCATACCAACTTTTGTTACACATAGTTTGATGTACTTGTAAATCAAATTTCATATATGTACGTCAATTTTTGTAGGAGAAGCATCTTAAAACCACTTCATAAGTTTCACGTTTTTCCCTTAAAAAATTAAATGGTTAGCTTTTTATGAAATTTTGAGTACAAAATCTGTTTTACATCATAGATAAAAAAAGAAGCAATTAAAAAAAATTATGAAGATTATTAAACAATAAAAAAAATTACGTAAATCGTACAAATGCAAATTTTAAACCAGAAATTTCCCCATTAAAAGACGGTCACTTCACAAAAGTTGGTGAAAAAACGAGTTTTCAATTTTTAATGAAAACACTTCAACTACTGCTTCTAATGCAGTTTAAATGTTTTCACAAACTATATTACAAACACTTTAGAAATTCAAACCATGGTGTCAGTAGGCTTTAGTGAAAGATAAAAGTTTTAAATAACAATTTCTCAAAAGTGCAAAATACAACACAAAAGAAACATTTTGGAAATTCTACTTTTCTTATATAACTTTGTAGTCTTAAACAAGTGTTAATACTATATAAATAAACATTTGAATGTGATATTTTATCAAAAAAAACTTATTTAAAAAAGTTTAAGGATTAAAATGTAACCGAACTTTCATCATTTCGAAACTTTTCCCGTGTTACTTTCCGTATAAATTGTTAAAATTATTCAATATCTTTAAAAATACTCTTATTAAAAATATGAATAGTGAGCGCACAAAAATTGGTGACTGTAAGACAAGTCAATTTCTTAAAAATATTCCCAAAACTTAGTCACATTTACCCGCCTAATGAAAATCGACGAAAAAATTTCTTGTTTCACTAGTAAAATTTATTCTATTCACGCAGAACCTTCTAATGTTTATTATTTCTGAAAGTAATGACATTTATATTTATCCAACTCTTCTTCTTAGGCACTTCTTACCAAAATTTCTTATTTAAACCTAAAATCAAAGAATAAAAATACCTATTTCGACACTTAACAGTTGATAAATGTACTGAGTTTCTTTCTTCGTCTGGAATATTTCCTGTTTCTTCCGCGTTCAGTTAATTTACTTGTTTTAGTTTGAAATATTTCAGAAATTTGTTTCATCTCTTTAATATTTAAATGTTTGCCAAAATTAAATTTTAATGAAACATTTCTAAAAACAATCACTTAAGTAATAAAAAATATTTCAAGAAATTTTTTTTTATAATTTTCTTGAGATTAAAGTTTTTTTGTCTTGAGTGAAAACTGAGATATAAAATCTAACAAGAAGTAAAACTTGAGCCAGTTAAATACCTCTGTTTATATGCTTGTACTTTAAAAAAATAATTTGCCTCAATGTCATACAGAAGCACAGAATATTGCCTCACAGAAATATAATTTTAACTCGTTTTGCTTAACTTCTGGCTTAATGTAATTTATTTTTTATATTGTTACAGTTTATGTTGTTACATCATGCAGGATTTTAAAAAAGGAGCAACACCCGCTTTAAAATTGGTTTAAATATACATTGCACTATTTTCTTGGTAACGCATATATGTGCAGTTATTTTAATAATTTTTAAAATATGTACACAAATGTGCACGAAATTTGAACATTTTTTAAAAATTGTACAGTTTGTGCATGTGTGTGTGTTACATTCATTTATCTGAATTTATTTTGACTAGGTCAATCAAAAAAAATTTATTCATTATTTAACTACTGACAACGGGAGAAAGAATAAAATAGCTTTACTTGATATCATATCAATGTGCTGCATTATACATTTCTCCTCAGGGGTATTTGAATAGAGGGATATTAATATGTTATATATATTCCACAATAGAAAATAATTTCAAGGGACATAAATAGTCTTTTAACATCATAAATAAACATAGCTAAATATTTCTAACTAAATTGTCCTTTAAATTTGAAGACGTGTAACTAACGAGATAATATGCTATTATTTGCATGCAGTTACAGAAGACCAAACTAATTCTGCTGAATAAATATCTCATATTGATCGCAAATTGACTCATAGGACCGTAAAATATGATTTCCAAATTATTATTCAAATACGATGTAATTATTTCATTAATCAATTTCTGCCACTGCAATATATTTAGTTCTAATCATAAAATTATTCCAAACGCTTTCACAAAAGGTCTTACTAAAAGCTGCGTTTAATATTTCACGGCTTGTGTTTAGGAAATCGATATCTTTGTGAAAACTGCCAAACTAATTCATTTTTCCCCTAAAACTCTATATATTTTATCTTTCAAAAATATGTATTTATGTATTTATAATTATATGTAAGCTTTAATTACGTACAACTTAAATTTGGAAATTGTGTTGAAAGAAAGCGTGCGTTTTATCTAAGCAATTTAATCTGAATAAATTTTCCCTTGCGCATGGGCAATGCACCGCACGTGACACTTTAGTAATAACTTAAGGTATATATACAATTTACTGGATGGAAAACTTTAGCATATTTTACGATTACATTTTCTTCAATAATTTTATCGATTATTAAAGGGCTCTCATTTGTTTTTCTCTTCCTCTCTCTCTTTTCTCTCTCTCTCTCTCTCTCTCAGCTGTTGCTTTCTTTTTAAATCAGTTCGTGAATTTAAAAATTATATTGCTTTAAAACTCATAAAAATATCAACAAATTCAATTTTGAAGTTAATTTGTATTTATGTTGTGTAATATATTAGTGTTCTAACAAAAATAACTTACACCACCTTCCAGATAAACCTTTTAACTTTCATGCCCGAGATAATCAGGCATGAAAAAGTGGAGTGCTTGGGAAAGTGTTTCCAGTAATACCATACAAAACTGAATTACTGAACTAGTAATATGTATTCATTTTTATTTTAGCTTTATTTATTTATTTTTTTAGAAAATAATGCTTCACTAGAAACAAACTTTACCGCTGCTACGCAATGTGGCAGCCACCTACTCAAATATGCAGTTGTTACAAAACCTTAAAAATTTTCATGCATGCTATTTAAAACATCAGTTTTTAGCTACTAAATATATTTTATTTTGTGCAAAAACATTTGACTTTTGCAAAAAAAAAATTGACAATTTATATACCCAAATCATCCAAATAACTCAGCAGTTATAATAGCAGTTAAAAGGTTAATATATAACTAACATTAATTATTAGTTTTCTTTATGTTTATGTTGGTTTAAAATAATTTACAAGCAAGTAATAACTAGAATATATTAAGTACTTATTCTTGCTTTGATCATTTTTGTACTACTTACCAATATAAAAATCAGAAATATTTGTGTCACTTATTTGATAAAAGGTCAGAAGTAAATACAGAACAAATAGCAGTTTTGTTTATTTTGCTTACATACTCATGCATTTAAATGTAAGCATTACAAAACAAAATATAATGGATTCTCAAAAAATGCATTACTCTTAAACTCAATTTTTTTTAATTAAACTTGCAATGATGTAAATATTTTTTTAAAAAAAATTCAAAAGAATATCCTAGCTCAGTAAAAGGATAATGACTACTAGAAATTGGTACAAAAGGTATTTAAAAAAGAATTAGAAAAAAAATTCTTATATTATCTTTCTCTCTCTGAAAAAACGTCACTCAATTTCTTTTGGGATGAATTATCTCAAAAATTATCTGTAGATGAATAACTCAGATGTCCATACATTTCTTCTGTTACTTTATAGGATTTATTATCCTTAGAAAAAGGGAGGTAAGCTTTTAATGGAAGAAAACCTGCTTTAAAAGGAACTGGAAAGCTCGGAAAAATCATTCTGTACCTTGTAATCCTAGATACCTTTGTTTCCTTACCTTAAAAATTTATATAATGGAATCATTTTTGCTGATCTTGAACATGAACCTAATTTTTCAAAAAGGCATTCAAATAGATTTATCATGCACAATCAGACATTACAAGGTCTTAGCGATATATCTCTCATTTAAAAAACTGCACTCTATTTTTCCCCTCAAAATGGAGAAGGGAATTCAATCTAAAAGTTTTTTTTTACTTCGAACATACAATAGAATAGTTCATAAATGTACGTTATGCATTACATGATAGTCCTATATTGAAATTAGTGTGCCATATTATATAATAAATCTCAATCACAATAACCAAATTTATTCGAGTAGCAAATTGAAGCACAGCTCATAAATTATTCCATAAGTTTAAATCATAGAATTCAATGTGATGTGACTAAATTAGGCTTAATAAGATTCCATTTATCATTCTTCCAATTTATTAAATTAAGAATTTCTTTATTTGATTAATCAACCTATAAATCAGATTGAGATATAAGCAAATCAATAGGTTAGTCACGCAAAACAGTTCTTTGGAAGTACAATGCTGTAACAAGTCAATATTTCAGTAAGAATGAAACTCCTAAACAATAGCACAGTAATTTAAAATCCTTCAGATAATTTCGTATGTCTTGTTTGTGACTGTTTACTTAAATCATTTACCCCTTGTCTTGTGCGTGTACTTTTCCCACTGTTTTCAAGTTTGCCCGTAATATTGCTAGATAAGTCCGTATATAACTAGAAATCCAAATGTCATACTTCTTAGAGTTTAATTGCGTGATTTCTCTCGAATTCCTTCAGCTGTTTGTAACAGCGTATAATGTATCATCCAGACAGCTTGTTACTTATTGAACCTTCCCTCTCTCTTCCAGTTATGCAACACTTTGAATGCCTGCATAACATTAATCGACCGTTTAGAAAGGACTTGCATATACTACACAACAAGTTCGCAGCTATCGGCAAACATTTCTGTATAATTACTTTAAATTGCATATTTGTTGCGCATCTATCTTAGATATAAGTTATCTTCAACTATATTTTTTTTTGAAATTTTATTTGTTTCATATTGATTTACGACACTTTTCATAAATATTTGCGTAAATGTAAATTTATGGTGCTAATTTTATTATTTGGCTTAGGTTTGGCTCAGTTTCGATAATAGATATTTTAAGTTACATTAAATATATATACTGATTATGAATATCACGTTTTGCAATATTTAAATATTTGCACGATTAAATATGAAAGATAAAGGAAATGTCTTTTCATTTTTAAGATGTTATTTTATTGAATTAATGAGAAAGATGAAAAGAAGTCAATGGAATTTCATTTAAAGAAATATCCCATTTATAATATGAAAAAATTAGATATTTTTGTAATTTAAATATGTATTATATTAAATATTAAATGTTGGTTTCTTATTTTGACTATTTAGCTAAACTGTAGGTAATCTTGTAATTATATATACACTCAAGAGCCAAAACATTATGACCACCTGTCAATAACGAGTTGGCTCACCTTTGGCGTACAGCACAGCCTCAACCTGCCTTGGCATGGATGCCACAAGTCCTTGGTAGATGGCCGGAGACAGATTGTACCAGATGTTTAAGCAACGGTCACACAAATCCGAGATATTGCGAATTGGTGGTCTTTGAACTCGGAGTTGCCGTCCCATGACACACACATCCCAAATGTATTCTATTGCATTGATATCCGATGAGTTAGGTGGACAGGACATTAACTGGAATTCAGCATCATGTTCCTGGAACCACTCCAACACAATTTCAGACTTTTGACACGGGGCGTTGTCCAGTTGGAACATTCCATTTCCATCTGGAAAAACATAGGCCATGTAAGGGTGCAACTGGTTCCGCAATCATTTTCAGATACCCTGTAACATTCATTGTCTGCTCTACCACAACCACGGGTCCCAGAGTCGCCCAAGAGAACAGTCCTCAAAGCATAATATCTCCACTACCGGCCTATGTATGACCTACTGTACATTGAGGGAGCCACTGTTCTCCTAGATGACGGCGTATCCTGACACGACCATCGGCGTGATGAATGACAAACCGTGATCCATCTGACCAGGCAACTCTCTCCCTTGTAATCCATGGACCAGTCGCAATGTTCCCGGGCTAAGCGCAGGCGTAGTTGGCGATGACGCTTGGTCAGCAAAGGCACACACGTGGGACGTTTGCTGCGTAGCCAACAGTGTCCGCTCAACAGTGTGCTCCGATACTATTCTACTTGGCCCTGCATTGTATTGGGCTATCAGCTAAGCCAATGTCTGGCTCCGGTTTTGCTCCGCCAAGCAAGACAGTCTCCGACAACCTTTTTCTTTGATAGAGTGTGGACGCCCAACACCATGTCGTCTACTGCTGGTTTCACCGTCATTCATCCACTTTGCATAAGTACTAACAACTGTAGATCGCGAACAACCCACGAGTCGTGCAGTTTCGAAAATACTTGTTTCGAGCCTTCGAGCCATTACAATACGCCCTCTATCAAAGTCGCTTAGATACACAGCCTTTCCCATCACACACAGAAGTAAGTGAAATAATGATTCTTCAGACTCTCCAGCAGCAGTTAAATACCACTTCCACCTGATCACGTGCCTTCCACGTCATCCAGGAGAGTTAATTGCAAAATGTAATGGTGGTCATAATGTTTTGGCTCTTGAGTGTATATATATATATATATATATATATATATAGAGAGAGAGAGAGAGAGAGAGAGAATCTTATCTCCATACATTTGTTTATTTATTTAGTAGGTAGTAAGAATATAAAAATATATCGATGTGACTTATAATTATCCCACTTCATTATTCTCAAAATAATCTTAAGAGGATCCGGCACTTGGATTTTCAAAAAATTATCAATTTTCTATATTTTCAAAAAGTTTAAATATTTCTGTTTAAAATGATATATAACATGAGGAAATATGATAATTAGAAATATTTTTATTTTTTTTTAAATGAAGCTACTCTCCTTGACACCCATCAAATGATCTCTGCTAGGAGTACCTGTGTTTTCCCTTGCGCAGGTTTCTGGTGATCACGAATCCATATGATGTTCATGTGAAAAAAATAGAGTGTGTTGGCCTTATCCAAAAGAGTATGGGTACACGTCTTTTGGATCTTAAAAGCGAAACATAGAAGAAAAAAAAGTGATGGAAAAAGCCCAAGTGGTCGTAACCGACTCATCGACACTTTAATATTAAAAATTCTAAAATATTATAGTACGGCTATTAGAAATATATCAATAATCTACACAGCATGAAAACTGCTGTTTGGGCTGTTTATTTTCATCTTCTGTTTTCAACCGAGAGCCCTCAACATGGACTGTATCCTGCGATTATAAATGCCTGGTGCAAACTTTAAAAGACAGAAGCTGAATGTAATGAACTGTACTATGATCATAAACACATACACACGTGCTACATACCATAGCGGATTAAATGAAGCCAACTTTTAAAGATCTAGGTGATCCTATATTATTAAGAAAATGTTTACATGGAAAACCCAGTACCCAAATGAGTCAGTTAATAACACCATATAGTCAGAGATTCCAAGGTCCACATTTGTAGTATTAAAAACTCGAAAATATATGGGGTAAATATGGCTATATTGCATAGTTCAATATGAGTCATGTAGCAAAATTAATGATCTTAAAACATTGTGATATTGAACGAAGTTATAAATATGTGCTATGCTTCAAAAAACTAGATACACGTAGGATTCGTGCAGCCCAACGAAAGCCTCTTGAGATCCCAATAGAAGGCAAAATTGTTAAAAATAATGGAAAAAAGAAAATAAGAAGAGTCTTTTGTACAAGCAGAGAGTAAAAAAATGCTTCATATGCTTCTGGAAAGTATTAAAAAAAGTAAATGCTCAAAAAATTACAAATTTTCACTTTAAAGCCTATTTTCTCAAAATGTAATATTTTTCAATTTATGTACCTTTTTCTCAAAAACTACTTATTATATAATCCTCTAATTTTCAGTGAGTAGAATTTTAACATGTTTACACGTTTTAATGGAGGGAATTAGATATATCTAGCAAACGTTTTTAGGTATGACATTTTTAAACTAAATTTGGGGGTAGATTGGACAATTTTTAAAAATTGATAATTAATTTAATTTTGTACAAAAAACAAAACCCTTCGTGAAAGTATTATTGATAGTTCACATAATATACTGTGAAAATTTTATTCATGAAAAGTACGTAGTTTCCGAGTGAGTGAATATTAACGACGCACTATTCAGCTACACGAGGGCTTTTGGCAACGGACCATGTAATTTTGAACCATGGTCAAGTGACGTGGACGACACCTGAGCTGGCACCCCCTCTCCTAACTACCAGACCACACCAACGGGAGAGCGTTTCAGCTCTCGACAGATTTAGCGTGCATCGCTGCCCTACACGGCGAGTCTTAAGTGGTACTCAGCTCGAACTCATGACAAAGTCAGCCACGATTACGTAGTTTCTGAGAAAAAGGTACATAAATTTACGCAATTTAACATGGTATCCTATGGATGTGCTGGACATCCTTAATATATGAATCCAATTAGGATAATCACCTGATAAAAAACATAGGTAAACATATGCTCACGTTTATAAAAAAAAATTACAATAGAATAAACATTCGTGAAACAGAAGGAAATTTATTCCACAAATATCATATATTAATACAAAGAAAATTATTAAATTAATAAAACAAAACAAACATTACGTATCAAAAATCAAGTCTTGTGAAATCACCACATTATGTAATAAATGTTTCGATAATTTGATACGACATGGCATCGAATTACATACGAAAATTTTGAAATTGTATGATAGGAAAAGTACTCCTGATTATTTCTGGTGAAGCGCATAATTCATCTGTATCAGCCACGAGGCAAACGTCACGAGAGAGATGCCAACCGATGAAATCACAAGTATGGTCAATAGGCAACATATCGAATAGATAGGCCAAAGAAGAAGCTATACAAGAAAAAGGTTTTAACCTTCTCCTATAAGTACGTGGACAAGCATTTTCCTGTTGAAATTATCTCCAAGAATGCATTAAAGGAAGGGTACGAATGACAAACTTCAGAACTTCGATATACCGGTGGCTGTCGAAATTAACCAAAATTCTTAACAGCAAAATTTGCTCATGATACCCAATGGCACCCCAAACTTTCACGCTTAGCGTCCTTCCAGTATGGATTAACTACAGTAGATGGTGTTTACCAGTATAGTCTAACGTCCATTACTGTACCCCAGATTAAAACAAAATTCACATTTGAAAAGACGATTTATTGCGTTTCGGCTAGCCAATGTCTACGTCGATGAGATCATTGAGGCTAAAAGCGCCAATAATTTTACTTGAAAGAAATCTTGCGTAAAGGAACGCTTTCACACAGCTCTTTGTATAGTAGATGGTCAACGTATTGATGAAGAAAACAAAGAAACACCTGTGGCAGTTCTACAATGTTCTGCCAACTATCGAGATGAAACTTTAATGCCTGTCACTTACATTCGGAAGAGTTATCTATCCTCCAGAACTGATGTAATCCTTTGTTTTTCAATATACATTCATCAAGCTCTCTTAGGCCCATAGCTTCCATGCTCTCGGCACTGCCTTGGACTTGCGCTCCATATGATCTACTATTGCATAATAAGAAAAGAACTTCCCACATATACTCATCATTGTGTGTGTGCTCTCCCCTGAAACCCAAAATCTATCTACAACTCTATTTATATAGCTAAATGCTAAATCGATAGGGCATGGAGTGCTTTTCAGTTCATACATGGTGACTCTGAAATTCAAACCATTTAAATACAGCACCCTAGTTTGCATTCACTATCAGTTTCAGCTCTCACTTCCGTTATTCCTTTAGGGTGTTGCAATACTTACAAATAGGAATTCCTTTGAAACGCATAACAGTAAAATATCATTTTAAACATAAATATACAATTATGAATATCTGTTTGATTTTTAAATACCTAATTCTGTTTATCAGTGCGTAAAATAAAACTTATACGGGTGTGGTTTTAAAAATGAAACAATAAGGTTATCTAAAGAGGATTGCTGAATGAACAAAACTTTTCTATTCCATTACACGAGTTAAATAACATTAAAGATCCGAAACAAATCAGCTGCTATAAATCACTTCAAAAGAATCTCAGTTTCCTTTTTTTTAAAATGTTTCACAGTTCAAATGATTTATTAATTCGGTAAAAGCATTTCTCTCCCTGAAGCATTTTGAAAACAATTTAACTTAAAAATGTGTTTACATCCGTATTTTTCTTAAGTTTGTGAAAAATTCAGAAGTCGAAAAAAAGTAATTCTTTTGCAATAAATCTAGAGGGCAATTCTTTAAGATCTGAGTGAATTAAAATCCCAACAGAATTTTGAATAACATAGCTTATAGCATTACATTTTAATTAGTTTTCCGGCAAATAGAATTATAAAAGTTTTTGTTTGGTTTTAATTAACATCTCATTAGACTTGAAAGAGGGATGCTGTCATTGTGGCTCTGGTAATTTTGAGCCAAGATCAAGTTATGAGAATTACATTTAAGTTGGTAGATCTCTCTTTAATCTTTTACATCACCACACACGCTGGAAGATTTCAAGGGTCAGTCAAAATTAGAATTAACAAGCAACAACCCTATTATTCTGAATTGCGATCCCTAACAGAAACATAATTCGAAATAAAAATTTAGTAACTTAATAAGCTCCAAACACCCTCAAGATCTAAGCCCCTGGATTACTTCGGGCCTAAAAGATGTGTGTGTGTGTGTGTGATTTCATCTTATTTCTGTAATACGTACTTATAAGTTAAATATAAAAATTTTATTTGCATTTCAAGCCTTTTTCACCTTAATACATTTAAAAATAAATAGTTCGAAGATTTAAATGTACATAATAAATCTATAATTGTTACTTTAAAAAACGATGCATATTTCCATTTACAAATTCCCAAAAATATTTTCACTTATAACTAATTTTCATTTCTTAGAGAAAAATTTAACAGCCTTTATTACAGTTTTATAACATATATGCTTTCCTTCATATTATATTCAAGATTCTCTATACATATTTGGCTCCATAAAGAACAGCTACTAATTCTAAATATTTTTCTAAATGATTTCTAATATTTCACTTTCTCGTGTTTTTTTTAGTAAAAATCAAGATAAATTGCAAAGAATATTCTTTTTTGGAGCCTTAATACATACATGAATGTTACAGTTTTATTAAACTGGACCTCTACACTATTATAAATGTATTATACATTTTATTCTTACTCATTTAGATATATCACAGAATCAAGCAAAACCCGAAGTATGTATTACAATGTCAAATCAGGATATGATCCTTAAAATCTTCAAACAGAATCACGAACATTGAGAAACCTATTTCACAGACATCTAACACGAAGATTTATTTCAATTTGAATTATAATAGAAATTGTGTTGGGTGTGGCACAATTTCCGAGTTTACCGAGGTACAATTCAGATCACGTATAGTATTGTAAATTCTTCATTGGCCTTTCAAAGTATTTCAAACAATAATTTGCCTTCCTTTTATATCGAGTTAAATTTTAACTAAACAATGCTCAATTTTCTTTTGTTTTATTTAGTACTTCGTGCTCCATTTTCCTAATATTTAGTTTATCTTCATTAATTTACAATTCATTCATGATGGTTAGTTGACAGATTGCGAACTTAGAGATAAAATTCGATATGATGAATTCTAATCCTTTGCCTTTTGCTTTTATTCCATACATAATTTTCTGGAAATTTTGTATCAATGAATCATTATGATTCCTTTAAAGTTAATTAAATTTCTGTATCAAAATGAGTTTCTGTTCAAAATATATTTCATTGAGAAAATAAAAATATTTTTGTCAGTAGAGGTGAAGTTACATACTTTAACTCTTTAAACTGCCGATAAAAAGCTACATGATTCGCTCCTCAGTGCCACTGTTTTTCACATAAGCGCGCACATGCGGTATGTTGGAGGGAAAAGAAAAGGCATAAATAAGAAAATGTTTCCCTGAAATAAGTAAATCCTTCTAAAACACTTTCAAAATCATTTTATTGCATTTCAAAACCTTCGGAATAGTTTTACAGATAGCAGCGCAAGGAAAATGATTGGGAAGACGTGTATATACATCCAGGTCATTTAAAGCAACGGTTGATCGAGACGTATATATACGTCAGTGGCAGTTCAGGGGTTAATTATGAATATTTTTAATTCATTCCCCCTTATTTTCAAAAACACAAAATGGGGTTTCTTTAAAGTGCACATTAATAAAATTCATTCTAGAAGCTGGCAGAATTTTCGAATGTTTAAATATTATTACTCTTAATTTATTAAGACGGCTGAAATTAGACATAATTAAATGATTAAATATAAAGTTCACATGTTCTCACAAAAACCTTCATAGATTGAATGGACATAATTGGCACACATAGACCTCTTTTATGGATGGGGGAGGGGGTACATTTTTAAAAACACTTAGGCGTAAGTGCCGAGGGGTAAAAAATAAGTCTGTTGGCTTATGGGGGGGGTGAACTCCCTCCTTATGACGCCACTGATGGATATAAAGCTCTATACATATAATTCATTCATTCATTCAATCCCATCATATATCACCTGTTCTTCACATATTCTCATTATTCTCTCTCCACCAAATAAATTCAATGGATGTTTAATGAAAAACGTCATATCTGGGTCTAACATCACTTGAATCGCTGGAATATATTTGCTCAACATTTAGAATTAATTCATGAATTAACCACTACTGGAATTCAACAAGAGAGAAATAGACTGAATACTAAGAATATTTTAATTTTATTTAACTTTGAGTTCAAATCAAGTGTTGAGAAGAAAGACACTGTTTGTATAAAAGAACATCACACAAAGCGCTCCTTTCAAAGTTCTTTAATTTCCCTGAAGCTGTTTTCTGAATCCTGTTTGTGTACCTTTTTTCAGCTTAATTTCCAGATGAGAGGAACGTTAAACAGTCATGAGAATACATGAAGTAAACGAAGTGTAGAGACTTTCATTTTTTGTCAAAGAAGCTCGCATAAATCTGATTTATCCGAAAGAGCATTTTATAAGCACACACACAGAAAAGAAGTAACTAAACTATCGATTAAATATGAGTTTAAAAGTGTCAGTTCTAATATATTGCAAGATGATTTTTATTTTACCTTCATGAAAGGGAGAAATACATTTTGAAAGTACGATTGAATAAACTCTTTAAATTGCAATTTTTAAGAAATATTTAATCACTATACCTGCATGATATTTTTATTCATAACAAAAAATTCTTTTTTAGTTATATATCTTTAAATACTTCGTAAGCAGTAGTATCCTGATTTTAAGATACTTTCTTATTTGCAGGTTGATTCAAAATAAGTGTGACCAATTTTAAAAGCATATAATTATTTATGGTAAATTTTTATCGCTTTACTGCCAATTATATTTTAAAAATGAAATGTTTAAATTACCAATATAACTATTTTTGTTAGTGGGAATAATCTATATATATATATATATATATATAGCTCCTGTATTAGATTCTCAAACGCAAAATGAAATTTTAAAGCATTTGAAGGATAGTTGCTCAAATTCTATTCTAAATGAAGCATTTAAAAATCAGAAAGGCGTTTTCTTATGAATTACTACCTAAACTTTGAAAAGAAATAAAATTTGGCTGGAAATTAATAACTCCAGGAATAAAATGTGGACGAAAGGAAGTCCTTGGTGAATAAGAAAAAAAAAAGCTAAAAAGTCTTATCGTTATAGAAAATACTCTGCCTCAAAGAACTTTAGCAAAGAAACTATAGATATAGCAACCAACAATTTAAAGAAAATGGGGTATAAAAAAGTAAGTTTTCCAGTCTGTCATCAAATGTCTATTAAGACCGTAGAAAAACGAAGAAAACGTTCTGGGCCTCTGTACTTAATGTTCCCCAAAGGTATGTACAAAACATGGATAACTTCGGATGAAGCACTATTTCATCTGCTAATTTCAACTGCAAAACGAAAATACACTATATTTCACACGAAAAGAGTCGCAAAGAAGTAATAGTTTTGCAAAAGGCAAGTTGGCTGTCAGGTGTTATGGTATGGAAGAAAATGTCCTCTCAAGACTTAATAAAACTATTTTTTGTAGAAACAAAGGCTAAAATGGATGTTATAAATACTATCAGAATAAAGTTCTGAAGCACATGATCAAAGAAAGTAAACGTCTTTACCCTCAAGGAAACTTTGTTTTTCACCAAGATTTTGCACCAAGTCCTACTGCAAAATCAACTATAAAATTGCTAAAAGATAAAAAATATAATTTTTTTCCTCCTGAGAAATGAATACCACCTTCCCCTGACTGCGTTTCTTACGATTATTTTTATGGGGATACTTTTAAGAAAAATTAAATAGACGTAAAGTAAAAACACTTCAAGGGCTTCAAAAAGCAGTCAAAGAGGAAATTGAAAAATACCCCCCCAAATCGTCAAAAAGCTCTTGGCTAAAAAAGCTTGGTCTAAACATTTACGTAAAGTGTAATATGATAAAGAAATCCACACATGGAAAATTTCATGTAAATAACTTAATTCAATAAAAATTTATGATGCTTTGAAATTGGTCACATTATTTTTGAATCAACCGGTAGATACATATAATAGATATAAGGTGAAGAGTATAAAGCAAAAAAAAAAAAAAAAAGTTTTGACGAGGGTCATGAGGACGTTGAAACACGTTTTATTTAACGTAAGAGATATTACTATTAAAAAGTATTTAGCTCAAAAATTAAAAGTGTGATTAAAACGTGCAAAGAAAATTTGGTTCCAAATAATATTAAAAATGGAAAACTGTTGTTTTATTTTAATTAATGGTGAGCAGTGATGTTGAGTGGATGACAAGTTGACTTAGCATTAAAAAAATACGAAATGTGCTACATCCATTAGTTGTAGTTTCAATTGTCAATTATGGCAAATATTTTATTCTGGATAAAAAACTTTTTAGGAAGAAAAAAGAACACTAAAACTTAACATTTTTACTGTAAAATACATGTCTAAAGAGTAAAATTTTGTATTATATTTATTTTATATATGGACAAAACAAACATTATTATGTGATAATTATAGTTGTGAAACTTCAGATTCAGAGGTATTATGAGTCTCTTAACATCAGAATAAATTGTCAAAGCACATTTAGCAAAACACTTCAGAGTCAAGTGCCGTTTTGATCACACACTGTAAAAATTACAGCTCAATGCTCATCCTTTTGTAAAATACCTCAAAAATAACTAAGTGATGAAAGTTTATTTATTGTGTGCATGGAAGTGTTTTTCTTATTTTAAATCACATCATTTAAAAACAAGACGTTTGTTATAAAAATTTTAATTAAACACACTCTTTTTCTACCCACTTATTCCCCAGTACATTTTTCCCCAAGAAATTCTACTAGAATGCTTCATCGTTAACTCGGGCATCATTATAAACTCAAAAACTCCATCGTTATAAACATGAATACTCCATCGTTAAAAAGAATATTCATTCAACTTATACTAAAGCTTTGAATGAATCGGTGAGTATAAAAAATATTAGAGGTAATATTTGGGTGTGTGATGTTCGCTTCTAAAGATGCTCCGTGTGTGGACTATGTCTCTTTTCTAGTGAAATAACTTTGAAGTATTTTATATAATTTTATATAAAAAGATACTTATAAAAATTATATTAAGCAAATTTCAGAAAAATGCTGAAAATTAGGCGTTTTTGGAACAATGGTGTCATCTACTTTAAACTAGTTTGCCGTGTAAATATTTTACTTTGATTTATAGTAACTTCCTTACTTTTATCTTCCAGCCTTAATTGGAAAAGATTTTTGTTGGATTTCTTCAATGTTATATTTTCCTATTTGGTTTCAGAAACATTTATTTGTTTCGAAATATAAAATGAGTTCTATGATATCTGACTAATTTATTTCAAAAAGGTATGTCATAACATACCCTAAGAATGCTATATCGTTTCATTTTTTCTCTCTCTCTCTCTCTCTCTCTTTCTCTTTCTCTCTCTCACTTTCTTTCTCTCTCTCTCTCTCTCTCTTTCTCTCTTTTCTTTCTCTCTCTTTCTTTCTCTCTCTTTCTTTCTCTCTCTTTCTCTCTCTTTCTTTCTCTCTCTTTCTTTCTCTCTCTTTCTTTCTCTCTCTCTTTCTCTCTCTCTTTCTTTCTCTCTCTCTTTCTTTCTTTCTCTCTCTCTACAACTGTATTCTCAAGACAACAGGCAAAATAAATGGGATAGGAAAAAGTCAATAGGCTTAAGTCAATTTGTATGTTTTTCGGTAAATTTTTAAAAATAAAAACTTATTTTTCCAGCTCATAAAATTCACAGTCTTGTTATTTAAAAATACGAATATAAATTGGTTACATAAGAATTAGGATTTATCTGGATTTCCCTTTTTCATTTTAAATGACATTTTTTGTTATTGAAAGATAAAATTTTCAATATTTCCGAACTCTGTGGATTAAAAATCATTTATATAAAAAAAACCATAAAAATATTTATAATATACTCTTGAGTCGATGAATAAATAGTAAAAAAGCATTCACATTTAAATTTTATGTAATTCGATATTTTTTATTTAAAATATATGGACAATATTTTGAAAACAATATGTTTTTCCTTATTTTTTATTTTTTAATTAGTATGTATGTACAAGTTTGTAAATATTACTAAAAGGAAAATTAGGATCATTTATATATATATCAATGTATACATAAAAAATTAAGGACTTTTCAACTTAATTTCAATACATACAATTTGATTTCTACTTCAGCAATGACATATAAATACTTGTTAAAAGTATTAGATAAATGTTTGCATAGTAATATGCTAGCTGTTGTCAAGAGAGATTTATGAAACAACTTAAGCGCATTACTAAAATGAAAATTAATTTTCAAGCATATAATTAGTTCTAAATTATAAAAAAAGATGTACTAAGGAAAATGTAAGTTAAAATTCTACCAAAATCATTCAAATTAAGTTCTTTAATGTACATCTTTAAGAAAATGAGAGAGAGAGAATATTTTTAATGAAATGATTTGATTATTCTCTTACATTTTTAATTTACATAAATCATATTTAAAAACTTATTATAATAAAAAAACACATTCTGTAATTTGAATAAAGTGAAAAAAGTTGAAAATACTGCTGCATGACATTTAAATAAAATAAAATGTGCACTGAGAAAATGTTTGCAATATATATTTATTTTTTTATCACAGAGATTAAAAATGTTTGATGTAATTCGTTATGAAAATAATTAATAAAGTATTATGTCTCAATTTTTTTTTAATTTAATTTGATAAATTATTTTAATTTATCTAATGAGAAAAAATTGGCATTAAAGAAGAAAACTAAGCATAGATTATAAATAATATGCAAAAATGTCCTTTTCTAAGTCAATAACTTGATATAGAATCGGTTCTATTTCATGATCTAGATTTGTAATTTAGAATTCGGAATTTTGAAAGAAACAGTATAAAAGTTAAAAATAGAAATAAATGTAACGAGATAAAAAATATAGTTTAAGATATATTTGAAAGAGAAAACATATTCAAAGTTTTTTAAACAAAAAACATAATGTGGGAGAAAGTTTGAAAATAAACAGAGAAAATTAAAGGAACGAAACTTTTTTTTAAGTATGATAGGTAAAGTATACAATTTATTTTAAATCAGGAGAGAATTTTAAGTTTCTCCAATTTCATTAATGGGGATGGAATACTTATGTCCTAGGATGCTTTCAATATTAAACTCAAATCGAATGGAATTAAAAGTGATTTCGAGTATTTGAATTATTTACGAGTTTGATTAAGAATATTTGAAGTTTTCATTACATGCATCAGAAGATTTACAAATAGATTGGAGAATTCCTTTCATCAATGTTTAATCAAGACATGATGTGTGTTCGTAATATGATCGTATCCCTTAAGCACGTGCTCTATCATTACGAATTTTAGAAATAATTCAGAATTTTTCTCTTTAACTATGTTTTCTTGTTCCATTTTAAATTAAAAATTATACACAAATCCTGATATTCTTTGCAAAAAATATGTAAAAAGTACACATATTTCTTTAAAAACTATAGCTCGGCTTTCCACTTTAAAATAGTTCAGGGCTTCGTCATCTATTTAAAATTTCATTTAAAATAAACTTAAAGAAAAGATAATTTAATATAAAAGATTCAAACGCATACGCAGTAAAAAAAATTCTGAAATTATTTTGTTCTTTCCAATTAATCTTGCCAAAATCTCAAAATTACGATTTAAAATAATATAACATAACTTATTTTAGTTTTTTAAAATTATTTTAATCATTTCATTTTTTAAGTAACTGAATAAAAAGAAATTATAAATGCTTGTGTGAATCATCTCTATACTTTATATTTTTTCTATCATTAATTCCAAAGAAACATTTGTACATTTTTCAGTGGCTTAAAAATCATTAAAATTGATAAAACCTTTTCTCTAAAAAGGGTTTTTAAATGTTTAAAAACGTTCTACAACATGGTCATTATTTCCTTAACCAAATCATCCTTTTTTTGTTACTTGTACAAGAAATTAAGCAAAGACGAGACACACATTTTCGATCATATATTCAGTAACACCGGATAACATAACTTCTTTCACACAAATTAAAAGAATATTGTTACATTAGGAATTTGTAGCTATGAATATAGAATCCCGTTTGAGAAGTCCTTTCAATGCGTAAAGTAATTTTTAAAATTTGCTTACAAATGTACAAAATTTGCACATTTTTAAAAATTTTACGGTGTATGGGGATGTGAGTGCATTTACATTTCATTTCAAAATAATAATTCTTCTTTTCTAATTCCCCATAGACTTTTAGCAAATTACAAAGAATGTTCGTTTCGAAACTTAATCTCTTTTAGGTATATCGATCTTACATCTTCGGGGTTTTTTCTGGTGAAAAGTATAAAAGAATTCCTTTTTCTGTTTTTTAATCAAACAAAATCCTTTTTAGAAGTTACGAAATGTTTGTCCTCAGAAATATGACCCTATGTGAAATCTGTTATCAATATTTCATAAGAGTTAAATCTATTATAAGAATTACGTAGCTACTACATTCAAGTCGTATAACTGATGTAACTTTTTTCTAATGTTTAAGACTTGTGAAAGCATTAATTTATATAAAGGTAAAAGATTTCCCTTTAATTCTTCTTTTGTTCGCACATTTTTAAAGAAGTAGAGGAAAGTATTAAATACTTTAGATGGGGTTATTCATTAGCAATTTATGACGTTTATAAATGGATTAAAACATGAACACATAATACAGTTTCCACCAACTTATTTAAATGACTTCGTTCATATCTCATTTTAACTATTTTCTACGTTTGTTTTCACGGGGTTTTTTTGCATCTAATTCGCAAAATAACATAACTGGGGATTGAAGGGCTTTAATTATACAAGTCTGAAATTTATTTAAATATAATAAATGTTTAATGTCAATATTAAAACACACAAGCAATATATAAAAAAATCTAAGTCAATTCCAACTTAGGTCAACAAAGAAACATTTTATTTTAGTTGCTTTTTATTAAATAGTTGCAATTAATATAAATATGTATATACATATGACAGAATCACAATATTAAGTGGCAAAATATAAAGAGATTTTCCTAGAAATTTTCCATTTTCCTTTCTATATATGGTGTTGGACTGTTATTTTTGTTTGTCACTATTTATTCATTAATTAAATTTAATTATTCTAACAAAATAGTATAGTAAAAAAGAAACCACATTATCAGAAATTAGGCCATCCTAGATGGGATTTGAAACCACGACCTTTGAATTAGAAGTCCAACGCGCTATCCATTGCGCTACAGGGACAAAACGAACGATTTTCCTTTCTATATATGCTGTTGGGCTATTATTTTTGTTCGTTACTATTTATTCATTTTTTAATGTAATCAATGAATTAATATTTGAAAAAACTGTATTAACATCCAGTGTCATCCACTACAAGTGTAAAAAAAATGCATTTGAACACGAATGGATGAATAGAAAGTATTTTATTAACGACTGAAAATTTTAACAAGATATACATATATAAATATATATAGGGAGAGAGTGAACTAATAGTAGGAATTGAAAAACATTTATAAATGAGAAACTCTGAAACTATTTTTAAATTAAAAATTTTATTCACATATATAACAATTTTTTAATCCTACATTGTTTATACAAGTTGCTTAGAAAGTATTTGGACAAAGTGTAAAGGTTAGTCGAAGGAAACAAATAAACTCTTTCGAACCATATAAAAAATCTGTAAATGTGTTTACGATATAGAAACCAATGTTTAGGTCAGCCTATAACATCCTGTAGTGGTATAAGGTGTCACTTTTCTCAAGAATTTTCAGCGGTATGCATCGCTTCATGAATTTTTGGAGCTTTCAGATATTCATCTTGCGTATAGAGCTGTGAACTGAAGCGGATGAGCTGTTGAAAGGTTGCTGGGCAGGCAGCTGTCGACTGTGAAATTATATGCATGCATGAAAATAAATACTTTAAGTAAATTTATTTTCCATCTTAAAGTACTCTGAGAATTTATTTATTTATTGTATAAATATGCATGTAACATGTTGCATACATTTTAAAAAGATATATGTGGGCCTCCACAGTTCATCATTTTTCTTGAAATAAAATTATTTACGTTTAAGAAATAAATTTTTCGGACATCATGCATAAAATATGCCCTGAACAGATTTATTTTTCTTTGCTTTCATATGAAACTTTAATCTAATTGGTGCTTTATATCTTTGTATAGATGAAAGAACTGTGGAATACTTACTTCGTATAAACTATCAAACTTTATTAGTTCAGCTAAATATTGTATAGAAGTTTAGAGATAATTTTTGCCACAGCAATAAACAAGAAAAGATGTATTTTATTTGAATAAACTATGTAATATCATCAGGTTATTTAAAAATCCCTTTATAAAATTGATAAGGGGATAAGATATAGTATTATTTTGTATTCTGTATAAAAATATATTTGATTTATAACATATGTTTGGTAGATACCCATAATAAATTATTCCTGTTACCATACAAATTTTAATGATTTTGATTATTGGTTTTGAAATTTGAGTCCATGTACACGAAAAAAATTAATCATTCAAATGAATGATATGATAGCCTTTAAAAATCCCTGATACTGTACATTCAAATTATTTTTTGCCTTAATGGGCTGAACATTGGCAGTTAAGCCTTTGCAAATGTGAGAGCTATTTCAAGGTGGCACCATCTAGTGTCGGCTCTCGCTACAAAATTTCGACGCTTGAATTAATTTTACTCATGCTCTCGTCCGATGCTGAATATTTCAGTGATTTAATTTTGCCGAGAGTATCAAAGTCAAATTGATACTCAAGGGATCTTTTACATGCCACATAATCATATGACATGCGTGCCTACGATTTTCGCATCCAGAAAATCAATTGACTCCAGCAGGGATCGGTTGATTGAATATTAACGTCGCACTGTTCAGCTACACGATGGCTTTTGGCGATGGACCACGTAATTTTGAACCATGGTCAAGTGACGGGGACGACACCTGAGCTGGCACCCCCTCTCCTAACTACCACACCACACCAACGGGAGGACGTTTCAGCTCTCGACATATTTAACGTGCATCGCTGCCCTACACGGCGGGTCTTTAAGTGGTACTGGGCTCGAACCCGTGACAAAGCAATCCACGGTCCGATACCTATACCACTCGGCTACCGCGGCCACCCAGCTGGAATCGGACCCACAACCTTAGCTTACAAAGAGGGCACGTTACCTCTAAGACACAGAGTCGATATGTTATACAAATATTAAACAAAACAGTAGAAGAATTAGATTAACACAAACTATAATTGTATCGACTTTCTACATATTTTTAATTTTGCAAAGGAAAAATCTTGACAAATTTAAAAGATTATTTTCTTCAGAAAAAATTTAACTTTTCCTTTCAGAAAAAAAAAAGCCTAAAGGAATTGGAATGACTATTAATACAAAATTACACTACTACATATTCTAAATAAGGTTTGTTAATAAAATTACTTCCTTATTTTATTAAAGTGTCCCAAAAATACATCGTTAGACCTTTAATATACTCGAGAAAGTAACTCAAAAAATATTAATTAAAAGAAAAAAATTATAGCAGGCTATCTGTAAATGCATTCTACTTGTAGAATGTGTCTTTGAAAAAACAACTTCAATGATTCTTCTTGTATAAGTGTCCGTTTCAGGAGAAAGTTGCCGGAAGCAATCAGAGCCAAACTAATAGCTCTCTAACTTTGATGCATCACTTTTTTGCTCTCAACTTAAAATGAAGTGTAACTTATGAGGCCATATAGTATAAAACTAGAATTGCTTTCAAGTAAAAAAAGAAGCTTGGTATTTCCATTTAATTTTTCCCTTTCTTTTGAGAGTACCCTTCCAAGGTAGAAAAAAATGTATCAACTCCAGAAAATCCAAATCTTCACTGAGAAGGAAAGGACAGAAAAAATGACGTCGACAGAAAAGAGAACTTCAAGATAAATCTTATGGCCTGGGGAATAAATATCTTAAATTGCCTTCTCCCCCATTTTCGCTGTAAATAAACAGTCGCCGAAATAAACAAGAAAAGTTTTTTTATATCAATCGGGAAAGTATCTCGGATATTGATATATACTTTAACAATACTTCCCTTTCATAAAAGAGCAAGTAACATTTCTTTTACTCAAGAAGTAGTATACGAAACTAGGCAAACAAATAAATTTTGAATTCCTAAATTATACCTTCCTAAAAGGCTTCTATGCTTTTATTTAAGTTCTTTAAAATGGTAATTGATAACACTTCAGTAATGAGTCGTTAAAATAACGAAATGCCAGTTATTAGAGAGGAAAAATTAAGATTAGGTCATTTTCAATTTTAATTTTAAAAATGTACCCGTTATTTTAAGATAATTCTTCAATAACAAATCCGTCACTTTGTCAGGAACTCTCACCCACGGATGTTGGAATGCAGCAAAGAGGGAGGATGAGACATTTATAAAACCAACACTTTTATTGCTACAATAGGGTCCCGAAAACTCGGCACCGATAATCCGACAGTCCGGATAACTCAGCCATACCCATTCAGGTCGAAAAAAACGCAGTTTGTGCAAAGTAGCCGATTGTTGCAAAGTCGAATACTTAATTTTCGTTAAAAATAGCATTATGCCTTCATAAAGTATTCTTCTGACCTGTGTGTCTGATCAGGTAAATGACTGTACGCTATACATCGATTAATTTTCATTTCCATGTAGTAAATGCTCTCTCTTCATAAAGTACATACTTTCCCTTTGTTTAAGGGTATTTGGGCAGTTTATTTC
The DNA here is from genome assembly GCA_019973935.1 of Trichonephila clavipes. Taxonomy (NCBI): domain Eukaryota; kingdom Metazoa; phylum Arthropoda; class Arachnida; order Araneae; family Nephilidae; genus Trichonephila; species Trichonephila clavipes. The sequence continues at coordinate 119,575 of BMAU01019076.1, read as the reverse complement.
CGGTTGTGTTGTCAAGCGAACAATATATACACAAGTACAGTACAATATTTTCTGAGGTAACACACTCGCGCTTATATTCTTTTTTAATCCCATTCTCGATTTAACCAACCATTTCACAAACTCGGCCACCCTTCGGTATACATTAGGTCGAGCTTTCGGGGATTTTCGGGTATTATCACAAATCATTATCTAAAATTGACCTAAGCTGGGGAAGCTGTCAGACTAATTACTAACTTAAATATCCATACGAATTGATCTAATACTTACCTTAAAGATTAATCCATTGCAATACTGTTTTTCCTAAACTGACACTTCTAATCCCTTTACTTGAACTTCGGGAACTCCAATTATTATTTATATAAAGCTTCAGCATCAGCATGATAACACAATTCACAACCTTTCTCAAACTTCAATCTTCGCTTAACTTTAAATAGCAACTCTCATTAACATAAATCCCGGTTCCATTGTAGAAAGTGGTACCATTCAGCGTTCAAAGGAAGTTGTTCCTAGAAGATTACATTTTAAGAATCGCTAATAGAACCCGTAACAACTTGACCAGGTTCAAAATAACGAGGAATGTCGCCAATAACCGTCGTGTTGCTTTATAGTGACATGTTAATTAACATCTACTCAATAACGAATCATATAAGTACTACAATTATTGTTTTTCAGTAATAAATTAGCAATTGGCTGAATTGTGAATTTTTTTTTTAAATGTTAACCTTTTCACGGCTCTAGTTCTCCAAAATGTCATGCCCGAGTATTATACTGGGTAATTTTTGGATAATTCATTATGGGTGGTGTAGATCCCAGTGATCAGAAAATATCCTTTCATGCGACAATCGAAAACGCCAGAAAAAATACTATAAGAAGTTATTTTTTTGCATTTACTAGACAAGGTACTCTGTAACTCATTAGGGCTGCGGAAGCCCAGAGGTCAAGGTATCGGATCATGGCAGGCATGCCATGAGTTTGAGCCCAGTACCACACTAAAGACCAGACCCTCTGTGTAGGGCAGCGATGCACGTTAAATCTGTCGAGAGCTCAAACGTCCTCCCGTTGGTGTAGGGGGGTGCCAGCTCAGGTGTCGTCCTCGTCACTTGACGATGGTTCAAATTTACGAAGTCGGTCGCCAAAAGCCCTCGTGTAGCAAAACAGTGTGCGACTTTAATATTCCCTCACTCACTAGAACTCATTTTTGGTCAATAAAAATGTAGTTGGGAAACACGTATCACATTTTTAGAATTTCGATTCCAAGTTGTAGAAGAGCTTTTACATAAATATGATGACTCAGCTTCCGGAGCAAAAAAATCCCGGCAGACCACCTACAGTAGATAACCCTGCCCATCTTAATGAACGATATTTTATATCCCATATTCCTTCTACTCCTACGAAACGTGAACTTACAAGACAGTACAAAGTTTGTTAGTTGAAAATGGATGCAAATGGGAAAAAAGAAAATTAAAGAAACACGATTCTGGTGCAATGATTGTGGAGTTGGTTTGTGCTTGGAAAAATTTTTCCAGTTATATCACACAAAACTGTGAATTATTGAACTAATAGATTTTCATTTTCATTTATTTTTAGCGGGGTAGCCATTTAAAGAGAATATGAAATTGCCATAAAAAAGGAACAATTTTTATGCATATAATTCAAAATATCAGTTTTTAACCACTAAGTATATTTTATTTTGTATTATACATTTGATTTTTGCAACAAAAAAATTGACTACTTGTGTACCTAAATTATCAAAATAACTTGACAGTTAAAGGGGTAACTTCCAGAAGTCCATATAACCCTTTTTGGCATGACTACTGCCTTTTGAAGAACTAAGAGTTTATTCCTGATTGAGAAAAAATTCCTGTGTTTTCTTTCATGACAGCTTAAAATTCTTTGTTCAAATGATGAAAAACATTGAAAATCAACTATAAAAAAGTTGTTATAAGCCTTTTAAAAATAACAATAATTGAAAAAACTATTTGAACATTTTATCAGATACTTTATTACTTTAAATTTGAGGATTTTTTTAACTATAAAAAGTTATAATTTTAAAGTGCTACTTCTTGAACAAAAGGAAACTTGTAAACTCATGTCAAATTTCTGGAAAGAAATGTGACTGCTTTCATTATTGTGAACACCAAAATGTTAAATTGATCTGATTTGTCTTTTAAACTTTTTTATAAAATTTCCTATCTTTGTTTCCATTTTGAAAAACATTTTCCTTCTCCTGTCAATTTCCCTCTTTTATTTATATTCCTCTTTTTATGTCGTACTTTTGAAGACAGCTTTTTAAAACGACTCGTGAAAGGATTCGTATCGGTTGGAAAGGGATTTTACCTCCTGACACTCTGCAGATTTGCATTTTCAATTTTCAGCAAATAAATAAAATATTCATTTTTGTATTTTTTTTCCTTTCTTTAAATCAAACTTGTCAAGTCCTTTTTAAGGACTTCATTTTTTTAAAATCTGAAGATATTTAATTCTGATTTTATACGCTTTGAACGAGTGGTATTTTTGTGTTTTGTGTAAAACAGCGTTACATCTTTTTCATTTGAAACGAAAAACGCGAGAAAGCCTGAGATACAATTGCTTCAGGTTCTGGTTATTTTTTTTCCTGTTGAAATGTTTTCAATTTTTTTTAATAGCATTATACCTATTCTTTTTTTTAAAAAAAAATGAAGATTATTTCAAATAAGGAACTTATACAGGTAAAGTTAGTATTAAATTTCAGTTTTACCTGAAAAAAGGAGTAAAATAGGAAATTGCCTATTTGAGTTATCAAGATTGTTTGTTTGTTTTCAATTTCTATGCCAGTTGCAAAATTAAATAAAAATATATTTACTAACTTTATTTCACCTTGTAAATGCATATTTCAAGTGTCACGTGTTATTTTCACTCATACAAATTATATAGCTTTAGAAAAGTCCAATCACTTTAAATGTTTTAACTCTTTAACTGCCACGGCGTATATATCCATCTCGCTCAACTAGTACGCTAAGTGACCCGGACGTATACATACGTCGTTCTGAAATATGATTACTTTTTTTGCGTTGCTATTAGTAAAATTATTCTGAAGGCTTTGGAATGCAATACAAGGACTACTTATTTCAGACAAAATTTTGCTTTTCTCAGTGCATTTTCTTTCTCCCCTCCCAATATACTGCATCCGTAGGCCTATGTGAAAAACAGTGACAATGGGGAGGGAATCGCGTAACTTTTAATCGTTAGTCAAGGGGTTAATAATGCAATGAAACGTCCAAAGTATCTCTACGTGTAAATTATATAAATGTCTGCACATTTTTTTTATTTTCTTCTGTGATTGAAAATTTCTCTCGGGTCTAAATTTTCCTTTAATATATATACGAATGCCTTGAATACTTTTGTAAAACCTATATAAGAATAAATTAACCGTAATTCTATGAAATAATTTCATACCTAATTTAATGACTTCACTGAAGAGCTAGACACTATTCATTTTGAAATATTCTTTGAGTAAAGAATATTGACCCTTTTTTAATTCAGTAATGGAACGATCATTTTTAATTAAAAGAATTTTGTATGCCTGAACTATCCCAATTGACGGAAAAAATGCATTATTTGCTTTACGACAGTCTCATCTCCTCCCCCATAAAAAATATTGATTTAGAGCTCATTTGCATACTTTCGTATCCGGAAAACTAAACGATGCGAAACAATTTTGTACAAAAAACTATGCAAGCGTTAAAACAGGAATTTCATCCAAGTATCTCTTCCAGTTTTTTTTAAATAATGATGCTGGGAAGACAAGAGAAAATAAATTTTAATACATTTACATATTTCTATTTTAATAAATGAAATCTGTGATATCTTAACAATGTATAAAACTCAGCATTTTTTTATTACCTTATAAAATTACACATGATAAATTGTTTTCTTCCAAAGCTCGTATAAATATTTCACCCAAAGTATGCGTTAATTATAAAGACGTAAATTAGTTAATAAACATTAAATAAATGAACATTATAAGAAATTACATTTCCGAAACTGTACTTAGTGATATCACAGATCCAAGAGATACACAATTAGTTTCTTCATTACTGAATATCAAGAAGTATTCGATCCTATTCTCAGAGAAAGTTTTTTGCTACTCAGAAAAACACCGTCTGTCTTTAAAAAGAAGTTTTACATTAATGGCTTTTTTTAACTAAAATGAAAGAGATAAAAAATTTCTAATGGATCGATATCAAAGTTTGAGCATTCAAACCATCAAATTAATCGATTCGTGTATTTTCTACAGGAATACACAAATCTTAATTTCAGAAATATTGATGATCTGGAACTTATAGAACCAAATACATTAAATGAAAAACGAAAAAAATTCAAAGAAAAAAAATTGATTGCTTCATTAACATTACACTACGAAGCTACACGAGGGCTATTGGTGACAGCCCCAAAAATTCTGAACTAGGGTTAAATAATGAGAAAGATACCTGAGGTGACACCCAATCCTTAAACTACCACACCACGGCAACGTGAAGACTGTCTTGACAGATTTAACATATATCGGCTCCTCTACACGGTGGGTCTTTGTTGCCATCAGGACTCGAACCCACGATTTAACGGTTATAAAATTGACCATGACCAATCAGCTTCCACAATAGCAAACAAAAATTAAGAATTAGTGGGAAAAATTTTTAAGTAGTAATTGGACGACATGTCTGTGTTTAATTTTTTTAAATTTAACAAAATGGTATTATAACATATATTTTGCTTGTCATGTAATTTATACTTGTCACTATATATATTGTCAAATGCATTATGCATTAACGTTGTAACGTCCTTACGGACGTTAGTGTTTGGGGGATCGAGCAAAGATCAGCTATAGCACTTTAAACACAGTTTCATTTTTATCTTCATTTAATCACAGTACACAATTAAAGGGAGGGAAGGCACTAAAACCCGGAAGAGCAATCGCATAGGAACAATTCAACAAACATTTAAATAAAAGCACTTATCTGAATACTGGAGCGCTCTTGACTCCTGCGTTTGAATTCTCTTTAGGTAACTTGTTAAACTATACGATCTCCGGTCGTAATCCTATTCAGAACTTAATCTCAGCTTTCAACTATCAACTGTCAACCATCGACCATCCTCGTCTACTCTAATGCTAACGTTTAAATAGAAGTACTCATTTGCCTAAATCTTCTCTTCTTCACCGAGAAAGGTTTTCAACTTCACTCACAGCAAAAAAGAATAATTTTACCCAAGAGGATTAGTGAAAGATTCGCGGATAAACCCGTTACAATGTGTACAACTTGTGACAGATTTATCCGCGATCTTCTCACTAACAATCCTCTTGGAGAATTTTTGGTCCTTAAAAATTATTTTATTAGAATGCCTCCTCTGAAGAAGAGAGCGCGTACATGCAAATTAAGACTACTGTATAAAGTCCAGGCTTTCAGGTTAGAAAGAGATATATAGGGTAAGCTGCTAGCGAAGCAGTGATTAATCAGATTTAAAGTGTGACGCAGATCTTTAGTAATTGTAATAATTAAGGTGACTATCTGTCACTTAGGATTTAATTGAGATTAGATAACTAAGAAGTCAGAGTAATGGAAATGAAATAAGTGTTACAAGTGATTAAAGTCTTCTCGTATATCGCGCACCTCGTTAATTGTCTTCATATTGGTTAATTGGATGCATCTCTTAGTTTTGATTGATCGAACTTGTGTTGTGGTTTGTGCCGTAAATAAATTATTGTGAATATGGTTAGTCTTCCTTACCTTTCTTCCACACCTTTAGACGTGGAGGCGAGATCTTTACAAACTTTTGAAGAGTTTAGAATTACGCTTCAAATTGTGTGTGTATGCATGTAAGTGGATACGCGCGTGTGCGAGTACTTAACCCTGAAATCATAGTCCCAAGCCTAAAATTTTTGCTATAGTATTAATACGGCTTTTCTACTTTAACCTGTACTGTCTTGCTATACTATTATATATTGCTCAGCATTAGGTTAGAATTTTCGCAATTTAGAGTATATACTTAAATAATTTTATGTACATAGAGAGAGGAGAGAGATAGAAAAAGAGATTATTATGAGAATCTCACTCTAAGAACATTCAAAATTATTCATGTGTTAAAAGTATTTGTTGTTGTTTACGCTTCGCTTTTCATACTAACAATAACTTGAAACATGGCTGTGATAAATATGGAAATAAGCATTGTATTGGAAAGGGCAAGAAAGATATTTATGTAGCTGGAATGTAAGTCATCATGTGTGGATTGTTGATTGACCAATAATGAAAATACTTTTCTCCCTCCAGAGAAATAGAGCTTGTTTATCTCATCTTTCTACTTTATATTCCTTGATGGTTTGTAGACTCATCAAAAAATCTATTTGATATTCATCAAACATAATTTGTAAGCCAATTCTTTTTCCACTAAAGAAAGTGGAAGTTGATGCACCCTTCCCTCCCCCTGCACATCCCTTCCCTCATTTTCTTAATATGATGATCCTTTTCTTAATAGTTTTGATCGATCGAACTTGTGCTGTGGTTTGTGCCGTAAATAAATTATTGTGAATATGGTTAGTCTTCCTTCCCTTTCATCCACACCTTTAGGCGCGGAGGCGAGATCTTTACAAACTTTTTGAAGCGTTTAGAATTACTCTTCAAATTGTGTGTGTATGTGCGTAATTAGATACGTGCGAGTACTTAACCCTGAAATCTTAGTCCTAAGCCTAAAATTTTTGCTATCGTATTAATACGGCTTTTCTACTTTAACCTGTACTGTCTTGCTATACTATTATATATTGCTCAGCATTAGGTTAGAATTTTCGCAATTTAGTATATCATTAATTATTATATGTACATAGAGAGGGGAGAGAGATAGAAAAGAGATTCTTATGAGAATCTCACTCTAAGAACATTCAAAATTATTCATGTCTTAATAGAACTTGTTGTAGTTTATATACGCTTCGCTTTTCATACTAACAATAGCTCAAAACATGGCTATGATAAATATAGAAATAAGCATTGTATTGGAAAGGGCAAGAAAGATATTTATATAGATGGAATGTAAGCGTCATTATGTATGGATTGTTGATTGACCAATAATGAAAATACTTTTCTCCCTCCAGAGAAATAGAGCTTGTTTATCTCATCTTTCCACTTGATATTCCTTGATGGTTTGTAGACTCATCAAAAAATCTATTTGATATTCATCAAACATAATTTGTAAGCCAATTCTTTTTCCACTAAAGAAAGTAGGAGTTGATGCACCCTTCCCTCCCCCTGCACATCCCTTCCCTCTTTTTCTTAATATGAAATTCTTAAATAGTCTTCTTAAGTAGAATATTTTTATAAGTCATTCTGTGATGGGCTCACGCGTCTTTTCTTTAACATTTCCTTTGGGTTCTTTGAGGCCAGAATTAATGGCAACTCTTTTCCAACCAAATCCAAGAAGTGAAGTGGGAATGAAAGATGCAAATTAGGAAGCTTTTAAATATCAGAAGTTAAAGTAAGCGCAATGGCAGTTAGAGGAATGTAAACAGTTCGTGTTTCTAGATTGAAGAAATTTTAGATAACGTTACGTGGCGAAGAATAGTAATTATACGTGATAGAGATCCATTGATCAAGGTGCATACCATTGCACACAAGTTATCGCAAGACCTCATCTAAAATTATTGTGGTCGCTTACTGATACTTCATCAAGGTAGGATTGACTATTTAATACTAGGATCTGTAATAGTATTGGAATCGTGTTTAGACGAGTCAGTTATTGACAGTGGTTCGAGTTGAGTCAATTCGGTAATATATATATTGTGTGTTTTGCCACCGTAGATTCTCTCACATATATTATTATAATTTAATTTGTTAAAGGATTAAGTTTAATATCTTAATAAAGCTATATTAAGATAATGCATGCATCTAGTTCTTCCGTTAATCCTTCACCACTAGCTCACGCTGATACCCAAAGAGATAATCACCTCGGGGGGATTATCACAATTCTTGCTTCAAAATACTTTAGTAATATTGAATCATGCACTCTTCTGTTCTTATATGAACGAGTGTATGCATACTATTACTTGTAAAAAAAGGGTATGAACCATATAAATACAAGATATTACTTAAAATAATTTTAAGACTTTACAAGTGTGTATTTTCATAAATTCATTTTTCAACTGTTTAAATAATTTCAAGAATACATGATAGTAATACAAATTACAGAAAATTTTATGTTAAACTCAATGCGCCATTTTCAAGCTTAATCAAAAAATTTATAACAAAGAAATTAAGTAAGTAAAATTAACGATAAATTATGTATTGAAAATTGAAATCTGTTTCACCAGATTTTGATGAGGGATGTAGTGCTTCTACTTGTGAAACAGCTGCTATTTGACCCGTGGGTAGTAGGTTCGGTTCATCTCCGCTGGAGACCTCTGTGAGGAAAAATAGTGTTGTTGCATGTTAAAGTCGCTTGAGCTTCGTAATTCCTTTTGGAATGGTATGAAAGTTTCAGTGAAATCATTGAAATGTACTCACTCATATGTGAACTCACTTTAATGGAATCAACTTGATGAAGCCAATCGGGGAGTATTTACATCATTTGAACATGGTTCAAAATTACGAGTTTCGTAGATGAGAGAGATAGTCCGTTACATAGTTCTAAATTATGAATTTGAAATCTGTTCGTACGCAGAACCGTTTAACATTAAAGAGAAATCATTGACCCTTCTCAAATGGTTCAATGATGTGTGTGGTAAGGTTATCAAGGAAATTAGTTATTTTATTCTAAAAAAATTAATTTAATGAAAAATAGTTGTTTACAGAGTGTTGTCGAATTCTTCCGACCAATTAAGAAGGATGATAGCAGGAAGACATGAGGATGACAAATCACCATAGGACATGGGATCGTGTTCCCCATTTTCTTGGTCCTGATAATAGTAGCCGTCGAGTGGGAGTTGAGCCAGACGAGGGGTGTGGCAAAACGAAACCGGGAATTTGGAGCACCATGGTAGGGTAATTAAATCTGCTCGTATGCAAATTTCCCACTTCTCCTAGAGTTGCTGTAGGGAGTAGCGGTAACTGCACACCAGAACGTGTTGTTCATGCACGATGGTGCACCAGCGCAATTTTTGATTGCGGTACGTATCCACCTCTATGCTACATGTCCCGGGAAGTTGATTGGACTTGCTGGACCTGTTGCTTGACCTCTATGCTTCCCGGAACTCAATCTCTTGGATTTCTTGTGTATGAGACACTTGTGGCTATGGCAGATAATCTAACGGCATGGATTGTCGTCACTTCAGCTGACACCCCCAGCACACTAGATTTTTTTGAACGCGTCCGACAATCCTTCGTTCATTGGTGTCGGTTGTGCTATACATACGCAGCCGTAACTTCGAACAATTCTTGTGACAATCACTTACTGCATTTCTAACGTCGAGCTGTGATGCATTGTTCGCATTGTAAACATGCTTTACGTCTAATAAATGTATTTCTTACCTCTCATTGCCCTCTTTTTATTCTACTCGATATCTTACCCTTCATAACTGTTTTTGTGAATTACCCCGACTAAACGTGGTTTGCGACCCCAAGTTCTATGGTGATTTGTCGGCTCCATGCTGGCTATTATCATTCCTCTGAATTTGTCGGTCGAATTCGGCAACACCCTATATGTGTAGGCTCCTTCGCACATTAAATAACAAGATCAAAATGCTATAATAATACTAAATATTACAAATTATATAGTCGTACATAAATACAATTAATATATACGCAAGAGATTTCTAGCAGTGTTTATTTCTTAAATACACTCTGTCGCAAAAAAATATATGCACCCAGAAGAAATCAAGCTACAATCACGAAACTCGGCAAGAATGTAGTCTGGTAAGAGATATGCAAATGATTAAAATTTCGATGCCAATGAGACAAGGCTAAGTGTGCTATGCGCATATTAGTTGCGCAACTGGGAGAGTTTAAAAGCATGAGTACGAGCGCCATACGGCTATCCAAACGAATCTGATGACTTTGATAGACGATATTGAGACTTAGGATGCCTCTAAGACGTAACCGGCGGCAGTACGAGCAGCTGACGGACTTTGATAGGGGCCGTATAATAAGCCTCAGAGAAGCAGGTTGGTCGAATAGACGTATCGGCCGCCACCTCGGTCGGAGCGATATGGTAGTTGCTCGGTGTTGGCAACAGTGGATCACAGAAGGTAGAGTGTACCGTCGCGGAGGGTCAGGACGTCCCAGGAACACAAATGATCGCGAGGATCGTGCAATCAGAAGAGTGGCCACTTCGGCACCAACAATGTCGCTAGCATCGATTCAACGCCACTTACCTCCTTCCAGACATCCAGTGCCATCAAGAGAAACCATAAGGAGACGACTGACCGAAGTTGGCTTGAGGAGCCGACGTCCGCTAAGACGCTTACCACTGACCCCACATCATAGGCAGTGTCGACTGGATTTTGCCGACCTCGGGCAACTTGGAGTGTGACAGACTGGAGACGTGTCATCTTCAGTGATGAATCCCGATTCAGTCTCAGTGCTGATGACCACCGCACACGTGTCTGGAGGCGCAGCGGCCAGCGGTCCGATCCGGCATTTATTGTCGAGCGGCATACAGCAATTTCACAAGGTGTGACAGTGTGGGGAGCAATTTCTTGGGACACACGATCATCTTTAGTGGTCCTTCAAGGCACTTTGACAGCTCGCAGATACGTGGACGATATTTTAACGCCGATTGTGCTACCCATGCTATCAAGTCGCCCAGGTGCCATTTATGAACAAGATAATGCTCGTCCACATACTGCGCGACTCTCCCAACAATGTCTTCAAGTATATGACGTCCTACCATGGCCTGCCAGGTCACCAGATCTTTCGCCAATAGAGAATGTCTGCGACGCGCTGGGAAGGCAACTGCAGCCGTCCCGAGATACAGGAGAATTAACTGCGCAGATGCAAAGACTATGGCAGGATCTTCCACAGGGGGTCATAAGTGATCTAATTAAATCGATGCCACGCCGAATTTCGGCTTGTATAGCTGCCAGAGGTGGCTTTACTACTTACTGATTTTTAACCTTTTGCAAGCTGTAACCGCTTAATAAAATGATATTTTGTTCTGAATTTTTAATCATTTGTTTATTTTCATATACACTACATGCATACCAAATTTCGTGAATGTAGCTCAATTTCTTCTGGGTGCATATATTTTTTTGCGACAGAGTGTATATAAAACTGCGAAGCCTGTTGTATATCTTGAAAAGTAATAAAAATTAAGATCTTATAAGCTAATTTAATGGAAAAAGAAGCATGATTATTTTCATTTTTGTGCTTTTTAAATTAAACAAATTTTCCAGGAGAGTCACTTTGGCTATATATTATCATTTGAGAGAGAGAGAGAGAGAGCGTTTGTTAAGATTTTTCTCTCAATACCATACCTCAAGTTAATGAAATCCTATGATTCACTACATTTCTCGAAAATTATTGGAGAGTAAAATACGGCTTAGAGCAAGGAATTATGTAATTTTTTTTTTAATTTTCCCCCTTTTTTTCATCAATCTTTTACGAGCCTTATTTTGCTTACAATGCTTTTTAAATTAAATTATTATGTTCAATGTATCAAAAAGAAGTTGTATATGAAAGATAGAAAAAAAATACTCTCTTTTTATTTGTGAAAATGGCCCAGAGGCTGAAAGTGCCCAAGAATTTTATGCTGTTTCATGCAAACAGCTACAATATCAAAAAAAAAAACACCTAGAGATTTTTTAAGAGTTTTTTCAAAGAGAACGAAACTGGTCGATATATTAACAAGAAATTTTCTGACACGAATTGAATTACTCTATTTAGGGTTGCTAAATTTTTATTACTTCCTTTTTCATGATTATTTTGTTTTTATTGTCCTTCGCGCATCATCGAAACGATATTTTAAATTTTAACTGTTAAGGCAAGATTTCCTGCTGTTATTTGTAATTGTTTAGACCTAGATAAAGTATTGACGGTATCACTTTTTATATCAGTTCGATATCGAACTCTACATAAATCATTTTATCTTTCAATACATTATTAAGAATACGAATCCGTTTGATAATTGCAAAACACTCTTCCATAAAACCAAAATTCTTTATATAGTGGAGTTCAGAGTTTTTTAAAAGTATTTCTTGTTTAGCTTAGGAATATCCCCACCACTACATAATAATAACTCATGTTACTTATGAAATACGACGTGGTTATTAAAAAAACTTGAAATATATATTGATAGCTCAGATAACAAATGTCAAAACAAGAAAGTAATCAAATGAATCACTAGAAGATGAATCATAACTCTCTGAAACGTGTTATTCTAAGCCACTGCATCACAAAAAGTCAACTCATCAATTAATTATCGTTATACAGTTATTTCAAAGCGGGTACATTTTTTAGCTAATATCCAGGGGCGTTTTCACACGTGTATCGAGATCTAATGAAAATCTATTGAAGCATTCGTTTTATGTATTCAATAATGAAGACATGCAATTAACGATCTTAGGAAATACTTTATTTTTACCACTGAATTTGGTAATCAGAATTTGGTGTTCGTTTTTTATCTTCGGTAGTAATAAACCAAAACAGCAGCAGATAGTTTTTCCTTCTTTTTGTGAATTTTCATTCGGTTCACGTTTATTCGAATAATTAAGTGAATTTTGAAATTAAAAGTTGCAATTTCCATTTTTGCTATAACATACACTCCACGTAGAGGGGGCCGATGTACGTGTTGAATCTAACGAGCTCAATGTCCTCCCATTGGGGTGGGGTGGTATTTTGGAGAGGGGGTACCACTTCGGGTGTCGTCCTCGTCACTTGACCTAGACACAAAATTACGAGGTTCATCGCCAATAGCCATCGTATTGCTTTATAGTAGTATGACATGTTAATATAACTCTCTAATAACATACGCATTAAGGTATCCGACTACGTTCGGAACCGTGATTTTAAAAAAGCTCATAAATGGATAATTTTCATGATATTTAGTGTCACTTAGATTAGAATACATGTATAAAATTGTTTTAAGGACATTTTGACAAAAAAAACTTATTTAAGTGCAATATTAAGGCTAAAAATTAACTTAGAATAACCTTTTTTCAAAATGTTCTCCTTTTGTGAAAAATGCTTCTATTATAATAATATTTTGCCTGTATATAGCTGAGAGCTCTGTACTGAGGCTCAACTAGAATTTTTTGAAATGTGTAACTTAGAAGTGGGTTTATCCATGTTTTACGACAATGGAGAGGAGAAATTTTAAGAAAAAAAAAAACGCCGATAATTATTTCAATTGGTTATAACTCTGAATATAATGTGAATTTTTCAAAAATCATAGTTGAGCCTCTGTACAGAGGTCTTAGTTATATACAGGCAAAATATTATTATAATAGAAGTATTTTTCACAAAAGGAGAACATTTTGAAAAAAGGTTATTCTAAGTTAATTTTTTGCCGAAATATTGTATTTAAATAATTTTTTTTATCAAAATAGCCTTAAAACAATTTTATACATGTATTCTAATCTAAGTGACACTAAATATCATGAAAATTATCCATTTATGCGCTTTTTTAAAATCACGGTTCCAAACGTAGTCGGATACCTTAATGCTCATCTATAAGCTTGCTAAAATATTTAAAACCTATACCGTTCTTTTTTAGTCGCAATTTTTAGACAAAGGTCATCTTTAATCATTCTTTGTCGAGAAAATGAAATTACAATACTTCGTCAAATAGTTATTACTCATGAATAAAAATAATAAGTGGTAAAAAACCCAAAAGTTATCTGAAATTTGAAAGAATTGCGAAGAAACTACAAAAGATTGAAAATGCACTAAACCTGTTATTATGAAATTCTTGTATTTTGTTTCCCGGAATTTTTGAATTTCTAAATCCAATCACTTTTTCTTTAAAAGCATCATAAGTCTTAGAGGCTTTTTTTTGTTAATTTGTGTCAATTTTATCGAAATTCTTTGTACATTTGCTTGAACGATATTTTCTGGAATTAATTAGACAAAAATATTTTCTTATTGAAAAAAATAACAGATTAATCTTGTTGATATACTTGTATGCACTCATACTCTTCATAATAATATTATTTTTTATCCTAACTTAATATAGCTTAATTGAGCTTCCTAGTTTTTCAGCTGAAAGAACGATTACAATATATCACAGCTTCTTTCTTAAAAATAAGAAAACTTTTTCATATATGACTCATCATTCTGTTATAAATGTTCTACTAAATCATTACCTGTCAACTCGTCTTCAAGTTTTTATAGTTTAAGTTTATAATTTGTTATGATTATTAAGGTTAATGTGTGTGTAGTTCTCTATTCTATAGAGATTAATTATACACATAATAATATGTCGAAAGACTTCTTAGATTTCTGATGGAATATTATCATGTAATTGCTGAAAAATATTAGGTTTATTTCAGTATATGTGCCCTTGAGAGCAGTCTTATTAAATGTCGAACAATATTCAATTTCAACTCATTACTAGATTACTCCATAAACTTAAACTTAACTCAGTTTTCATTACCTTTTTAAGGAGAATCTCTCATTTTGTAACTCTAGAACTGCAAGGCATGCAATTTAAGAAAGAAGTAACGAAAGAATTAATGATTTAGGAGTTTTGTAACGGTAAGACGTTTCATCACTGAATATATTTCTAAAGAAATAGTTTGGAAGTTTCTATTTTCGCATTATTTTCATTTCTTATTTTGATATTAAGGCTAAGCGCGGATCTTCTGTTGACAAGTTTGCTTAGCTATAAATAAAAATGTCTACTACCAAGCTCATCGGTGACTATAAGAAAAAGTCTTCCGTTGCGAAATACAGAATGTTTTTTTTCAGGTATAGAAGTTTAAGTTGGCATTACTTTCCAAGATGGCGACCGATTTAACAGCTGTCAAGGGATTTATTCTCAGTTGGGTTTGGCAATTCATCACAAATAGACTCACGCCTGAGCAACGCTTTCAAATTGTGCCATTTTATTTCGAAAATAATGGTGGATTTTCATAAGCGAATTTTGTTTAGCGATGAAGCGCACTTCTGGTTGAATGGCTACGTCAACAAACAGTGAAGCTAATCCACAAGTGTATGTCGAAACACCGTTACATCCAGAAAAACTGACTGTTTGGTGCGCTTTATGGGCTGGTGGAATCCTTCTTCAAAAATGATGAAGGCCACAACGTTACAGTCAATGGTGATCGGTATAGAGCCATGATTACTAACTTTTTCATTCCTGAATTGAACAATCATGATGTCCAGGAGCTGTGGTTCCAACAAGACGGCGCAACATGGCACACAGCTCGTGCCACAATCGATTTATTGAAAGACACGTTTGGTGACCGCCTAATTTCACGTTTTGGACCTGTGAATTGGCCTCCGAGATCTAGTGATTTAACACCGCTAGACTATTTTCTGTGGGGCTATGTTAAGTCATTGGTCTATGCGGATAAGCCATAAACGCTTGACCATTTGGAAGACAACATTCGCCGTGTTATTGCCGATATACGGCCACAAATGTTGGAAAAAGTCATCGAAAATTGGACGTCCAGATTGGACTACATCCGAGCCAGCCGTGGCAGTCCTATGCCAGAGATCATATTTAAAATGTAATGCCACAAGATTATCTTTCGAATAAAAAAAAATTCATGTCAATCGAATAATACATCGTTGTTTTATTGCAATTTAAAGTTCTATACCTCTAAAAAAAAAACCTTTACATATGACTATAAATAAGTCCTTCTTTGCTAAGTTCACATTGCCTGTAGTCCATCCCTTAGAAATTGCCATAACTTCTCGACTCAGATTTCATGCAATAGCTTAAGGATTTAGGTTTATTTTGGTACACAAGACTTTTTGAAACAACTCATTAAATGTCAAAAACTATTCGATTTCAATCTGTATTCACCCATTCAAAATTAGTCCTTAAAACCAAAATTAGCTCAATTTCTTAAAATGTTTCTCTCATTTTCAAAACTTCTAGGCTTACAGATTTAAATTAATAATAATAAGGGCTCTTACATTTGTAACGAAATTGTCTTGAAGTTACCATTTTCATATTATGCTAATTTAATTTTAACTGTATAGGAAGAAAAATTAAAACGCTTAAGGATGAATTCTATCTTTTTTAGGTATCTTAGTCTTAACATAACATCACAAATAATAGGTTTTCATCACAAAAAGGAAAACAGAAAAATACAGAAAAATCGAAATTAATTTTTACGTCTGTAATATATTTCCCTTTTGTTCTGTTCATAAAAAATTAACTTTATTAATTTAAGTCACATTTTTTTAGCAGTGTTCCTCGAAATCATCCTTCAAAAACTTGGTATTTAAATACACACTTTTATTAATGTTATTGTTATAAAATGGCATAGACAATTCGTATGCATATATGCTTCTTGTGACTGAGTGAAATCGAATATAAATCTTTTCTAAACCCGGTAATTATAAGTGGAATATAAAAAGAAAAATTTATATCTACAATTATCTAACTTAAGAACACATATTTTTAGGAGTATATATAAAATTGAGTACGATAGATTCCATCATTAACAATCATTTAGAAGCTATCAAAATTATCTAAGTTTGTTTTACTCTTTACTAATTAAAAATTACGTACTGTCACTATATAGAGTTCTGAGTATTAAAAATAAATCTATTTTAAAATAAACTGTTCATTTACTTATTTAAAACCTTTTCGTTTAAGGAATTCAGTTAAATTTCCCCTCTTTTCTTGTGAAAACAGTCTTTACATATATCATTTATTTTCCGTAATTTAAATAGTAATGTACAGTTTCTGTTATGCATATAATGGCAACTAAACTGTTACCTTAAAATCGATAAATAACCTTATTTGTTTGTTTGTTTTTTTTTCATTTCGTGATATAAATTCTTAGTAAACGTTACAAATTTAATTATGAGCAAATGTTTATTGTACAAAACCGATTTTGATGCAAGAAAAATTTCTTTAACAGTTTATGTGGCGCATAACGAATCATAAAAAAAAAAAAAAAAATTCTGTGGCATTTTTCATGCTTCTGAGACATAATGGTATTCGTCATAATTTGTAAAAGAAACTCTTTTTCTTCGCCCCAGGTATCACTTGCCTTAACTGTTAAAACTTCTGAAAAAGTTTCTCATATTAGTGAATTCCTCAGCAAAATCGAAATAAATTCTTGTGCTGCCATCTGTTGAGAATCATTCAATATGTTGCAATTTACAAAATTGGTGTGAAACCGCTCTCTATCTCTGATGATTATACCTTTATTTAAAAATGTAAAAGATTCTCATCAAATTTTCCTCGGATTTCTGTTATCAGTCACTATGAGAATCGAGAAAAGTAGAATATTTATTCAAATTTATTTTTCTCTAATTATTTAAAGTTTCTTTCCTTAAAAATAAAAGAAATTGTGGTTTTTCCGCGTGAGCTATGTATTTTTTTAAAAAAATGAAAGTGATAATCAAATGTAATACGTAAAAATGAAACTCAAACTCAAAAGAGAAGAAGCAGTAATATAATTTATTTAAACAAACTAATATGGAGTGTACCAAGGTTCTAAGTATATTTTTTGTCTAATTAACACTGGCAGATGTTTTGGGAAACCAATGCGTTTCAAAAATATATTTTTAACGTAATACTCTCCAACACTTCTTAATTTAACCATTCAGATGTGAGAAGGAAAATTAAAATATAGTATATAAATTTGTTTAGGGTGAAACTGCTGCAAACGATTTGGCTGCTACTTTTCTTTAAACTCTTTTTTTCATGGTTTACATATAAAAGGTCAAGGTAAATATAAAAATATAATGTTCACATTTTGACCTCTCATACTTTCCTGAGTATTTCTTTGTAAATCTTATTTATACATTAAATTTTCTAGAAATAATTTTGATCCAAAAATATAAATGTAAATATTCAACTCCGATCCGATTCAAAAGGAACATATTACTATCATAATATTAAATTCAAAACATTTTTTAAATTAAAAACCAATAATAATAAAGTACATGGTAGATCAGCTTAGAATTGTGTAAGCCTTCTAAATTAATTCTATAATTCATAAATATTGAAATAAGAATTATTTGTTGTACATTTTTTTTTCAGATATATATAATTTGTTACCTCTCTTGGTGCGTGTGTGAACTTTCTCTAAGTAATTAATATTAATAATTATTGCCCTGCATGCAAAATGAAAAAATGAAGATCAAAAAGTTAATAAACTATACAATTCCTAAATGATCGAGTGAGTGAGTGAATATTAACGTCGCACTTCTCAGCTACACGAGGGCTTTTGGCAACGCATCTCGTAATTTTGAACCATGGTCAAGTGACGAAGACGACACCCTCCTCTCCTAATTACACCACCCCACCCCAAAGGGAGGACGTTTGAGTTCTCGACAGATTTGACGTGCATTGCTCCCCTACACGGCGGGTCTTTAGTGATACAGGGTTCGAACCCATGACATGCCAGCAACTATCCAATACACTAACTGTTGTGAATTGTATGACCCCTGAATGGGTGGAGCGTAGCTGTCAACACGCTCAGACCCCACGTGGTCTATCTCGACGAAAACCATATGTAACGGATTCTGCCTGAGTGTTAATCTTGAACTAGACTTCAGCGTGCCAGGTGCTGTTGTTTTTCACGGATATTTTTGTAATATTGATCTTGGCATGGGCATAACTAGGTGTGCCGTTGTTTTCTAGGATTTTTATCTTGATTATTTTCTTTCTAATATTTAAACTTGGTAATTTAAATTATTAAGTTTTGTTTTATTGAAGTTTATTGAATGTTATCAATATATCCAGGAAAAGACCAACTTGAATTCTAGTATTATTTGAATAACACTACACACGCACCGATAATAATACCAGTATCTATTATCATTTTACATTATTAACCACTAGGCTACCGCGACTACACTAAATGATCCAAGGTGTCTATTTCACAAACCCCGTAGCAAAATAGAAATGTCTAAAATAACATGAATATTTTTAAGGCATTGTGTGCGTGTAGTTCTGAAGATTTGATGGGTCTCTAATTCGCTCAGACTGCCTAATTTATCTAAAAGGGTAGGTCTGCAAATAAAAGAAAAATAGAGTTTCTACCTGAAAAGAAGTTATAAATTGTCCTCTAGTTTTTTCGTAGGACTCATTTGCTACTTTAACTGTTAACTCTTCAAAGAGTTTTTTCATGATAGTACTATAGTCCAAATTAATTTCAAAAAGGTTTCTTTTTTTACCCTTGCTAAAATAATATGTTCTCATTCGTATTTTTTAAAAAATGCAAAAAAATTACATTTTGGGGAAGTATTACTTGAAAATACATGAATAAATACACTATAACTTTTACAAATATGCATAAATAAATACACTATAACTTTTACTAATATACATAAATAAATACACTATAACTTTTACTAACTGTTCGTGATTTGTTCTAGAAAGAATAATTCATCCTACACCTTAATGAGTCTAAAAGAATTTAACTACAGAATATTTCATAAAGTTACCGTGAAAGTTATATGCACGCAATTCGTTCGAATGCTCCTTTTTTTCTCGTTATTTTGCATCTACTTTCACTTCATAGTTGCACGCAACGGTTGTTTACACAGTAAGTGAAGTAGAGAATAAATTGTGTTTCAAACATTCTTTCTTCTAATATTTATATAAAAAGTATCATATCTCTTTAAAAAGATTTCATTCTCATGCTGTAATTGCTCAGCAAAATAAAAAAAAAAAATCTTGTGATTTTCTTTCTTATAGGAGTAAATGAATCAGCAACTAATATTTTGTCATTGTTTTCTTTTGAACCTTAATGAAATTGATTTTAAATGCAAAGCTTTTCTATACTGCAAATTTTGCTCTTATAAAGTGTATTTATATTGAAAGTTTTAGGAAGCATAGGGGTAATCACTTTTAAATTAAAAATTGAGCAGTAAACTAACCTTGTATAAAATTGCAGAAGGACAACATTAACCAAGAAAAACCATAAGAATCAACAAAGTTTTATTTTTAAGAAGTAGAGGGCAAACTAGTTTTCCTTCTCAACCAGAAGATGAAATTTAGATTATAGACAAAGAAAAGAATAATGTTACCTGTATTAATGTTTTTTAAAATAAAAAATATGAAATTTTACGCTGTAAAAGCCAGCCAACTAACGATTGTGTTATTTATGAAAAGAACTGTGATCTATATGTATATTCTTTTACTCAAACTATGAATGGTATACACGTAAGTTAAAATCTTGTAAACAATTTTGGAAAAAGGAAAAACCTAAAAAATATCCTTTTGTGTAGCTTTTCCATGTAAGCTTTATTTTCTATAATAATTACAAAAAAATGTGTATTCAATGCCTTACTACACTAAGAAACATTACTATTTTCATACTGAATGTTTGAATATATTTATGCAATAAATTTCTGTAAATTTGATTTTATGCGAAGTTTTTGTTATCAATTAAACAATTGCAATGTTACTAAAAATATTTTAAATGTTATCATTAAAAGGTTACTTTGTCTTCCTAATTCTTTTGTGAAAGAAGCGCTTTACTTTTTTAAAAAGCTAAAACTAGTGTTTTGTTTGATAAAAATTATCTTCCATCAAGCTCGATTTTTCTCTTCTGAACTATAAAATAATCATCCATGTGCGAAGCATTTTTTTAAATTGAGGTATGGAGAATTTTTTTGTGTGTGGGGATTCCAGAATTTTTTATTAAATTATATAAAAAAAACTAAAATTGAGAAGGAAAAAAAATATCAAAATGGGAAAAAATAGTTGAAAATTTTTAAAAAATTACATTAACTCTGCTCAATTTGAAAAAAAACATTTATAAACAAATTTTCGAATTTTGAACATTTATATACTACATTACCATTCATTTTTAAAGTGACCTAAAAGATTGAAGATATTTAAGTTCTTACAAAAATTAGAACACTTTATATCTCAGTCATTGCATGAAATCACTTAAAAACACCTGTTACATTTATATGAATGGTAGCAAATTTCATAATAATGCAATGATCTCTAAAGAAATAAGTCATAAAAATTCTGATTTCACACAAAACAATCACAAAATATTGCTGATCATTATCTTCCTAACTTTTTCACGATTCTAATGTTGCTTCTTCAAATTTTCTGAAACTTTGTTCTTTGCGTAAAACACGTTTTAACCCTTTCACGACTAAGGGAAACAAAAAAAACCCTTTAAAATAATAATTTTCGTATTCAATATAACCTTATCTGTATTTGTTACACAGAATGTCGGAATAGAATGTATGCCGAACACAATTACGTAAACGGGAACGTTTATAAGGGGGTAGGAACAGGCAAACCAATTGGCGCCGATGATAAAGCATTCACGGACTGGACTGTGTTATTATTTCAGATTATTGTGTCCTGTTATTATATATTACATTGTTTTCTCGCACGTTTATATAATTCGGTAAGTATATTTTTGTTGTGACGTTTGAGGAAATTAATGGTATTGTGAGAGAGTTAGGAAATTAAATATTTGGTTTATTTACGCCACAGCAATAAAAAACATTGAAGTTATTCAAAATATTGGTTATTTCATTAGAATGCAGAATATGGTATTTGCGATAGAGGAGGCAACACGACCGTTCTCTTCAGTGTTTTTCAACGGACTCCATAGTCCTGGAATGGGAGCGGTTTCTTTCTGACACCTCGAATTACACTTGCTCTCACGGTCAAATAGAAGAAAACATGACCCCGCAATATGTGCATATGTACATGTATACATGTGTGCATAGGAACGCGGTTATCCTATCCACAAAAAGAAGTCGATTTTTCAGATGGGAGACGTGAAAACGTCACATTGTGCAATAATAAAGTATATTTGAATAAATGAAAACAAATGCATGATAAAACTGCACATTGTTACGTACTTATGATTTTTATGAAATTTACGTCTTTACAAACTAAAATAAACAGATACATACTAAAAGTAAATATTAGTATTTACTCTTAGTCTCTCAGTAACTGCAGGCTCGATTGATTGATTGATTGAATATTAACGTCGCACTGTTCAGCTACACGAGGGCTTTTGGCGACGGACCACGTAATTTTGAACCATGGTCAAGTGACGTGGACGACACCTGAGCTGGCACCCCCCTCTCCTAACTACCACACCACACCAAACTGCAGGCTCGAAATGCCATCCTCTTTACTAAAAACAACTGTAACTTTTATACAAGTGAACAGAAAATCGAAAATTTGGAATATTTTTGTTCATTTTTGACGAAATCTGAGATTTTAAGGTAGTTGAATATCTAAAATTAAAGGTTCGATTTTTATACTTAGGATTATCAACAGAAGAAAGAAATTAAATTCATTCAGAATCAGAGAAAGATTTTCATTCTTCCCCAAAATTAAAATTTCTTCAATTTCATTAATATTTTATATTCATTTGAATGCAGTAATCAAAAAAATGAAAATAAATATCAGTATAGAAAAAAATTTATCATTGAAAAATTCTTCTTTGTGTTATTCCATGCGATTTTCCAAAAAAAAATTACTCTATACTATTTTACTTGGAATTGTTTCCATTTATTACTAAATTGATTATCGATATATATATAAGTACCATAATACATTTAATAAATTCAGGATTAAATGATTAAAAAACATTCCATATGAAATAATGATTTTTTCTTCACCTCACTAAATACATTTGGCGAGTATTATTTTGAAACTATGAATGTTTTTCATTTTCAAACATTTTTTTTTTCATCATTTTGCCTTTAAATATGTTTTACCTCGATGCCAAAAAAAAATTTAAAAATAATATACATTAGAAATATTTACCTAAATAGACATATAAAAGTCCGAGCATATATTTTAATAAATATTTTTCTACATATACATTTCATTGATTAGCAAATTTTTAGAAGCAACCCAACAGAAAAAAAAATCCTTTAGAGAGCCAATATAATTTATTATAAAATGTAGTAAAGATACTGAAATAACGTGTCTTGATCATTCTTTAATATATATATATATATATATATATATATATATAGTAATACAATTACTATTAATTCAATTTTATCTGAATTTCTCGTTGCTTTTCAATTTTCTCAACATAAAACAAATAATCAGATTTTAAAGTAATTTTACCCCTATTTATTAGAAATAGTTCCATCTTTTATAGCTGTAAAAGCTTTTAAATTAAATCTTATGTACAAATAAATATACATAAATATATTTTGCAAATACAAAAGTACTCAAATTTCTATGAAACTTCTCATACTTACAAAAAGTGCATATTCTCTCAAATAAACTTTTTAAAACACTGTGTGAAATTTAAAATTTCTACTGAATTATTTAAAAATCTGCAGTGGGCCAGACAGAGCTTCCAGACGGACCATATCTGGCCCATATGCAGTAGCCTGCTCATCGTTACTCTGTTTCATAGTTGGCTATAAAAGTGCTATTTCGACTCTCAATACTCTTAAAGAGCTTTCACAGCAGCACGAGATCTATTTTCAATGAATCCCGTCCCACATTGGTCTCTATGGCAATGAAATGGCTGACCTTGAAAACCCAATGAAAAGGCACCACTGAGGTTCCAATGTCAAGTAACACCCTGACATTCTCTGAGATCTGCTCCAGAATCTCAAATCAGCAGCTGTAGAAAACTCCCCCGACTCATCCGTGGCACAATAGGCAGGCCCCAGGTGATACACTTACCATCAAAGTGGATAGAATCATCCAGTCTATCATCTCCAGACTTGCAAGTGGACAGATAAAGCACCTTTCCTTTGTTGATGGACAAAAGACCTATTTGAAGTGTACCAATTGCAACTCAGTGCAGTTGGTACACATAAAACAGTCTGTGCATACAGTCTGTTGAATTGTCTGGTCTTGAGAAGAAGGACATATACTTCAATCCTCTTCTTGTATAAGATTTTTGAAGATTCTTGGGCTCACGGACCTGGTTTAGCCTGCGGCTAGATCAGGTGAAATAAGTCAACAATTGTCTTATTCCTTTCCCTTGAAATACTACTAACGTGATATCTCAGCTAAAAACTGAAAATATAACAAGCAAAAAAGAAAAGGTAGCAGATAAAAATGATAACTACACATGCAAAGCTTTAAATGCATATCGGGAAAAAGTACTGTATTTACGATACATCATATTATAGATATTTCTTACACATACTAATGAATAAATATTTATTTTTAATTTTGAACTTATATTTTAAAATTGAATCTGATTGTGTGTACGTTTGTACGGCATGAGCTAATTTTAAAAAAAAGTTCATGTATCACCTGCTTTCATGCTCTTTTTCTTTAACGTAGATAAATATTTTTTTATTGGCTGATCTCTTCCTTATTTAATCTGTAAAAACCCGAGCTTCTACCAATTGTTAGAAATTAGCTGACAGCATGTTACAAAATCAGGGGCGTAACGGAGAATATTAGGGCCCCCTGCAAAGTCAGGTTTTGGACCCCAAGCTGAGTCTTAGAAAGGATTGCAAAACCATAAGTATTTGGCGTCTGTCAGGCTTTTGGCCCCATAGAATGCTGTCCCGCCCCCCAGCATGCGGGGTTGCGGGGATGTATGTTACGCCACTGTGCAAAATGTCTACATTATTTTATCGAAGAAAGCAAGAAGGAAATAAGTTGAATAAAGGAATTTCTTTGCTAACATGAGTGCTGTCAGTGATTAGGGTTGGACAAAGAAAATTTAAAATTTTCAAAATATTTGAATATGTCATGAACTTCCTTTCATATTTTTATTTTCGGTATACCTCCAACCTTCTTCAGTTAAATTATTTAAAAAAGATTTCTAGTGAGAAAAATTACAACCGCAAGATTGCTCGGAAAAACAAAAGAAACGTTCAAACATAGAACCGATATTTTTTTTTAAAAAATGCAAAACTGTTCAAAGAAGAATTAAGTTCATTTCAAAATTCGTGAATTTTTTTCTGCCACTGACTTTTGGTGACAGATGAGCAATTTAAAAATTAAACATCTATATATTTAGCTATCGTTTCTAATTTTGATAAGCATGACTACTCTGTCAGTTTGAATGTTTTAATAAATAGAATTGTTTTACAATATTGTAATTATCGAAATAGTTTGTCAATATTGCATTATGTAAGAATGTGTTACGTTCGCGTTTTGAATTCTGTAGAATACTTTTAAAATGTATTCTATTTTTGTTTATTTTAACACAGGATAAATAGAAATTATATAAATATTTCCAACACCTTTATTTATTGCTTCAACATTCCTTGAGCAGAGAAAGTGTCCGCTTCCTTTAAACCTAAATAAGTTTTTAGGAATGCATAAATGTATGCCAATGATTCAGGAATTAAAAATTCACTAAGAATTCAAATGATCCAAACTTCATGCATATTTTTAGCCGCAAGAAAAAGGAAACTTCGAGATTGTTATTCATAATTTTGTAAATTAAACTAGCAATATTTTATTGAGAGATGCTTGATTTTATCGAAGATATTTCAAAAATTTATTCTTATATGGCGATTAAAAAACCCCTTATATGAAATTGTTATTCTGATCACTTCGTCATGTTATTAACATTTTAAAAAGCGGGGATTTAAGCACTGGTGTAGAACTTTATGAAAATTTCTTGGGGGAGGGAGGGGGCATGTTAAAGGGACACAGTATGAATCAATCGACAAAAATCGGTCAAAAAATCAAATCTAATTTTTTTTATATATAGTCTAAATTATTTTTTATATACTTTTCTACAAACTCACAAAATTTGAAATCTTTAAGCATAAAAAAACTGTAGAGTTATGGTAACTTTTACGTTTGTTTTTATTCACATTTTAATGGTAAATCAAAACTTTTAACTCCCTAATCTCGAAAAGATAAAATAACTAGTTAGTCTTCATTTAAAATGCTAAGGCTTTTTATATTGTGCTTAATACTTAGAAATTTTTATATATCACTCGTTGCTAATAATAAATGGGACAATAGTTGGTATGCATTTTTAAGTTAAAGCAATGCTTATTTTTTAAAAAAATAATTGAAGTTAGAATTTACACATTTCTAAAGGAATTTTCAATAAGCACTCATAAAAAGAAGTATTGTACGTATACCAATCATATTATCGCAAAACTCATGCCAACTTTTGTTATACATAGTTTAACGTGCTTGTAAATCAAATTTCATATATGTACGTCAATTTTTGTAGGGGGAGGAGTAGCATTTTAAAATCACTTCACAGGTTTCAAGTTTTTCCCTTAAAAATATATATAAATAGTTAGTTTTTTATGAAATTTTGAGCACAAAATCTGTTTTACGTCATACATACACATATGAGACAACCAAAAAAATTATGAAAATCATTAAATTAAGAAATTTTGTCTCAATCGTACCATGTCCTCTTAAGGTATCCAACTACGTTCGGAACCGTGATTTTAAAAAGGCACATAAATGGATAACTTTCATGATATTTAGTGTCACTTATAGATTAGAATACATGTATAAAATTCTTTTAAGGACATTTTGACAAAAAAATTTTTATTTAAATATAATATTTTGGCAAAAAATTAACTTAGAATAATCTTTTTTCAAAATGTTCTCCTGTTGTGAAAAATGCTTCTATTATAATAATATTTTGCCTGTATATAGCTCAGACCTCTATACAGAGGCTCCCCTATGATTTTTAAAAAATTCACATTATTTTCAGAGTTACAATTATTTGAAATAATTATCGGCGTTTTTTTCTTAAAATTTCTCCCTTCTGTTGTCATAAAACACGGATAAACCCACTTCTAAGTTATATATTTCAAAAATTCTAGTTGAGCCTCTGTACAGAGGTCCGAGTTATATACAGGCAAAATATTATAATAGAAGCATTTTTCACGAAAGGAGAACATTTTGAAAACATTTTATTCTAAGTTAATTTTTAGCCTAAATAGTGTACTTTTTAGGTAATAATTTTTTATTGTAAAGGGTGTTTTTTTGAGAGGTATAGAACTTTAAATTGCAATAAAACAACGATGTATTATTCGATTGACATGAATTTTTTTTTATTCGAAAAATAATCTTGTGGCATTACATTTTAAATATGATTTCTGACATAGGACTGCCACGGCTGCCTCGGATGTAGTCCAATCTGGACGTCCAATTTTCGATGACTTTTTCCAACATTTGTGGCCGTATATCGGCAATAACACGGCGAATGTTATCTTCCAAATGGTCAAGTGTTTGTGGCTTATCTGCATAAACCAATGACTTTACATAGCCCCACAGAAAATAGTCTAGCGGTGTTAAATCACCAGATCTTGGAGGCCAATTCACAGGTCCAAAACGTGAAATTAGGCGGTCACCAAACGTGTCTTTCAATAAATCGATTGTGGCACGAGCTGTGTGACATGTTGCGCCGTCTTGTTGGAACCACAGCTCCTGGACATCATGATTGTTCAATTCAGGAATGAAAAAGTTAGTAATCATGGCTCTATACCGATCACCATTGACTGTAACGTTGTGGCCTTCATCGTTTTTGAAGAAGTACGGACCAATGATTCCACCAGTCCATAAAGCGCACCAAACAGTCAGTTTTTCTGGATGTAACGGTGTTTCGACATACACTTGTAGATTAGCTTCACTCCGAATGCGGCAGTTTTGTTTGTTGACGTAGCCATTCAACCAGAAGTGCGCTTCATCGCTAAACAAAATTCGCTTATGAAAATCGGGAACAACGGCAATCTCCTTTTGGGCCCATTCGACGAATCTACGCCTTGCTTGATGATCGTTTTGATGAATTGCCAAACCAAACGGAGAATAAATCACTTGACAGCTGTTAAATTGGTCACCATCTTGGAAAGTAATGCCAACTTAAACTTCTATACCTGGAAAAAAAACACTCTTTAATACTATTCTTAAAACAGTTTTATATACATTTTCTAATCTAAGTGACACTAATCATCATAAATAGTATCCATTTATACGCTTTTGCAAAATCACGGTTTCGAACGTAGTCGGATATCTTAATGAGACTATTGATAACATTTTACAATTTTTGTGGTCTCTGTATCTTGGTGGCCTCGTATCATTGATACGACGACAGCTACGTTCCCCTGGATTTCAGATTTTTGCTTATAGTATGCTTTTCGGTACTGAGAGAAAATGACGTTCATGTCATTGTTAGAAACTGATTCCAAACTTAAGCAAACAACTTGCAGTAAGCCCACAATTCTATTCTTTTCAACTAACAAATTTATCATTATGAAGCTTTTTAACTTTCATCTTAGTTTTAATATATATTTAAAAACAGTACGTCCTATTCTGTTGATAACGTAATGCCAATTTATTTAAATCCTAATTAAGTATTAATATTTAAAGTTCAAGAAAAATTTCCTGTAACTCTCTCTCTCGAGGAAAGTATTGAAAAAAAAAGCATTTTTAAGAGTGAGTTACAGGCTTTATCAAAAGAAAAAGTGCTATATAAAATTTCATATTGTCCGTTGTGTTATAGTATCTGACTATGTGTGATATGTTTTTTTAAATTGAAATCCGAGGAGTTTTTTTTTAATTTTGTGGCTCTTGGATTTATTTAGTAAATTATACAAAATCATAAAAATTGCAAAGAAAGAAATCTTTTTAATATTAAAATGGGAAAAAGAAACTGCTGAAAATTTAGAACAATTTAGAAAAAATTTAAATTCATTTATAATTTTTTTTGTCTCTAGAGTGGCGTAGTTTATGCAACTTTAATTTTTTTTTTCATTTACATGTTTCATTACTCTTTATATTTGAGATACCTAAAATCTGAGAGGTGTTTAACCTTTTACAAAAAAAAAACACTATCATAGTCACTACATAAAATCGCTTAAAAAAAGTTGCTATATTTGCATAAGAAGTTGTAATTTTAAAAAAAGTTATAATATTACATAAGATGCGGACAAAAAATATTTTTTTTTTAATTACCTTCGTAAATTTTTCAATTATTCCGGTCCGCGATGATAATTTTATGGGGAAAAAACCCCTTTTGGTCATAAAAACGCTTTGAAGTCGGCAACTGCACTCTGGAAGTAAAATCTCTTCTTACTCTAGCAATTGTAACTTTTGTACCTCTGAACGGTAAATAAAATCTTGGTATTTTTATAAGACCTTTAAAATGGCCTACAAAGTTAAATCACAAATATTTTTGTTAATTTTTGATTAAATACACGATTTTAAGAAAGTCGGATAAGTTTACATTTAATTTAAAAATTTCTATTGGTGTGTATACACACAGCTTTAATTACTATATCTTTTGCTCTATTCTTTCTTTAGTTTCGATTTGGCAAGAAGAAGAGGAAGACATGCACTGACCCAGCCAACTGTTTCCAGTGCATGCAGAGAAATGTTAATCTCAATGCATCTCAATACACGATGAATAATTTCTTGGAAAAGGAAAGAAGATTGGCTGAAGAGGCTAAGCGTAAGGAGCTGCATTTTGTCCAACTGCCTCCGGAAAGAAAGCAAATGCCCATTCCGGAAGAGAGCAGCAGTGAATCGGGCTCGATTCCAAGTCCAGTTCCAGTAATCGATCGAAGAATGGTGGTAGCTTCTTGCAGCAGAAATCCTTGCATTGTTACAACGGTTGAAGTACCAGATGATGAAGTTTTGGTGCAGCTGCCTGTCAAGTACCATTCTCCCCACTGTAATTGCGCTCCTTGTAAGAAGAAGAGGTATGATGATAGCCTGATTGCGATGGATGCTCAAGTGATCTTGCAGAATTCCCTTCTGCAAAGTTCCCTGACCGACACCGCTGGCTTGGTTTGTGCTATCTTGTAAGGCTCTAAAAGCTTAACTTGATAGAATGGTCTTGACCCTTTCGAGCAGATGAATGAATCCCTTTATTCCTTACTATTCATTGTGTCCAGTAATCATTTTTGTGATGCCCAAGCTTTTCAAAACGTAACATTAACATCGACATAAGCAGACTTTCTTATAATTTATCTTCGGTTTGATTTTGATTTAATTCTATGATTTTTCTACATTTTACATAATTGAAATTTATATAAAAGTCATGATTTTTTTAATGAAAGATAATGTTAATATTCCGATCTGATAATGCAAAATGGCAAGCGTTACGAATCAAAATTGCACCATTAAAATACTTACCCCAAAATCTGATCAAATTCTTATACAACTTAATAGTAGAAAACAACATAGTTTTTTCTCACATTAGTAAATGATACAATAGCAGTTTATCTGAAAGAAATAATTTCCTAGTGAAATGCGGTAAAAAATATTAACTGAAATTTTTAACTTTTTCAACTCAATTTATAGGTATATCTAGCAAGGTGCTATTTTTTAATAAATACTCATTATTTGAAATAAATATAAAATCAAAAGATGAAATTATATTTAAATGGAAATTTGAATAAGATTTGAATCTTACTTTAATGTTAAGTATTAAATGTACAGTCAAAATGATTTAATACAGAATTTAAAAGAATTTATATATATATATAACCCTTAAATGCATAACTGTCGCCAATTGTCTACATTCCAGTTTCACTCAATTTTAGTCAAAAACCTGAGTGTGGACGTTTCAGAACCCTCGTTGATAACTATGAAAAATAAAAATCTGAGTTTAAAAATAATATTACTTTTGGCAGGTAAGCTATAATTTTTTGACATTTGAATGTGGTGGAGGATAAAGTTCAGAGTGTTACTTAGAAAGATATTTTCTATTTCTGAGTCTCCTATAAAGAAGTGATTTATCTAATTGAAAAAAACACATCTCATCTATTGTCAAGTAAACTGTCGATGTTAAATGCTGTATGTGACAATTTTATTGGATATATGCGAGATTTTTCGGAAGTACTTTATGTTACCAAAAGTCTATACACAACTTTTTTCAAAATAAATACTTAATATTATTGCCAGGATTTTTTTAAATTTATTTTTTACGTAACCTACGACTACATTCCTATAAAAACGATTTTTTTAAAATTCAAATAAAAAAAACATGCATTTAAGGGTTAAAATGTAGCTTAGTTCCTTCTATAGAAGCTCATCTAGTAAAGAAATTAATTTATTATGTTTTCCCTCCATTTATAGTAATATTAGTACTTTAATGACAGCTCTGGATATTAATGTAAGGAACAACAGCACTCTATATTTATAATTTTTTTTCTAGTTAGCTTAGGGTCAAAATTAATTCCCACCCACATCTGTGGGGTTTTCTTTCTCTATCATTTATTATATATCATGATGTGGAATTATGATTTAGACTAATACATATTTTTTAAACTAATATAAATCTACATAATTTATTTTATTGTATTTATAAACTGACAGTTAAATATTTTCTTATTTCAATTTTATAACATTTTATGTAATGTTATTTTATTAATTGTATTGTTAAGTTCTCAAACATTTTTCTTGTGTTACTTCGACCAATGCATCAACTTAGCATTAGCTAACTTCGTTACACTAATGTTAATGAATGATAAATTGACTGAGTAGTAAACATGATTATTGTACCAGGAATTGAATTTCTGATACAGAAAAAACTCCATTATAGCTATAAAACAACTATACTTCTGCTTCAAAAAAATAATTACTTTATTAGATGAGCTTTTGCAAAAAAAAATTATATAACCTCTAATCTTATATTTCTAATACATAACTTTAAAATGGTTTGTTGGAAATGGTTTTATATCTGGCTGTTTTAATAACTTTCAGTAATATTCCTATCGGAACAAATTAAAAATTATAAAACATACACAAATTAAAGAACGTATATATATATATATATCATGAACACTGCAATTACTAATGAAACAGGTTGTGAAAGTTTTTTCCGGACTCATACTCGAACTTGAGAGCTTTAAAAATTCAATACCTGACGTTTTAAGCATTAAGCTCCCAAGACGAGAGCCCCTATATTAATGAAATTACTTCAAGAAAGCTATAGAAATAGTTTTAATTTACAATTAAATTAGAAAACTTTGTAGAGTGGAAATACATTTCATTTAGTAACCTTTTTGTTCTTTCTAAAACAAATAAATGGAATTTTGATATGCACAAAGAAGCGTGCAAAGTTTTTATAATATTTGGTTTTCGCATTTAATTTTAGATTTAATAAAAAGAAACTATAGTTAAATTTTTAAGCAACTCTTTTTTTTTTTAATTATTGTTATACTGAGTTACGTATAGTAATGAATTTATTATATTGGCTCAGAAAGTTTTGTTGTAGATATATTACAGCTTTTGATGATACAATTGTATTACTATAATTAAGAGAATCCCTGTTCTTAGTATCTTAAAATTATGATTTTACCATTCTGTTCATTAATTGCATTAAATATACACATCATAAACGATATAATTAACATACAATAACTCTTTCTTGGTAAACATACTTGCAGATTAAATTATTTTCACTTTCATCTTAAAATTAATTGCACACTAGAATCCAGTCCTATAAAGTAAAAAATTTTTAGAATTTTAACAATAGTCTTTATTCGGAAACTTTTTAAAATGTACCCATTGACACGCAATGATTAGAGTGGAAATTTATATACGCACAAATCTTGACGCATAAATATCTATTTTTAACGCCCCTTTTAAATATCTCTCTTATGTGATTATAATAATGCGTATACCATTATCATGCATTATCTTTTTTTTCGATTATATATTATCATCCGTTTCCTTAAATACGGCTACTTTCGATTTAATTTCTAATCTATGAAAGTAATACTTAAAGTTTAAAAATTAACTTTAAGTAATCATAAATAAAGCAAAGAATATTTTTCTTTATTTCGAATTTTCTAATGTTTAAAAAGATATTGTACATGTATGAAATGCATAAGAGAGAAACAATAATTTTGTGCGCACATCCAACAGATCATCTCAATAGCATTCTTCAGAATACGCTCGCTTATCTTGCTTTCAGCATATTATTGCATAAGATAAAATTCCTTCGACTAAAATTCAAACCCCCTATAAAAATTATGATACTAACAAATTGAATTCATTAAAATATTTTAACCTTTAACTCCCTCATGTACAGATACTGTTTTTTATGCTAAATTGTAAATTAATCCTTAAAAGTCAAAGATATAGTTGATATTTGAGTTTCTTACAAAGAAGGGAAATTAAATTAATCCTCCAGAGGTATCATGCAATTTTTTCAGCTTTGGTTTCAAAATTTCAAGAATTGAAATCTTCAGTATTTTTTTAAAATATATGTAAAATTAAAAAAATTAAGGTAGTTTTTTTTCTTTAATTAAATATAATTGACTTTAATAGCTCGATCATTCATCGAGTAGCGATTAAAATAGACTGAATTCTGAAAAATTAACTGATATTGAATTGGAATAATGGTACGATATTTAATAAGATTAATTTTCCTACGGCTATTGAAATTTGGGTTTTCCCTGTTATTTTTCTACCCCCAAAAAATCAAAAGTATTTCAAGAAGTTCTACTTAGAAGCACCAAAGGTGCGACGACTGAAATTAACACTAGATTGTCCAAGGAAGTCATTTTGACTGCTTTTTAATTTCAATTAGAAAAACAAATACATATATAATGCACAATTTCTTAGAATTTTTTAGAATACATTTTTTTTTCAAATCAAGTAAATTTTTTATTGTTAATATTTACTAATAACTTGTTATATGACTGTAAATAATATAAAAAAATATCAAAAGTTAATTTTAGACAAATTTCTTTACACATTAATCATTCTTTCACAATGCAGTCATTTTGACTGCTTTGGGGCAATATAGGTATATATTATAAATTTCAGTCTTTCTAGTGTTAAATCCCCAAAATTCCTCATATAATTTAGTGCTTTCAAATGCGTATTAAACTAAACCATCCCCCCCTCCCTTAATTCTAATGAAAACATTTTTTACTTCGAAAACTGGTCAATATTTTTTTTTTATTTTATTTCCTTTGCAAGTATTTTTTCCTTTATAAATACAATTTTGGAGAAATACTTTTTTTCTACATTTGAGGCTAATTCAGAACAAACTATTCTTTAATTAATCAAACTTGCTTCGAAAGAAGACTATAAATTCGGTGACTAGCCTACCGGTAAATTTAAAAATTCTGCTAGTTCTTTTTTTTCCCCTGAAAAATGATACAACACAACTAAATTAAAAAGGACTATAAATAATTTCTTGTATTCCCTTATTAAAATATATTGAAGATCTAAATCTAGAAGTATATTCCTTTTGCCTATATATTTTAAAGCAGAAACGTCGTTCTATTTTATAAGTGTAATTATTCACGGTTTTTCCATATATAGCTAAGCGTATATTTAAAGAATAAAACATCAATTCATTAATAAGGCTACAAGGTAGCTAAATAATCATGAAATTTTAAAATCATCACAAAATGCGTGTTTATATACAGTTACGTATATCGATTTATGCGTAGTTATAATAAAGAATGATACATAGTACTTACCTTTTTATAATCAGCTCTGTATTAGTAAACTTGTAATAAAATAGTCCGAAAGAAACTTTTCTCAACCAACTTTCTACAATGATAAAGCAGATTCGGGAGTAAGATGCTCCAATGAGAGATAAAGTTTTCCATACCAAAACATTATTTTTGAAATTTCTACACCTTTGTACAACAAAATAAGAACACAGCAATTAAACTCGAAATTTACACCATTTGTAACTGTCACTCAAAAACAATTGCAATCTTACAAAATTTGACATAGTATTTTCTTAAGGCTCCCATTTTATAAGTTATGCAACCTTACTTGGAAATAAATGATTTTGAAAGAAAATCTTTAAAGAAACATTTTAATGAAATAATAAATTAGAGTAAAACTCTAACTAATCAATACATAAATTATTCTATTAGTTATTTTTACATTAAAAATCATTCATCGTTTTCTAAATGTACAACACATGTGCCAAATATGTTATTTTTGTCTTTTTTCACCGAAAATTTTAACTTTTTTTTTCTTTCTTAGTTTTGAAACATATCTGTCCTGCAAATCCCGGTTGAAAAGCAATGTGTGTGTGGCTTCTTAATGTAGACAAATAGCTGCTTTCTCTGTACTTGCTGCAATTTATTTTAATACATATGTAGTTGATTCAAACATATCTATATTACAGAATCTAAGTTTGCGTGAGGTATCTGATATTATGTGTACTGTCGAATACTTAATGTTTATTAGCAAGCCATAATATGCTTGTCTATAAATAAATGTGTATTGCACTTTAAATATATGTTAAAAATGCCTAAGATTTACAACTTCACTTTTCCCAACTTTATTAATTTACAAATTATTTCTTGTAAGTTATACTATTATTCATGTTTGTGCGATTGCTAATACTTTTTTTAAATATTTCAGCTGTAATTGGAAGTGTTTGACTTTGATAGCAGAAATGCTGTTCAATGTAAAAAACATTTATTCTACAATATTTTTAGTTTGCTAACACTTCTTTAAAAATATCATTTATTGTGAAACGACATTCCTGATGTAATACTCTATTCGTCAATAAATAAATGTGAAGCACTTTTTTGACTAATCATTTATATATAGTACACTTTGCAATTTTTAAAGCATATTTGAAAATTGTGATTCATGAAATATATATCATAAAAGTTTATATTTTTTAAAAATATGTTAACTTAAACTTACATAAGCTAAACTACATGGACCATAAAAATCAAATGTTAGGACTTAGTGATTATTACAACATTTTCTTTTAACATTTTGTAACTTTTACTTTAATGTTGATCTAAGAATATCTAGACTTATAACGATAACTTTTTATAAGAAATTCTCAAGTGATCAAAATTTACAGCTCTTTTATTTGTATTAGTATAAAATCAAATTCGGAATTTCTCTTAATTTACAATGTCATTGTTAAAATAAAAAAAATTGCCACATTATCCAACGATTGTGTTACTAATTTAAGATAAAAGAAATATATTATTATTATATTGAGCATAATTGAGCCAAATGAAAAACTGCATGTGTCTTTAATACACTGCTGGACAATTGCTAAGGACGGATCACAAATTGCTATGTAGCATAACATTAAGCGAGACATGAGGCCTAGTAGGATAAAATATAGTTGCCACACTGTTCAGACATTAGAATAAAGAATATTTATTGTTCTGGAAAGTACAAAAGCTGTGAAACATCTGAAAGAAAAAAAAATGTTCATTTGATCTGAGTACGGAGAAATGGAACAATGCATCTAAAAGTCAGCAGGCACCTGAAAGAAAGGTATCAGTACGGGATATGTCCACCGTGGAGGGTGATGCAACATTCCACACGTCGTACCATACTTTGCACAACATTATCCAGCAGCTGTTGAGGCAATTTATCCCATTCCTCTGTGAGTGCACGGATGAGGGTGTTCTTGTTTGTCGGAGGATAGTTTCGACCAGCAGCTTGCCTCCCCAAAGCATCCCACACATTTTCAATGGGGTTTAGATCTGGAGATTGCGCTGGCCATACGAGACGTTGAATACCCTCGCTGTCTAGAAAATCCTGAACAGCGAGTGTTCGATGACATGTTGCGTTGTCGTCCATAAAAACAAATTTATCACCGACAGCACCACGGAAAAGACGAACATGAGGAAGTAGAACTTCATCAATGTATCGTTGGCCCGTCATAGTTCCATTCGCAACCACATGTAGGCACGTGCGGCTATTGATCATGATGCCGGCCCACACCATGATACTGCATGTCGGATATCGGTCCTTTTCCTGGATATTTTCTGGACGATAAGCAGTACCACTCTCGCGTCAGATCAGTTGGCGTCTACAATCCGATGACAGACTGAACCTACTCCCATCTGAGAATAGTACGCATGCCCAATCCTGTTCAGTCCAATTGTGATGCTCACGACACCATTGCAAACAGGCAGTACGGTGCTGTCTGGTCAATGGGACACACACAACAGGTCTGCGTGCGTATAGTCCTCCTTCCCTCAAACGTCTGGCAACAGTTTTTCGGGAGATCTGCTTTCCTGAGGCAGCAAGAAACTGATTTGCCACCTGCTGAGCTGTGGTGCGCCTGTTCCTTTTTGCTAATAGGACGATATATCTGTCTTCTGCAGGCGTCGTACTTCTAACACGACCTCCCCCGTGCCGTCTACTACACATTCCAGTAGTTTTAAATGACTTCCAAGGCCGTGAAACAACGCTGTGAGCGATGTCGAACTCCCTGGCAACATCTGTTATTTTTCGCCCTTCTTCGATCTTTCCAATAATTCGGCCACGCATAAAATCATCTATGTGATGTCGGGAAGACATGCCAAAAATTTTCAGTTCGTCTATTAAATCTTTCCTGTAAAACTTTGACTTGAAACAACAACTGTCCCCACGCGTCAAAACCTTTAAAGCTCTTATGAACGCTATCACGTGATGAACAGACGTGGAAAAAAATTTTGCATACTCATACTTCTTACTGATATCCCGCACTTCTTCTAATTTTGCACATTTTGCTTCCTTTCATTTTGTGGATGATAGTGTTATCCGTCCTTAGCAATTGTCCAGCAGTGTATTTTATGTAGAATTCTTAAGTAGGGTTCCTAGCAAATATCTCTCTTCAGTGATATAAACTAAATTTAAAACTATTTTATGAATATATTTGTTATTTGTGACATGAAAAACATATTTTATTGAGAATTTTTAGTATACCGAACATTTTATTTGGAAGATTCTGAAAATGGGGTTGACATTTATTATTTTTAAATGTTCATCTGAATGCCCTCATAAAAAATATAAACATTGAAATATAAAGCAAAAAACGTGTAGTGAAGAAAATAATCTGCACATAATTATTTATTCTTAAATGTTTTTGTTCATTACGAAGGATAAAATCTGAAAAATATTTGCAGTCTGCAACCTTAAGAAGATTTAGTTAAAATTTCCTCAAAACATGAATTTATTTTTTTCTGTTTATGTACCAGTTTTAGTTATGGCGACAAAAAAGTATTTTGAAAGAGAATTTTATTCAGTTACATTTCTTAAAGACCGCGAAGGAACCGTTACCAGAAGTTTAGTTACTGAAAGAAAGCCATTAATAACACCTGACATAAAATCGATGCTACTTTAGTTAAAGCACGCTATCTGGTTAAAACTTTTAAACCAGTCTCATAAAAGTAAGGTATGAAATCAAATAAGTTGTCATGGAAACACCATCAGACAATGAATACTGCACCAGGATTTGATGTGGATCTCAATTACATTTGTAGTGAAAAAGCTTTTAAACAACTCAATTTTAGATTAATATTCCCATACAAGAAAAATTGTTTGTGGAAGATATTTATCAATTTTATAGTTAAAATCTTCAGGCAAATAGAATTTGTTCTCTAAAATGGTTAATAACAGTTAAAAGGATTATATTCAGAATCATTAAATATTTTCTGCTACTGACAATGATATTCAGTCTTCGCTGTTTTAAAATGAAACTTAAATATTAAGAGTTTTAATACCGAAGAAAATATTAAAATGTATAAACCGAGACATAAACGCAATGATCTATGTTAATTAGTAATACAAAAGAGATAGACACAAAATTATGCAACAAAAATAATGACTTATTTATTACACAAATTTTTCATCAAGATAATTATAAAAATATACTTGTATATACGTATATATGTGCAAGAATATGGGGATGACTTTATGTTGATTTATTTAAGCAAGAGGCTTTTAAAACAATAACAGTTAGATAATTAGATACATGTAATTTGATACGGTAAGTAACCATTCACTACAGGAGCAATCCAACTATATCTGTTGCCAATGTGCAAAGTATGATGATATAAATATGTATCCACATTACCAGTATTCAAAATAAAATACACTTACTGGCCATTAAAATTGCTACACCACAAGGAGGTGACGTGCTACCGACGTAAAATTTAAACTACAAAAAGAAAGTGCTGTGATATGCAAATGATTAGCTTTTCAGCGCATTCAGACAAAGCAGACGACGGTACAGACACCTACAATGTGTTTAAATGAGGAAATTGTTCAGCCGGTTTCTCATACGCAAATTGCATTTGAATGTTGTTACCTAGTAAAAAATTGTTGTGATGCCTCGTGTAAGAAGCAGAAATGCGTACCAGCACGTTTCTGACTTTGATAAAGGTCGAATTGTAGCGTACCGGAATTGCGGTTTATCGTATTGCTGCTCACGTCGGTCGAGATCCAATGACTGTTAGCAGCATATGGAATCGATGGGTTCAGGACGGTAATACGGAACGCTGTGCTGGATCTCAACGGCCCCCTATCACTAGCAGCCGAGAAGACAGGTATGTTATAAGCATGGCTTTAATGGATCGTGCAGCCGCGTCACGAGCCCCAAGTCAATAATTGGGGTCGTTTGCAAGACAACAAGTATCTGCACGAACAGTTCGACGACGTTTGCAGCAGCATGGATTATCAGCTCAGAGACCATGGCTGAGGCTACCCTAGACACTGAATTACAGACAGGAGCATCTTCAATGGTGGGATCGGATCAATGACGAACCTGGGCTCACGAATGGCGAAACGTCATATTTTCAGATGAATCCTGGTTATGTTTACAGCATTAAGATGGTCGCATTCGTGTTTGGCGGCATCGTGGTGAACGCACATTGGCAGCGTACATTCGTCATCGTCGTACTAGCCCCATTACCTGGCGTGATGGTATGGGGAGGGGGGCTATTGGATACATGTCTCGGTCACCTCTTGTTCGCATTGACGGCATTTTGAACAGCGCATATTACATTTCTGGTGTATTACGACTCGTGGCTCTACCCTTTATTCGACCTCTGAGAAACCCGATGTTTCAGCAGGATAATGCACGGACGCATGTCGCCGTTAATGTATGGACCTTTTTTGACACAGAAAATGTTCGGCTGTTTCCCTGGCCTGCACGTTCTTCAGATCTCTCACCAATAGAAGACGTCTGGTCCATGGTTGCGAGTGACTTTCTTGTCAACATAGGCCAGTCACTACGGTTGATGAGCTGTGGCACCATGTTGAAGCTGCATGGACATTTGTACCTATACATGTCATACAATCTCTTTTTGACTCAATGCTCAAGCGTATAAGTGCTATTATTCTTACCAGAGGTGGTTGTTCAGGGTACTGATTTCTCAGAATCTATGCTCCCAAATTTCTTGAAAATTTAATCTCTCTCACTTGTTATATTTCTAGTATAATATACTTGTCCAATAAATATCATTTTGTTATATGCATCTCTTCCCGGTGTAGTAGTTTTAATGGCCAGTAGTGTATATACAAATACTGAATAAATTCGTCATCAATAACCCTATAAAGTTAATAATGTATACAGGCTTTTTAATAAGAAAAAGGCTCAATAATTGTATTCGTAAGCTATTCACTTACTTGTGTTTCAACTTAGACTTTTGCAAAGAATGTCAATCGTCTTTGTTTTTTTTTAATTTGAAAAAGTAATATTTTGAAATAATGGAGCGCTGCAGACTTTTGTTTGCAGTTTTCACTCTTGTAGTGACTCTATTTTCTTCTCTAAAGCACCTTCTACATAGCCTGCCTTTGGTGTACTTTTTGTTTCCTTTATGATGTTCTGTTGTTCTACAAAGAACAAGAAAACTTTCATTTAATGTACGTTCACACAAAGTGCACTGGCTCCTGGCTTGTGACCTGAATTTTCCCTATCAAACTTAGGGTCTTTTTTAAGAGAACGTTTTCTCTCTTTGAATAGTTAGAAGTTCTTTAACAGTACCTAAATGAGTTTTGCTATTGACCTTAATCAACACCCAGTGCCGATTTAAGCTCATTTCGGGCCCTGGGTGCAGAAGATCTACAGGCCCCCTTGGCACTGGAGGATCAAAATTTATAACCAGAAAATGTGGTTAAGTCCAGCTTATCCGGGTTCATCTGGACTCTTCCGGGCCCCTGGGTACCCACCCCAAGTGCCCAATGGATAAATAGGCAAGGCCAACACACCCAGAATATATGGTACTTAACTTTTCTAACATAACATAGATATGTTTTCTTAGGTGCGTCATCACCTGGATCCCTTTTTAATGATTTAAAAGTGGTCATATGAAAAGGATACTTTGACATGCTTAAAAATTTCAACTCCCTAGCACTTGGAAGATAATAACATCAGTGGGAATAACATGAAATTTCAACAAAAATGTATCTTCCTTAATAGAAATTATTCTGTCAAAACATCTAATATTTTTATGTCATTTATCTCAATATCTGGCATTTTAATACTTTCATCTTCCAATTAGGATACAGAATCCAAAGGAGAAATCCAGACGGT
This sequence comes from Trichonephila clavipes, assembly GCA_019973935.1. Taxonomy (NCBI): domain Eukaryota; kingdom Metazoa; phylum Arthropoda; class Arachnida; order Araneae; family Nephilidae; genus Trichonephila; species Trichonephila clavipes. The sequence goes on along the minus strand of BMAU01019076.1, from coordinate 78,315 downwards.
TGCTCGGTTTTTCGAAGTGAGCTAATAGCCATTGATGAGGCCCTTGGTTCTCTTGTATCTCTTCCAAATGGAAAAGAGATTTGGGTACTGTCTGATAGTAGAAGTGCAATACAGCACTTGTCCAATTGACAAAGAGTGAGATAATGTTGGAGTGTCAATACTCCCCAAGTTAAAACGGCTTTCCACATCGCATCAAATTCATCTGCAGTGGATACCCTCTCACATAGATCTAGAGGGAAATGAGATTGAGGACACTTTGGCCAAGGCTGGGGCTTGCGAGGAACCAGAGCCGTCAACACCCCTCACCTGTTTGGAGATTTTCTCTAGAACTAAACACCAGAATAAGACCGCTTGGATTACCCCCCCCCCAGAGCACCATTGTTATCAATGTTCCCGTCCTGGAGGCTCTCTGGCTCACGGTTTTACAAGACAGGATCAAACTCTTCTAGACCGCTTTTGAGAGAGAAGTGGCCATATCAAAACAATGAAATTTTCCGAAGGATGCAAGAGCTTTGAAATGCGCACAAACTGTTCTTCTGAGCCGGCCACGCCTGCCTACATCCTTGAATGCCTAGGGCTCACCAAGCACGATTTAGCAGACAATCCCTTTCTGGTGTTGGACTTTCTGAAAGTGTACGATGTCATGGACCTGGTCTAGCACTGCTGACCAATGGGGACGTGCAACAACAATAACAACATTAGGGTACATAAATTTTCGTGGAAGAATTTTCACGAAACAAATTTGCAGTTCTTCCAGAATAAATTGATACAAAAATGAGTTTCGTCATATTTCACATTGATAGCAGCTAAAGAATTTGCTTCTAATTCTCTGAACTCCTTTTTAAAACTTAAGTTATTGAGGGGAAATATGTTCCTTCTATTATCATTATCATGGCACAAATCAAATAAGTGACTGTTGACCAAAGATTTATTCCTTCTGTTGTTTGCTACATTGTTTGGAATTATTGTTTTCATTTCACCAACTTTTTACTGTTATTTATTCCGTTCTTGGAATTGAATTGATAAATCTTGTGATTTTATCTAACTTCAGTAGATTTTTTCCAATCCCCAGCTTGAAATGGAACACTCTAGAGCTCATTCTCACGCCTTCACAGTCATCTAACTTAGTGAAAAGAGAGTTTTTATGTGACTTGACATCTATTAAGTGGTCTCTTGCATCTGGTGGAACTCTTCACTTTATCTCGAATAATTGTCTGATAGCTGTTCAAAAAGATGTTTTTCTTCCAAGCCTGCCATCTGCAAAATCCGTTCTGCAAAATAATTTTTTTTTTAAATTCCGTACGCGAAATCAGTTCAAGTAATTTTTTGGCATTTGATATGGTTCACAAAAAGTTGCCTAAATTTCTCTGGGATCATTTGTAAACCACTTAGGATGCAAATTTGTGATGTAATCATAACTGTTTCAGCAATTTCTTCTCTGGTTTCAATCTAAACTGAAGGATTTGGCAATACACTTTTGCAATAGCTGCTGTTTGAATCCAACGATTTAACAAGATAAGATAAAGACAAATATCCCTGTTTGTAATCTAATAGATTGAATTATCTATCTAAAGCTTCACAGTTGCTGCTTCTATTTTTTCATTTTGATAACTCATATTTAGTTCATTTTTGTACTCGAATTTCTCCAATTCAAACTCTATTTCGTCTCGTCTTCATTCATTTAATTTTTCTTGCCATTTCTTTTACTCTAATTCGTCTTGGCTTTCACTTTTATCTTCATCTCTTGTTGTGTATACAAACCTTTCAAACAGCCTTCTTCAGTTATAGATTTCTTTTTCAGTTTTTCCTATAAAGTATAAGTATTTTCGATTCCTAACTGGAATGTCAGTATTCAGAGGTTTTGCTTTGATGTTTTTCCAAGAGATACCATTTCGAGATATGAAACGCATCTCCTTTCTTAATTGTATTTTAATTTTTTTTTAAATGTATATGTATACATGTATAGTGTTTTCACTAGAATCAAAAATGTGGCTGGGACATCTTTATCTAGTTACATTAGAATAGCTGACTAAACATTTTCTATATATTTTAATCCCATATTTTTATTAATGAACACACCTAAAGTGACAAAGTGAAAAGAACAACACAAACGCACACGGACTCACGATAGTGGACACACACACACATAACACAGCGTTTTTTCCCTGCATTCCAGAGATCTCATCTTTTATACCTTTTCCCACCAGAAATTTCTGGTATTTTCGCCAATCATAGGATTTCCGGTATTTAATACGCTGAGTAGAATTAATGGCTGACGCAATATTGTACCTCCTGACGTTGAAATTCTCTTTGGCAATTTTTAAGGAAAAAAATTGTGGTTAAAATGGTATTTCTTCGTTAGACAGGTAAATCAAAAGAATTAATAAATAAATTAAATAATCATAAATTAAAGAAAATACCTCGAAAGAAAATTTAAATGGAGAATTATTATATATATAAGAAGTATTCAAATGAAAGTGATTCGAAGTGTGTAACCATGAGATGCAGAAGGACAGAAATGAGACAGATACTGAGAAAGAAACAACAATATTCAATGAGTGAAATGCATACAAAGTTTGTTAAAAGAAATCACCCAAGGCGTGTAAGCATGCGTCCCATCGCTTAGGAAGGTTACGAATTCTTTCCGCGAAGAACGATGTCAGATGAACATGGAACCTGTTCAGAACTGCAGCCTTTACGTCATCGTCGGAAGGAAATCGTTGACCCATTAGGCACTTCTTCAGTGGTCCAAATATGTGATAGGCGCAAAGGTGACAGATCTGAACTGTAAGCTGGATGTTCTAGGACTTCCCACTTTTTACGGGCCAGTCATTCAACATACATCTTGGCGATATGCGCCCTTGCATTGCCGTGCAGAATGATGATCCCTGACGACAGCATACCTAGACGTTTGTTTTTGATTGCCTTAAGCAGCTTATCAGGTGTACCGTTGAGCATTGATGCAGACCCCTGTGATAGGGGTAACTGCATATCTAAAAATGCCGTCAACATCAACTTTCCGGCTGACTGCTGAATTTTTTTTGGCCTAGGTGAGTCGGGATGTTTCCATTGCATGCTGACGGACCTCCCTTACGGTTGGTAGTGGTGACACTAGGTTTCCTCACCTACCACTTTGTGCTATCAGCTTCTTTGCCACAACTTTGTGAACCTAACCAGGCCGCGGCAAATCCCTCGTCTCCTGTCGACCGTCGCTAAACATTCTCGCCCACCTCGTCACCATGAGCTTCGATCTTTATTATTATCCGGCTTACATCTTTCCCGTGTTAAAAACTGTATTGCAGCTTTTTGATCTGTTTTCTACGCAGTTACATCTACACCAGCCATTTTAAATGAATTCCACGTCCTTACGAATGCAGTTATCACAAATCTTGCTTGCGCACATGCGTGCGTGCTAACACTATCTTTACTATCGCTTTTGTCTCACGAAAATACATTGAAAACTGTTCGCATACGACGCTTCGAATCACTTTTATCTGAACATGCCTCATATATATACACGCACACGTTAAAATATATATATTTATATTTTTAATTAACAATGTTATTCAAGTACAATAGTAAATACTAAAATATATTTCATAGTAATATTTAAAAAAGAATACACTTAAATTAAGTACTATTAGCTTCCAATATGGTAAATATTTCTTGGTGAAATAGTGAAATGTTAATCAAATATCATTAGCACCAATTAAAAATTGATAGTTAAGTAAATAAAACTTTATTTAGCCTAACTTTATCTTATTTAAAAATATTCCCCAGCAATAAATATATGTTGAATTTAATCAATACTTACGTGATTATATATTTCATAATTATTTTCAGATTACAAGAAATCCTAAAAGCAGAAAAAAATTAATCCAAAATGGATGCCAGCATTTAAACTAGCATATTTAGGCTTAATAAAGAACTGAAAGATGTAAGCGCCCTAAATATTTTGAAGGCGCCACAACCTTTCCTCTTTTTTCTCTAAATTACTGGGCAAAAAAAATTCATTTCTTCGTAAAATAAGAACTGAGAAAAGAGGAATGAAATTGCAAACAAATATAAATCAGAATAATAATTTAAAAAACGAAATAAAAAAAAGAAACATGATGGAAATATAATAGACCATTTTATGGTTCCCACCTTATTAGGACGAAGCACAAAAAATCCTACCTAAGCCTCTGTTCACTGTGATTTTTTATACGCAATATCGTATACAAACTTAAAGTCATTAATGGAACACTAACGCCAACGCTTTTATCAACTTTTAAACCTTTTAGAAAATGTATTACAGAATAATTAAAATTGTGGATATGTTTAACTACATAAAATATTTCAAATCGTCGAACACGAAGTTTATCGACAAATCTACATAAAAACTACATTATCTACTAACACATTGCCACATTTTCTTGCAAATCAACAGAATCCTGTTTAAGGAATTGCATAAGCTTTGCTACAAAAGCACAGTACATCATTTAATTAATCTTATTTGAACACGTTGGTGAATTCCGTATATTTAATCAGCACACACACATAAAAACCAACTATTTTCACTGAACTCGTTCACTTTTAAGCAATTACATTTCGATCAATATGTGTATAACACAATCCGTTAAGAAATTACAAGATCACTTTAATTTTGTAAATGATGAAATAAATGAAGCTCTCGAATTATAATTAAAACATATATGAAAGACGATATTACAATACCTTAACAATAACTGGGTTTCAATTATTTGAATAATACAATAAATTCTTGTTTTGATAAAAAAAATATTATAAAGAAAGGAAAAATGCATTGTGTGTGTGAGTTAACAAATTATTAGACCACTTGTCTACTACTTTAAAAACAAAAAGTATAAAAATTAATATAACATTGGTTTTCTTATTTCCCTGATAACTTCAGATACTCTGTTCTTCATTGAAATGACGAGGTTGTGTTAAGTTCAATTTTAGAAACATTGTGCCGTTTTTTTCCACAATAGCTACTTATAGTTCATTAACAGATGAAGACTGTTTTTTGTTACTTTGCGACATAATATACACCCAGAGACTTCGTAAGACTTTTTGACGCCCTAGGCAAGGGGTGGTGAATCTTTGTGGATTCGCGAGCCCTTTTTCCTAAAGAAATCTTTTAGGAGGTATAGACGTGCCGTGTGTGTCAAGTAATTTTGACTTGTGATTATATTGAGAAAATAATCAAACTAATTACTAACAACCGAAACTGTATTCACTTAAAAAAACAACCATTTGTACTGTATAGTAGTAAATGTTTTAGTTATACGTGTAATTCAAGTTAAAGTAACATTAGTGTGACTTATGTTGTTGCAGATTAGATAGCAAATAACTTATAATAGGATTGATACTTTTAGTAGAATGCAGGCTGTGAATTAGAGTCATTTGTAAATGGTTTTTAAGTGAGTCTGGAATGTTATTCACCTCTGGAAATAATGACTCGCAGGCAAAGGTAAATGAAAATGTGGTTATAATAGCGTGAGTCAGCTTCTACAAACAGTTACATGTATCTGGAATCGAATTCCATGTTTCCAAAAAATTATTACTGGTATTTTTACAGAATAACAACTTTTTCCTTGTTTCTCTCTCAATAAATTTTTGAATCAATACTGGACTACACTGGAAATCAATCAGTTGCATTTCAAATTCTTCAAATTCCAATCAGTAAAATTGGGACAAGTTTAGTTTATCAAAGGAAGTCGCTTCAGGGTACATAATAAACTTAGCGTTTCCGATAATTATTTGAACTAAGAACATCTCGCTGAAAATTCCTTCATTGAAGAATCAATATTACGGAAATAAATTCTTCTATAATCTTTCCTTCGTTTGGTTTCTCATGTATATCTAAATCTTTGATATTTTTTTCAAGTTTGGGAAGTACTTGTAGCTTCTTGTAATAATATCGTTTATGAAAATATACAATTTAGCGTCAAAAGCGCGAATGAGAGATTTCTTATGAGAATTACTTCATAGTGAACTTCGTTATTTTGGACTAAAATGCAAACAATTTTGATTGGTGGCGTGCCCAAAATATTGTGTCACGTGCTATTAATGACACGCGTGTCACTAGTTTGCCATCCCTGCCCTAGGCCCAGAGAAATCAAGATTTTCTTATGCCCTGGGCCCCTATGCAAAAGTAGACCCTATCTGTAATCTTTAAAAGTAGACAGTATATAGCAGAGGTCTGTGGCCTTTTAGTTGCGACATGCCAAACTAATCTACCTATATGATTCAGCGTGCCACACAGTAGAACATATTTGAAACAATTCAATTCCCGCGATAGTGCATGCAGAATTAGAGAAAAGAGGTCAATAATATAGATTTACAGTTTTATTATACAGAGTGTTTTTTTCCAGGTATAAAAGTTTAAGTTGGCATTACTTTCCAAGATGGCGACCGATTTAACAGCTGTCAAGTGATTTATTCTCAATTTGGTCTGGCAATTCATCATGAATAGACTCACGCCTGAACAACGCTTTCAAATTGTGCCATTTTATTTCGAAAATAATGGTCGATTTTCATAAGCGAATTTTGTTTAGCGATGAAGCGCACTTCTGGTTGAATGGCTACGTCAACAAACAGTGAAGCTAATCCACAAGTGTATGTCGAAACACCGTTACATCCAGAAAACCTGACTGTTTGGTGCGCTTTATGGGCTGGTGGAATCCTTCTTCAAAACCGATGAAGGCCACAACGTTACAGTCAATGGTGATCGGTATAGAGCCATGATTACCAACTTTTTCATTCCTGAATTGAACAATCATGATGTCCAGGAGCTGTGGTTCCAACAAGACGGCGCAACATGTCACACAGCTCGTGCCACAATCGATTTATTGAAAGACACGTTTGGTGACCGCCTAATTTCACGTTTTGGACCTGTGAATTGGCCTCCAAGATCTTGTGAATTAACACCGCTAGACTATTTTTTGTGGGGCTATGTAAAGTCATTGGTCTATGCGGATAAGCCACAAACGCTTGACCATTTGGAAGACAACATTCGCCGTGTTATTGCCGATATACGGCCACAAATGTTGGAAAAAGTCATCGAAAATTGGACGTCCAGATTGGACTACATCCGAGCCAGCCGTGGCAGTCCTATGCCAGAAATCATATTTAAAATGTAATGCCACAAGATTATCTTTCGAATAAAAAAAATTCATGTCAATCGAATAATACATCGTTGTTTTATTGCAATTTAAAGTTCTATACCTCTCAAAAAAACACCCTTTATATTATTTTGCATCATTTAAAGCTATTTATTACCAAAAAAAACATAAAATACTATTCCTTCAACATAAATAAAAAAATTAAAATAGTGCATATATTATGTATCTCTTTTAAACATATTTGATAAAATAAGAAATAAATAACATAAAATATACGCATTCGTATTAAATAAAAAAAATAAATGTTTTTTAATGCGGACCTTGTCTCTGCTGCGCTCTACTTCATATCACAATATCAGGGGTATAATGCGTGACTTTCAATTTGACATGATTCTGAATATTCAGTTGTTAAACAGCTTTTTTGAGGACTCAAAATACTTTTCATGTGAGAAAAGATTAGTTCACATAGATATGTAGAACCAAAAGTGGGAAGCAGCACAATTTTCTACTTGGAGCAATTAAATCTCTCTAGTCATGACATTTAATAATTTACAAAATAGCTGTAGACTTATCTTTCATGTTTTTTATTAATTCCGTAAATGTCACTAATTCTGAAGATGTTTGTCAAATAAGGTCCATTAGAAATTTATCAACATCCTTCCACTCAAGAATTGACACATTTGTAGAATAGTGTAGAGAGCGTGAAGTATTCCCCCTTGGGGGATCTCTCACTCCTAAGTTAACTTCGTAATCTAGAGGTGTGGGGATGAATGAAGAACCAGGCGTTGTAATGATCTTAAAATGTCTTTATTAAAATCTTAACTTAGACACTAGCAATGATAATATTTATATTATAACTTAGCGGATCTGAGGTGAGAAAACACACAATACGTATTACCAAATAAGCGCCATCTTAACCACTATATTTAACTTTTCTGTCTATTCCTAATTTCTGATTATATCACAGTTAATAATAGATACTAGAATTATTCTACTTTAGTTTCTTGTTTAATCGCAATCCTCTGGTTTCCTCAATATCTCTAGAATAACTCGTGTGGAATTGGATCCACCTTAACTCAATCGCTCTGTTACGGATAGCTTCACAATCAACGACGGCTTTCTTCTCTTCCTTCAGTTCACGCACTTAAACCAGACTAGAATAATAACTTCCCAATAGGTTCTCCGCTTACGTTAAACTTCTGCTTTTTAAAAGGTCTCTAATTTGCATGTTCACGTTTCGCTTCTGGATTTAGTTGAAAAGAATTTGCCTTTTTCGGCCCCACAGAACCCAAGAGGAGATTTTAGTAGAAAACGCGATGAGCCCGTCACAATCCTCTCCAAGAAGCAAAACGTGATTTATTTTAGGGTCTTAATGGCCCTTTAGAAATTACGTACCTAAATTTTTTTCGTCTTAATTTCGTCCTCCGAAATTTTAATTTTTAACATTTCTCTGAAATTTTAACTTTAAACCTTCCTCTGAAATTTTAACTTTCAATATTTGCTTAAACTCTAACTCGTAATATTCAAAATAATTTTACTCAAATAACTATACCAAAATTATCAGTTATATTGCTTATTTACCTCAAATTCACTTTTGCATATTTATTAGGGGGTATCCCATTCGGGTAATAGGTCCGGGGATAAACGCACAGATTCTGGTTTTAAAAAAACAGGACCATACCCCTACCGAACTTATACTTCTAAATATACTTAAAACTATGCCACTATTCAACTGTACAAGGTTTGTTCCTGGCTGCCACTAGGGCTTACAATTCAGACCTAAAAAAAAGGTATCTGCTTTTCTGTAATTATCAGGGTCAGCCACCCTGAAAGAGAAACTCTTTAAATATTTCACCATACAATTACATTTTACAAATTCCATACTTTATATACAATCATTAAATGACAACTATTTTTCATATATACACCTCGTCTGGTTTTCTAAATAAAATTCCCCTCTAATAGCGCAGCGCTGTTAGTGTTATTGTTAATAATCTGTCTACGTCGTGTTCCCAAAACCTGATGCACATTAATATGAATGAATACAACAATATATATATATATATATATATATATTATACAATTACAAACATTTTTTCAATAATCATTTAAAACAAACAACCCAAAGAATAATCGCACCTCAGCGAAGTCATACAACGCAGTAAACAAGTGTACATATACATTTGTTTTCTCCTCAAAAAATTTTGAAAAATTTTACAAGACTAAAAGTTTATTTTTCAATCCTCTAGAAAAATACATCCATTGTAGTGTCAACTTTTGCCTTTTATATGTATAAAAAATTTAAAGAACCAATATGACTTTCGTGCTGCTATAATTATCCTAACTGCCTGTCAGAAAAATGTATAATGAAACCATACAACCTGATTTTATGTCTTGTAGTTGACGTCTCCTACTAGTACTTCAAAGGAGTGGGAGTTTTGACTGTTCGCTCCTTCTTTCCTCTCCTGGCAATGCTGTTGTTGACCACTTCTGCTTCTGGTATTCCTGAATTCCTTGACCTTCTTTGCTCTTCGGTATAGGATCTGTACTGTTGTTTATCCTTGCTCCCTCTGGCTCGAACCGGTCCTCCTTGTTGTGTCCTCTTCTCATTGGCTGGTCGGAACTCCATCTTTGCATCTCTTCTTGGTCGCAAGTTGTAGCCGCTGGTACTTGGCACTACTGTTTCATCTCTCCTATTTCTTTTTGAAAAATTGAGTAAATCATTACTCTTAACCAAAAATTTTCATTTAGCACCCTTATGTCTTGGAGCCCTCCTACACTTTCTCTCTGGTCCTCCAGATCCAGATTGCCACAATCTTTTAAATCCCGAAATCTCTTTTTTATCTTTTTTTTTTTGTTCTTCTATCCGGTTCTGTCCAAGAGCCAGGTGATGATCTCACAAGTGGTCTGCGATTACTGGAGGTACCTGTGTGCCTCTCACCCTGATCCTTCTTAAAAAAACTTGTTCCTTTTTCCTCTAGCTCACGCCTTTCGCCTGACCCATTCTTCCTACTATACTGCAACTCATTTGATCTAGTCTGCCTACCTTCAAAATGATTCGATATATAGCTTGAACTAATGTTATCAGAACTACTGGATCTTATCTCCATCTCGTCAATTTTCCTATGATGATAAAGTCTAACTTGATCTACATTGACTGTTATTCTTTTTCCCGATCTTCAAACCACTAAATTATTCTGTTTTACCTCTACTACTCTATAAGGGCCTTCAAATTTTGGTTTAAACTTCGCTACCACATTTTGTGCTGCCGAACTTAAAGGATACGTTTTCACCAGGACCAATCTGAACACACATCTCGCCTACGTCTATTATAATATTTCGCCCACTTTTCATGCTTTACCTTACTGTTTCGTCTAGCTTCATCAAATAGTTTCTCAGTATCCCCTACGGCAAACTCAGTTCCGTCAGATACCATCACTAATTTTTGAAATGGGGTAATCAATTTTCGACCTAAAAATAATTCTGCAGGGGTTTTTCCTGTCGTTTCATTCACTGCCGTTCGAATAGCATAAGCGAACTCAAGTAAGAACTGGTCCCAAGTATCATGTTGATCATTCACATAATTTGCAATCATTTGCACAAGATAGCGATTCACACGTTCGGTTCTATTCGCCTAAGGTCTATCTATATACAACAGTCTTCACATGCCTTATGCCTAATCTGTTACTTAAATGTTCAAAAAATATCAGATATAAATTGGGAACAGTTATCACTTATTAATTTAATTGGAGCTCCATAACGCGATATATAATTATCATATAAACTATCAGCTATTATTCGAGCAGAGGCCTTTTTAAAGGGTATGACCTCCGCCTATTTACTGAAGTGATCCGAAATTACTAAAACATATGGGTTACATCTCACTCGTGATGTAGGGTACGGACCTAACAAATCCAACGTAACTATTTCGTTTGAATAATTTGATACTATCGGAATTAAGTTACCAGCTGGTAACGTGTTTTTATAATTATTAACCTAGCGCATGTGGCATGTAGAGACATATTGTTCAATAAATTTTCTCATATACGGGAAATAACAAACGTCCCTTATTTTATGGTAAGTTTTAAAGCGTCCTAAATAACCTGCCTTGGGCTTGTCGTGAAATTCACTCATTATTTCACTTCTTAAGGACTTTCTAATGTATACTCGCATTTCACCCAGCGTCGTTGCGTATTTCGCATAAAACAACAAGCCCTCAATCATCTTAAAATCGCGAGACCAGTTCTCACATACTGTCGCATTAACCGAGCTATCTTCTAGGTTTTCCAGATATCTATAGATATGACCTAATTCCGGGTCCTTTCTTTGCACTTCGATTAACTGTTCACGCGACGAAAGTACCAAATCCCCAATTATTGCACAATTAACATTTTCTTCTATTATACTTTCAACAGGGTTTATCGATAAAACGTCAGCCACCGCATTTTGGTTTCCTGGACGGTGTGTTCCTATTCTATATTAAATTCCGCTAATTTGAGAACCCACCTTATCAACCTACTTGACAAATTTTTACCATTTGTTAAACGTGTCAATGCAGCATGATTGGTTATAACTTTTACTGGCAGTGAACCTCAATACGTTCTGAATTTATTCAGAGCCCAAACTACCGCTAAGCACTTGTGACGGGCTCACGCGTTTTTTCATTAACATGTCCTCTTGGGTTCTTTGGGGCCGGAATGAATGGCAACTATTTTCCAACCAACCCAAGAAGTAAAGCGTGAAGAAAAGATGCAAATTAGGAAGCTTTTAAATAACAGAAGCTTAGAGTAAGCCAGGTGGTATTTGGGGAATGTTATGATAGTCCGTATTTCAAGTGTGAAGAGGTTTTAGGAAGTTAAGTGAAAGCCAATAGATGTTACCCGTGACAGAGAGCCCTTAGGTCAAGGTGCATACCATTGCATGCCAGTGAACCGCAACTTCAACTAGGATCAGACAGATTGATACTTCGTTCGACATTAAAGATAGGAGTGATTATCTAAATATTCGGATCTGTTATTGCATTGAAATTAAGCTTAAGCGAGTTAGTTAATGATAGTGGTCCGAGTTACGTTATTTCGGTATTATATATTGTATGTTTAGCCACCGTAGATTCTCTCACATATCATGTTATTATCTAACATGTTAAAGGTTTAAGTTAAGATCTTAATAAAGTCATATTAAGATCATAGCAGCTTCTAGTTCTTTTATTCCTGCACCTCTAGCTCCCGCTGATAATCTAGAAGAGCACCCGAGGGGGCACCCTTACACACTCTCTTTCCGTTACTGTATAGTTTCTCTCTGCACTACTAAGCGTGCGGGAGGCATATACCACTGGCCTCTGTTCCTGATTAAGAACCGCGCCTATGCCTATTGAACTGGCATCCGTAAACAACTCAAATGGCTTTTCGAAATCGGGTAATTTTAAAATTGGAGCTTCCGTTATAGCCGTTTTAACCACGTCAAATGCCCTCTGTGCCTCTACTGACCAACAAAACTTTTTAAATTTCTTTTTCAAATTATAAAGGGGTTCGCATAGATCGGCATAATTCTTAATAAACTTCGAGTACCACTGGGACATACCTAAAAATTTGGATACCTCTTTAGAATTCCTGGGGGGTTCATCTCAACTATAGCTCGAACCTTTGTCTGGTCCGTTTTAATTCCCTCCTTACTAATAATCAAACCTAAATATTTCAATTTATCACAACCAAATTTACACTTTTTCTAGTTCAGTGTTAATCCTGCTTTTTTTTCTTGTAATAATCCAAAAATCTCTCTTAAATGTTCGACATGGTGAGTGAACGATGGAGACGAAACAATTACGTGATCCATATAAACATTCACAAACCTCCCTATCACCAGTTTCAAAATAATGTCAATCGCCTTCTGAAAGTTGGGAGCCGCCCCTGACAGCCCGAAGGGCATACGCCGGAATGTGTACGTACCATTCTTCGTTACGAAGGCCGTCTTAACTATATAACTGGGGTCTACCAAGAGCTGAAAATATATATACCCCTATCTTAGATCCAGGGTCGACATAATTGTCATACGGGGGATATTCGTTATCAAATCATCAATTAAAGGTAAGGGATATCGTGGATAATTCGTAATGGCATTCACCTTTCTGTAGTCCACGGCAAATCGATACGCTTCCGGATTATTCGGTGGTAACCCATTATTTTTTCTACACAGCACAACTGGCGACGCGTATGGAGATTGAATTGGTATTATTGCTCCCTCTTTCAACATTTTCTCCATATGGTACTCTAAAATGTTTTTCTTAACCCTGTCATAACGATATGGCCTAGAAATAACTGGTGGCTTATCCCCCATATCAATCTCATGATAAAAAACATGTGTGAGCCCCGGTTTGTCTGAGAACAATCCTTTAAAACTATTAAATAAATCTTGCAACTCCTTTTTCTAACTTTCTTCCAACCCTGTTTTAGTAAGATCTATTTCCTCAATTTTTTCAATCTGCGAACCCAGGATTGCCAACGCTTTCCGATCTGGAGACACCGTGGAGAGAGGATGCTGAACAGCTGCGTTATGCACCGTCACACTGGTCCTGCACCGGGTATTATGGTATGGGGCGGTATTGGATATCACTCTCGCCCTCCTCTAGTACGCATTGTCGGTACTTTAAACAGCCAGCGCTACATCTCCGAGGTGTTGGAGCCCAGTTGTCCTTCCTTACCTTCAGGGTTTGGCCACAACCATATTTCAACAGGATAATGCGCAACCACACGTGGCACGCATTGTCAAAGGTTCTTCGTCAATAACCAGATTGAATTGCTTCCCTGGACGGCTCGTTCTCTGGATCTTTCGCCGATAGAAAACATGTGGTCCATGGTTGCTCAACGATTGACCCAGATTACACCCCCAGCTGCCACACCAGATCAACTTTGGCAATGTATGGAAGCTGCTTGGTCTACTGTACCCCAAGAACACATCCAAAGTCTCTTTGAATCAATACTGAGGCGTGTGGTAGCGGTGATCTCCAACAATGGCGGCTACTCGGGCTACTGATTCTGGCAGGAACCCCACTTCACAGAAGTCTATAAATTTAATCATTTGATTCTTGGTCAACATGTTATCTACAAAATAAATTTTGTGTAGCTATCTCTTGTCTTTCTTGGTGTTGCATTTACGGTGGCCAGCAGTGTATATATAAATGAGTACAACTCACAATCTCACAAACCTAGGGACAAATCGTCTCGACAGATGGCCGCATTTCGACTAAATGACTTAAATGATTGTTTATAGTGTTAGACCCAGGCCTAGACATGGGCAATGGCCATCACATAATAACACAGTCTCACCACTTTTGCCAACTGACATGCAGTTTAAATTCCCTGTTTTTCGGAAAATATGTGCTGTCTTGCCACCGAAATTCCCAGTTTTTTAATATATGCTTGGGAAATAGCATTTAACGATTAAGTTTATTCGGATCATGATCTTAATGAGAATAACTCAAGAACGAGACTAGCCGAGGCCTTGGGCCCGGGCCCAGTTGACCCATGCCTTAAAACGTCCCTGTCACTAATTTAGCTGTTTCTTTATTTTTCTAAATTTTATATTAGTATTTGATTTAAAGCTCTTTCAAATTTTAACGTGAACTATTTTTGCTGAAATACGAAGGGCAAGTTTAATTGATAGTCGAAAAACTTGTCGGTTTTCCCGTGTTGTCAAAATCCCTTTTCTTCCAGATCATTTTTTATTTTGTTTGAATCATTCTAATTATGACATTGTGAATGGTAGTTTTAGAATGCTTCCTTAACCAGGCTACTGCTCCCCTTCAAATTTATCAGCATACTTAAAAATTATATTTTTTTCTCATTTCGCTCTTAAGCTATTTACCCGGTGGTTTCTTGAAATAAATCGTAGATAGCACAATCAAAACCTGCACCTTTGCTTCTAAGGAAATACTTTCACGAATTACTAATGTATATGTTTTGTAACTACAGTAAGACCCCGCTTAACGCGGGGGGTATATGTTGCATCAAAGTAGAGCGTAATATGAAACAGCGTTAAACGAGGTTATCTCCTCATATAAATAATGGGGTTAGGGGAAGATAGGTAGAAAATTGGTCAGGTATTTTACCATTAAATTTATTATGTTTTTTAACAATAAAACAAAAATTTATTTTTTACAAATATAGAAACATAATAAACGAATATATATATATAAAATTCTAAGTCAGTATGTTTACATTTCAGATCTTTTAGTCTCTTCTGTATTTCCAATTTTCTGCCCTTTCATCATCGGTGCTGTGATTTTTCTCCATCAGTGTGACATGTATCTGAGAGTATCTAAGCACGGCTGTGAACTAAAAATGAACTTCTTTCACTTGAATAGTATTTGTTTGTTCCAAATAAAATTTGTGCAAAAAATGCATACGAAAATTTTGTACAGATTGCAACAATACAGATCTAAGGAAAAAAGAGGGCTGCTACACGACTCAAGTCCGTGTAAATCATTGGGGTTGTAATATCAGTTCAAGATCTTTTTGTTGCACGTTGGATTTGTAACTAGAATCCATCAAGCTCGGGGCCCCTACTGGTGTTGGAGATTTCTGGCGGCCGCCAGGTCAGCCAGCCACTTAATCCGCTTCTGCTGATTGGGCATGGGTTGCTCGGGGAAAAAAGGGTGAATTGCTCTAAATTTTCTGCTGGTTTGGATAGTGTTGTTCATGGTGGAGTTAAAAATTCAATGTCAGTGAGCTTATTAATGTTAGAAACATTACGGTTTCCAGGAATAAAGCAAGAGAGCATGTCTTAGAATTTATTCCTATTCTTGTTAGGAAAAGAGAGAACTCATGGTTAGGGAGGTAATATTAACTTCCAGATTCTTCATGTGTGAGAAAAGATATGATGTTGATTGCACATTTAAAGGACTGTTAAAAGGATGCAGTTGTCTCTAGTGTTTGTGTGTGTGTGGAGGGAGAGAGTAATTGTTGCATTTATCGATGATTGGCGTAGTGTTGTTTTATTTGCTCACTATTCGAAACAGTAAGCAGTTGAAGGGGTAAGGTTTTCCTTCTTAGAGGTGTTTTGTAATTTTTAGAGCAGCTTCGTTGATTTGCAGGATGTTCCCCTCACACAGTCTCAGTGTATTTAGTCTTCTTTTTTAATTTTTTTGTGTAGTCTCTTACTTAGTGATTTCCACACTTAGCACATCTGGGGGGAGGTGCAAATGCAGTATTTTGAAGAGTGATGAAAAAAACCTGGCATCTGAAACACTGAAGGGGATAATATTCGTTCCTAAACATCTCAATTATTATTCCCCTGTAGTTGAGCTCAGATGTTGCAAATGATTTTATTCTCAGAATTTTGTAGAGAGGAGTAAGAGAGTTATTCATTGTACGACATTCCTCAGCTAGAGTTTTGTACTTTTTTGTAACTTCTCAACTAACTCCCTTCCTCGTATAACGACTTTCAGCTACTTTTCTTCGGGTAGCATCTACACTATTAACATTCTTAGGTAAACAAAATGAATGTAGCTTAATTTTCTCACGAACCTTAAGACGCAGAAACTGGCCGAAGGTACCAAAATTTCGGGAATGATCCGAGGAATCCGTTTTGAACATTTATATTCCGATATTCCAATTAGTTAAAAAGATATTAATTAAAAACCTTAAAACGCATTAAAACGTATAATTTGTACCATTTATCACCGCCAGGGGAAAATTCGGAACTTTTTTTTCAGAGGTTTTTAAAACACAATCTAATTTTTTTCATGAAACTCACACAAAAAATAACTACAGATTCGTAAAGATCATTTATTTCGCCACGATATGCCATAATTTATTTTACAAAATAATCATATTTTGTATTTTTTACGATTTTTTTCAAATGAGTCGAAATCGGTTCCTTTATTTTGAATAAGAATCATAAGCTGTTCCGCTCTGACTTTCTTTTACGTTAATGAAAAAAATACTTTACACTAAAAAAAAGTTCATGCTTTTCTTTTTTTTTCCGCATGTAGAACAATATTATACGTAATTTGTACAAAGATTGATAAAATATCTTAAAAATTACGGTTAAAAAAAACAATGTGTTTTTCAATTTTTTTCCCTTTTGCGATAATTATGTAAACATTACTTTTTTTGTAAAGTTTTTTGTTTAAAAATTACCGTTGTTTTCAATCGATATATGAAGTTTGAAAGCATTAACTTAAAAATGAAGCCCGAAAAAAAATAGTTTACTTTAACGAATAACGAAATGGCGTATTGAAAAAAATCTACCTTTATTTAAAAGCTCAATTCAATGCTCGTCCTCAGAGTAAGTGACAGCTTAGTTGTTTAAAGCGCTGCTTTATAAAACAGTAGTTCCCAGGTTCCAAACTGAAGAGGAAGAGACTTTCCATTTCACATCACGCTACTTTTTAAAGTTTAAAATTCTTTTAGTGGAATGAAAAAGGTTAAAATTAAAATGAAATATCAAAATGTTTTTATCAGATCGTTTTTTTAAATGTTTTTTTCAGTACATGTATATATATAGGCTTCCCCCATACTGTTTTTTTTAACTTATATATTTATATGTTTAATCAAACGTTCAGAAAAAGACAATCATTTCAATAGATATCTGTTAATTTTTCTTTCGTTTATTACATATAAAGGGTGTTTTTTTAGAGGTATAGAACTTTAAATTGCAATAAAACAACGATGTATTATTCGATTGACATGAATTTTTTTTTATTCGAAAAATAATCTTGTGGCATTACATTTTAAATATGATCAAGCAAGGCGTAGATTCGTCGAATGGGCCCAAAACGAGATTGCCGTTGTTCCCGATTTTCATAAGCGAATTTTGTTTAGCGATGAAGCGCACTTCTGGTTGAATGGCTACGTCAACAAACAAAACTGCCGCATTTGGAGTGAAGCTAATCCACAAGTGTATGTCGAAACACCGTTACATCCAGAAAAACTGACTGTTTGGTGCACTTTATGGGCTGGTGAAATCCTTCTTCAAAAACGATGAAGGCCACAACGTTACAGTCAATGGTGATCGGTATAGAGCCATTATCACCAGTTCTCTCCCTCCCACTGTCTCCTTCCATGTCCACCAATCAGGATGCACGATAACCAACGCAGGCAAACATCAAGCGCCCAATACACTAAGTATGGGACGGAGGAACGCTTCGCGTTCCAGTGCCCAATGATGTCCAGCGACCGTATAGAGCCATGATTACTAACTTTTTCATTCCTGAATTGAACAATCATGATGTCCAGGAGCTGTGGTTCCAACAAGACGGCGCAACATGTCACACAGCTCGTGCCACAATCGATTTATTCAAAGACACGTTTGGTGACCGCCTAATTTCACGTTTTGGACCTGTGAATTGGCCTCCAAGATCTTGTGATTTAACACCGCTAGACTATTTTTTGTGGGGCTATGTAAAGTCATTGGTCTATGCGGATAAGCCACAAATGCTTGACCATTTGGAAGACAACATTCGCCGTGTTATTGCCGATATACGGCCACAAATGTTGGAAAAAGTCATCGAAAATTGGACGTTCAGATTGGACTACATCCGAGCCAGCTGTGGCAGTCATATGCCAAAAATCATATTTACAATGTAATGCCACAAGATTATCTTTCGAATAAAAAAAAATTCATGTCAATCGAATAATACATCGTTGTTTTATTGCAATTTAAAGTTCTATACCTCTAAAAAAACACCCTTTAGAAATTTGATTTTAATAAATATATATATGTTTTTTTAAAGGATTATTTCCATTATTTCAATACGAAATTAATTCTTTTTTAATTAAAAAGTACATCGCCTATTTAAGAAAATAAGTGGAATGGAACAAATTTCGAAAAAGGGAAATTTTTTGACATAATTTTAGAAATCACTCACATTGTGCGCGTACAAACACACAACGCTGGGCTAAGCGGTGGAGGGGGAAGTCATTTTGAAAATTAGTATTAGAAGTTCTGATTTTGTGAAAGAAAGGGAAAATTTATAACGGTAGAGATATCCCGTGAAACGCCGGGCCATGCAGCTAGTATATATAAAATGGCTGAATAGATAAATCTTGATTATAAGGGATGAGCCAATATAATAAAGGGGAAAAAATGCGAGGAAGGGATTCTTAACTAAGTCCACTAGTTAATTAAAACACGTTTATTAAACAAAAACATTTGCATACATAACTAAAGGATAAAAATTTAGATCAGAATTAAAAAATCGGAGTACATGCTCAAAAGTTCTTACTGTTCAGAAGCTTGGCCAACACTGAATATTTTTCTACCCGCTAGAGGGCGTGAAAGTCTTTCTGCTGTTAACATGGGAAGAGTGTAAACCAAGGGTGGTTACTTGATGGAATAATACTAAATCTCAAGTAATTTTTACTATTAAAGTTTTAAAAATTTCTTCAAAAAGTAATTTAAACATTTACTTTTATTAAAAGTTGCACAGAGAAAACACTGAAGAATATAATTCAAAGGCAAATGATATGTCATTACATAATTCAGGGATATGGTCATTTAGAATTTTCTTTGTATGAATTAAAATATTCCATCCTCTCTAATATCCGTCGTGTAGAGAGGTCGATGCCCGTTAAATCTGTCAAAGCTCAAAGTCCTCACGTTGACATGATGTAATAGTTGGTAGAATGTGGTGTCAGCACAGGTGTTGTCCTCGTTATTTCACCGAGGCTTAAATTTTAAGATCCATCGCAATAGTCCTCACGTTGTTTTAAAGTACGACGTTAAAAAAAATCAAACCTATCTCATGGCATTTTCTTACTAACTTTGGGTTCTATCAAATACTTCGCCTACAACAGCAGTTCTTAAACCGTGGTCCGCAGAGCCCCTGGACATCCCCGGGGTGCCACGTAGGTCTCTCATTTAATATTAAGATTTCCCTTCCTTACAGCTCCTGAAAGGCTACGTGGAAAAATTGAAAGATATGCCAACCTAGACTATAGATCACTAAATTACCTCTAATGAAAAAACTTTCCTTAAAGGAAAATAAGAAGTCTAAAAATTAATGTATAAGTAGAGCAGAGGCAGTCTAAGGATTATTGAGGAACCTTTAAATCACTCAGCCATGTGTTGAGAGTCAGGAAGGGCGCATAAAAGGGGCCGCGACGATCAAAAGTTTAAGAACCGCCGGATTACAATATTTTATGCTCTACTGTAGCTGTTTTGTTCTCTCTCTCGCATAAAGGTCCTGACTTATTTATCTAATATCCAACAATCATATCCCTTTATCCAAAAATCTGCCGGAACGACTCCTTTCTCCCATGGCTGTAGTAAAGGGAGATTTGATATACTTTCTCTCAACCCCGCCTGACCATGACCGATTTCGGACTTTTGTCTTGATCATGGAGAAAACTAAGTAGATTGTAGCAACTCTAACCTGAACTTCCCTACAGAACTAAACATTGAGTTCAGCTTCCTCAATGAATGAGAATATCTGACGACTACCTCATTGTACTCAAGAAAGCGGAAGAATGCATTAGTTAGCCAATGAAATATCACTTACTAACGATGGAAGAACAGAGATCTACTCTAAATCATCTCTAAAGGATATCTTGACGAGATTTAAATTTTCAAAACTCAACAACCAAGAGCTAGCTGACTTAAATGTAGCTCTCAAGCCAAAGATTCTTGCATAAGAGTTGTTCTCCACGGCGATTATTATTGTGTTACTCCTAGTGCTGCGGTAGCCCAGTGGTCAATGTATCGGATCATGGCAGGCCTGCCATGAGTTCGAGCTCAGTACCACCGAAGATACGCTGTGTAGGGCATCAATGCACGTAAAATTTGTCGAGAGCTGAAACGTCCTCCCTTTGGTGCGGTGTGGTAGTTAGGAGAGGGGGTGCTAGCTCAGGTGTCGTCCATGTCACTTGACCATGGTTCAAAATTACGTGGTCCGTCGCCAAAAGCCCTCGTATAGCTGAACAGAACGACGTTAATATTCACTCACTCAGATTGTTACCCCAAGTGATTATTCGTTAGAAGAGTCTCAAATCGTCCACCCTCCAGTGAAAAAAGTGCATCTTTTAAAAAAGTTCATAAAGAGACACAACTACATGTGCCAAAGTAAGCTCCAAAAATAAGATCTTTTGGATGAAATGGAACATGAAGAAATATAGCCACCGTACGACACTTCCACCCCAAATCAGCATCCCGGTATCACTGTACCAAAAGAACATACCCACCTCCGATCACTGCTCATAAAATAAGGAAAAATTATGAGGTATTATCTTTTGTTTCCAAAATTTGGGAAGGAAATTAAAAGGACGGATTTATTTTGTTCCAAAATGAATCTCAAAACGCACATGTATTCATTTGATTTAAAAACATAAATAGTAAACAGAGAGAAAGAGGTTTTCTTTTTTAATAAAGTGAGAAATATCAGAAAATGTGCATAAAATTTAGAAACATGTTCGGTTCAATGAAGCGTAGTTATAGCTCATAAAAAAAATCGTTGCAAATATTTCTGTTTTTCAAATAAAGATTAAAATGAGTAGCATGATAAAATATGCTACTCTCTACAGCCGGGGTAGGCATTAAGTCGACCGGTGGACCGCCAAGACATTTTGGGGTGACCGCCTTCACATAAAATCTTAGACGCGCATACTAAAAGAAACACAGGTGATTACCAAGATAATGAAAACACCCGTGAATAAAACTGCAAACCAAATTTGAGAGACGTTATCAAGAATTTACTAGACTAGAATCCAACAAAAGTTGCATTCATGGGTTATTCATTTGGCAATGTTGATGTGAAAAATATAACTAAATATACACTAGCTAGAAAAAGTCTGCGTTCATATACTATTGCTTACATGAACAATGAAAAAAAATTTAAACTGGAATTTAAAAAACAAATTTTAATTAGATTTTATTTAGTTCATCTCTCATTTTAAGTATTCAGAATAACAAAAGTAAATTTGGTTTGCCTTCATAGATTTTAAAATAAAGACAAGTTTGTAGCGATAACAAAAATTAAGTAGAAAAAGTCTGCTTTCACTGTTTTAGCAGTAATTATAAAAAGTATTTAAAAGAGAATAATGAGCTATTTAGTAGCTTGTTGGTTAATCTCATCATTTGTTAACCTCCTGAAGTCGTTTCGGCATTGAACTAACAAATCTTGGGATTTTTTCAGCACTTATCTTTTCCCATTGGTCCTTAAGAACACCACTCTTCAGCATATCCTTGTTAGATACATTGTGTTGACGAATCCTGCATTCCAACAAATCTCATAGGTGTTCTGTAGGATTCAGATCAGATGACTGTGGGGTCATGTGCAGTTGATTTGGGACATTATACAAGATCCAGTTTCACAATCTCAGCGGTGTGCTTGGGATCGTTGTCGTGTTGAAAACGAAATGATTATCATAAGCCGAGTTCGGTGGCACTTTCCTTTAAATTGTTTTTTAGGACATCAAAATAATCATATTTGTACATAATTGATTATATATACTTCACCTTGCCAACATCATTGCTCACCATGCACCCCCACACCATGACTCCACCGCCGCCGTGCTTTACCGTAGGTACTAAATGCTCTTTTTGAAGCGCTGTGCAAGGTTTTCTCCAGAATAATTTACAACCTTTTATGCCGAAGATACAAAATTTGCCCTCCTCAGAGAATATCACAGTCCTCCAGAACTCAAAAGGCTTATGTATATGATTTTTTTCATAAGCTATCCGCTTAAGCCGGTTGGTCATTGAAATATAAGGCTTTCTGCGAACCACTCGACGATGGTATCCGGCCTTTTTCAAGATTTTTCTTACAGTATTCGCCCAAATATATATATATTTTTGTTAAACTGCTCGTGAATGTCTGTTGCTATTTAAGTTGCAGACAAACACGGATTTTTTTCACCATTGATGTCATACTTCGTTTTTCTCTGATTGTGAGTTTAGATGGACGACTTAAAAGAGGTTTGGATGTGTAAACTCTTGTAGATTTAAAGTTATAAATAACATGCTGGATAGATGAATACTGCCGTCCAACGGATCTGGCTATATCCCGACGACTTTTTCCATCTTTTCACATTGATTTTACGCTCATTGGTACTAATTCCCTTCTTTTTATTTTCCATGTCCTTGAATTGCTTTGTATCTCACAAAAACGTAACAATTATTGCGACATAATTTTCTTAAGCTATTTTACTTGATAACTAAATGCAAAAACGCTGTTGCCTGTTGATACAAATTCCAAGAACCAAGAATATTCAAATAGTGAACACAGACTTTTTCTGCCGACTATTTATGCATTTTGCTACAAAACTCCCGTTAGCTTAAGTAGTTTTAATTAAAAATTAACGAATTCTTGCATGCTCAATATTTAAATAATAGTAAACAAATTTGTGAAATTTTGTTAGAAAAAAAATTATATTTCTATTAAATTTTACCTTTGCTATATGATTTCTTATGGGTGAATGCAGACTTTTTTCTAGCAAGTGTGTATGTTACATGTTTTCTTTATCTCTCGAGCTATAAAGCTTTTCTCTTTCAAAAGGAAGTAATTTGTAAAGAACAACTTTTGGAATCTATTGGTCGAAGTAAAGTATCCCAATTTTAAAAAAGCTGCAATTTTCATTTAACATAGTTCTTTCGCTCCTCTACCTACCTGTGAGAATCTACATTTTCAACGAAGAATATAATTAAGACAGCATATTCCCGTTTCACAGACGACCACTTAGAATCCAGTGTAAGATTAGCAGTTAGTAATATACCGAGACTCAAGATTGGGGCAGATAATATCAAGACTAAGTCGTCTATTGAGACTATAGCTATAAAAACTAATTTTAAGGGAAAATTACTTAATTTGTGATGTATTGTGAATTGTTTGAAAATGCATCATTTGATATTAAATTTATAGGTACATTTATTATGTTTGTATTTTGCGTTTTACTTAAAACATAGTTTTAAAAGAGTAAGTTTTGTTTTTCTTCAGTAGTTATGTAGGCAAGTATACACATTCTGTATTTATTATTGTTGTAATACAAATACTGTGTTGGTTTTTTTTTTTTTTTTTTTTTTTTGCTTGTCACAACTACGTCACATGGTGGACCGCGACACCTTGAAAAAATTAAAAGTAGACCGTGCCATGTAAAAGTCTGCCCACCCCTGTTCTACAGGATAGTGAAGCCAGAATATAATATATTAATGTTCAGTACTTTTAGATCTGAACAAATATTCTGAATTTGGATCCTATTCATTCACATTAACCAAAGACAGCCTTAAAATAAAGGTATGAAAAATGGACAAATGGTTGTAAGATCCTGGCTTTGATATTCTTTATACAAAGGAGCAACATTTTATTTACCATACAAATTATTTCTCCATTGAGGAAATGTTGCGACTCTGGCATCTGATGATTGGATGAATTGAAAAAGCACAAGAAAAATTTTTGCATCATGTGAAGAATCTGATGACCATTTGAATTTGACCGTGATGATCTACCTTACCGTGATTATGAAAAGAGTAAAAGGGCACAATATACAAAGATAAAAAAACAGACTAATAAAACTACAAAATTTTTCAGCTATATTTTAGAGCGGGTAGTAGCGGTTTTTGAAAACTGAGGTGGGCACATTAGACCTTGGTCCTCATGGGCTGTTGCACTACTGAGTTTTCTTTTTTTTAGTAACAGTAATAAAATTTTTATCTGAGAGAGGTTTACCAATACGAGGTCCTGAAGAAAAATGGGGCTCTCCACGTAATGGATATTTTATGGGTCTCATGGAACTTGTTTCAAAATTTAATCCTTTCTTGAAAGAACATTTCATGAAGCGTCAAAATGGTGCGATAAATACTACTTATCCAAAACTGTATATGAATATTGTAGCTCATGGAGAAAAATGATTTTAAATGTATTGTTGAGCAGTTAGCAGCGTAATGATAATAAATAATGACCCCAATTGCAGACTTCAGGCCAAACATTGCCCACATGGATCAGTTAGCAATAATATAACAGAAACGTATTCACATGATTTATAACTTTTCTACAGATCGAAAATCACACCAAAGAGACGATATTTACAAAAGTATATCATTTTTAAACGATTAAGACTTATTACTGAAAACATCCGTGGGCAATCATACGATAACGCATCTAATATCAAAGGAAAATACAAACACGAACTAGCAGATTTTTCCCCTTGTATTGCATATTCTTTAAATTTGATTGAAATGGTAGAAGAGTATTTATCGTAGTGGAAATAGAATATTTCGGAACTATCAACAAATGTGCACCTTTTTCTCCGCATTCCCACACTGTTAGCAAATACTAAGTGAAAGAACATCTCTGACATTTTCACTAAAAAATTTAAGCATGAACAGACAGTCTTCGCATTACAAGTCAGTTCACAAGCGGTCAGTTAGCAATCAAAAAATACTCTATGCTCTAAGTGTATATTTGATGTAAGCTCTGAAGATCAAAATGTAAATTAGAGGTAAAATGCTTATGTAGGTGGCTCACGAAGTGGAAGAGCAGCTGTTTTATCTATAATATGGGAAATGATTTTGGAGCGATTTAATACCCTTAACAAAATATTACTAACTCCAGGTTTATATATATGCAAAAGATACACTTTATTCCATTTACTGGAATATTATTTATTAAATCCTTATGTAAAGATTATAAATAAAAATTAATAGATTTTCAGGATAAAATGCCATAAATGAGTACAGAAATTCATGAGCATCATTAAAATTTTCTTCAAAGAGTAGGAGCAAAAATATATTTGAATGGAGAAAAAGAAAGATATTTTTAATAGAAAGGATAAGTTTCGCATATAGAGGTGTTTAATGTTCTATAAGATAAATTGGGAGTTGAACTTGCAAAAAACAAGTATATACAAAGTCTGGGAGATAAGTTCTTTTTTTTTTTTTTTTATAAACTTGAGAAAAAAGAGCTTGAATATTGAACCTAAAACATTAATGTTGGTTATGCCATTGTATAAAAATGATATTGACGAAGAAATACTAAGTGAATGTAGTCAACATAAGCATAATTTAGAAATAGCATGTTTGGAACAAAACAACTCTATTACTGCTTCTAAAATGTTAGAACTAGATTTTGAAAACAGTCTCACTGAAACATTTCCAAGTCTACACAATTCTTAAAATTTTTAAACAATAATTATAATAAGTTGTGAAACAAAACAATCTTTTTCAGAAATGGCCTATACCAAAAATTAGCACAGGTCAACAATGTTGGATGAATGGTTAAAACAGCCTTTCATTTCTGTCCATAGAACAAGTTATGATAATATCCACTCCAAATGATGAAGCAATTAGAGAATGAATGTATCAGTAAAGTACAAAAGAGAATTTTTTTTAAAAAAATTTGTACTATATATAATTATTTATAATTAACAAAGCCTTAGAATGAATTTCATTTTTTTTTTTACAATTTAATAGAATTTTACTTCAACATCTGTTGTTCTACTTGTTCTTTTGTTATAATAATCTCCAAAGAGACAAGCTATTTTAGAAAGCTTCACATGAGGCCGGGCCCAGAAATACAGTTAGCTGTTGGAACCCAAAAAATCATGTGATTCACTACTGCTACTTAATCCCCTTTTACAAGTATTAAATTTTCTCTTTTATTATTATTTCTTCCAAAAACATATTCAAGGGAGAAATGAGCAAATTCATGCAATTTAATCATAAATTGCCTTACAATGAAATATGAAAATTATTTTATATACCTTAAGAAATATTTCCAAAACACACTTGAACAATCTTATTAAAGGATTCAAATATACTTCTTCCACTACAATAGAAAGCATTCTGTTTTTGTTTATTAACAATGCTTTTAGAATTATTTTACTATTATATAGAGGATTAGAAAATTGAAAAACACAGTTATATCCATTTCAAAATAAAAGAGATGTAAAGGATTTTTTTTCAGATAATCACTTTTTTTTTTAAAAAAATTAACAAAGAAGGTTTGGGGCTATCAATGAACAATGAGAACTGGAACATCTCATTAATTTTACTCAAAATATTAGAATATTTATTAAGTAATTAAAAATTATAGAGGTATTCCAGATATAAAAGCAATATATTTCTGTTTCAATAAATAAGTATTTATGCATGTACATATTCATCAAATCAACATAGATAGCTCTTTGATTACAAATTTGTTTCATAAAACACAGAATGCAGTCAATTCTCAAGATCACTAGCATTTTGTTTCATCTAGTTTTCCTTATGATTTAAAGGCACAGACAATATATATTAACTAGATGTTTATGTTAATGACAAGAATAATCAAAAACGTGCTTTATAATCATGTATGAACTAAAGTAATTGTACATTAGAAACCATTTTTAGATAAAACTAGTACACTTAAAACAAAACAAAAAAAAATATTTAAAAAGAGTTTAAGTGTTGTAAGGAGAAATTTGAAAAGGAATATATAACACTTCGTTATACACATAGTATATGATTTTATTACACTCTTTTAAAATATCACATATCAGCAATAGCAACTGTAAAGCAATTTAATAATAATTTTCAAAAGCATAATTTGAATTCTTAACAGAAAATAATAGAATTCTATTTTGTAGAAACAGCTTTATCAATTTAATAAAAGAAATATATAATGAATTTAATCAATAAAAATAGATAATGAGCAGTATAAGTTATGTAAATAATTAATAATCATCTTTCATAATAGTAAATAAGATTCATAATAACAATTGAGAGAGAGAGAGAGAGAACAGCGCTTTATATTAATTTAAAAACAAATAAAATTTTAATATAGCTCATGAATAGAATAAGATGTTATTTACCCAAGTCTGAAATATAGAAGTTGTAAATACATTTTATTTTGCATTGCTTTTATTTTTCAGTTTTTCTTACTTTCTGAATACTTCATTCAATCCATGCAAACTGAAGTAATTAAAGTACATTGATAAAAATTAAATACTTGTATTGTAAAAGCAAAATAAAGCTAAAAACAGTTATAAATGCAAAATACTTTGATAAGAATATTCAAAGATAAATTATTTAGTTCCACACAATTATGCATACATTTTTAAAAAACACAGCAAAACAAATAACTGAAATGAGTTGTAGTGCAAGAAAATAAAATAAAACGCATACACAACCATACATAAAAACAAAACATTTTACAAGCAAAGTATAAGGTACATTTTATTATTTCGAGTTAAAAAATATTTTAACTTAATCTCACATATTCTATAAATTCATGAAACAATATATTCCCTTGTAAAGATGTTGCTAAATATTTTAATACATTGTTATACTTTGCTTTAAAGACCAGACTAATTCTAATATAATTATGAACTTTAATGTGAAGCAATGCCATTCAGTACAAATCTAGCACAGAAAAATTATCAGTTAACAATGGAAATTATAACAAAATCAAGTAAAAACTTTGACTCTAAGGTCTATTAAGCTCTTTATTTTGCATCTATGCATTTCCCGCAAAATAACAGGTCTACACAATTTGACTCCTAATGTTATTTAAATAAATAACAATGGTTTCCCAATACAGAAATAGCAGCAGCATGCTTTGATGAAATAGTTACTCACTTTCAAAGCAAAATCTCCATACTACTTCTCACATGTATATATATAATCTATTTTTTTCCCTTACTTGTTTCACTTAATAGAACTAATCTTTGAAATACAAAAACCATTCATTACCAATCCAAATTTTTTCTACTGTTTAAATACACAGTACAACTTGAAACCATCTTTCAATAAAAAAAAAAAAAAGCACAACTACTGAAGCCTTATAATTTGTACTTTATCAATTTCTTTGATTACTTCACTAAAATGTCATTTTTGTAAATATGTATAAATATGCTTTGAATTTATGAGCTACAGATATATTTTTCATAAAACATAACTGGACAAAAATCCAAATCATTCAGCAAAATTAAAAGCAGTTTAAGATTTCAATTAATGTAACACTCATCTAAGCACATAACACTTTTATGGATAATTAACTACAAAAAAAAAATTCCACATAAGTCTTAATAGAATCATCAAAATTAATACACCCATATAGAATGTTTTAATTATATGCTTTTGATAATACAAATCATTAGCATACTTGAGAGTTCCAAAAACACATTTTGTATTTAATGAAATATATATATTAAATGGCTCTCAAAGTAAAATTTCAGCAGCCTGATCACAGAATAAAAAATTAGTCATATTTTTAAAATAAATATATAATAAAAATGTATTCAACTCTCAATATCAAATAAAACTTTACAATAAAAACCAAGAAATTTATTTTGAAAAATTAAAGGTGAAGTTACATTAACATAATTTTAACACATTACAACTTATTCTATTATTCCATCTGCTTACAAAATAAAAACTAGAAAAATTATATACAACTAAGAATATCAATTTACACTACACTTATTCCTCTTTATGACAGAGAAATTTGTACAATTCTAATTTTAGAACACTTTCAATGTAAAAATAAATACAACAAACACTATAAAATGTACAAAAAAAGTTGAAATTACTTCATTGTGCATTTGTGCTTTAGATAAATTATTGAGATGAAAAAAATAGACCAATAACTGTGCACTTACAAGATATTTCATCATGTAAAAACTAGTATATTATAAAAGACAAATATCAATAGGAAATGTGTACATATTTAATTTTACTCTTGACTAGATGCGCATTAATAAAGCTTGTGCATACAAAAAGACTAATATTATTTAATAAAATACAAAGATTAATATAACTACTTAACTTTCCAAAAGAAATACATTTCGCCTCATTGGGAGAAATAGCTCAGAACAAAAATAGAGAAAAAATGGTTCATACACACATCCTTACTCTTTGGTTTTAAGAAAATAAAACCAAATACCTTTGCTTGACTATTAGTAATGACTCATACATATCAATCAAACAAACCAACAATTCTCAAAATCAATAATAATTAAAAACATTTTATAGTAAACTATACAATGTTGAATTTGTTAATATAAGTTAATAAAATTTCTCTGGAGATTTACTTTAAAACAATCTCTCAAGTGCAGTTTTGACTGATACACAAGATTAAACAAACATGAATCATGTATAACATAGTTAAAGTATACATTTATAAATCAATACTTTTTAAAAAATTATAATTTCATACACTCTAATTGCAAGACACTCTTCCTCAATTATTTTATGCATAAAATGCCCCATATAAAGATCCTTTCAGTATTAAGTTTTTCTACACAGATTGGTTTAAAAAGCAAATCATGGAAGAAAGTTCTCTCGGTTACTATCTACATATGGCACTATGCATCTAACATTCCAAAAAACACACTAACAAATTCGTTTAACAAAAAAATAGCACATATATTTAGAAGTTTTAAAGCTCGTGGAATTAATAGCTAATTTATGTACAATACCACACAATTTTAAATTATTTTTCAGAAAGAAATTTCATTTTGCAAAAATTTCATACCATCATTAAGGACCAGATTCAAAAGCTTACATTTTCAAACTATTAAAAAAGAATAAATATTGCCATACAAACGTTAAACAAGCAATTACTGACTTTTAAGCAAGAATAAACATTGATCAGAATATGAAAACAAAAATGATTGAGTACATTCATAGAACTTATAACAGTAAAATAAAAGAAAACAAAAAAATGAGGAAGAAAAAAAATGATAAAAATGCTTCAAAATGAAAATGGTAGTAGATGAAGTTATACGTAATGAAGAGGTCAGCTTTTCAGATTGGTCCTGTGTTTACAGCAAATTGTCTTATTACAAAACCTTAAAAGTTTGCAAAATTGCAAATTAAAAAAAATGCTTATTTTATGCTTTATTTAAGCAACATACATATTTCTGTTCAAGCATATCAACTAATCTGTAGCATCAAGGTCATACCTGAAAAAAATTAAGTACCATAACAATTAGAATAAAGTAACTCTTGTTTCTTATGATATATGTTGCCTTTGTCTAATATTTCAGAATAAGATCAAAATTCGAATCACTTTCAAGTAGAAAAAATAATACAAATAATATTAATTTCATTTTCTGCCTAAAATGCACCAATATTCTGATATGATATTCATTTAATGCTAGAACACAATCATATTTTTCCAGACTAAAACATCTATACATCTTTAACCTATAAAATTAATCAATTTGGCTTTAAAGTTTAGTTTTTATTTCCAAATTTTAAGGAAGTAGTGAAATGTGCATGAGTATGTTACGATAACACAAACTTATACTCAAAAAAATAAAAAAATTCTAGTCTGAAAATGTGTAATGAATTTGGATAATTTTCTGTAACTTTTAGACAAAGACTGATTTCACTAACTAATGATACATCCCAACACATAAAATTGAAAATTGTTCACCTATGTTTAAGGAGCTGACTTTAATCAAAAACAATGTCTCACTCATTTTAATACAATTTTAGTGACCTCAACAACAATAATTTTAATGTTATTTTATGAAAACTTTAGAGCAAAAACTATTACAACATTTATCCTCAACAAAAGAATACTGTTCCAATTCAATAGATAAAAAACCATTCATATTGGGTTTTTTCTATAGCTAATGGTAAATTGTGTCGCTCACAAAACAATAAGTGTGTTGTCAAACTCAAAATTATCTTAAGCATGAATTAATTAGAGTATGAGGGTTACAAAGAAATGTTAAAAAACAACTTCAACATTGTTTTATTTACTATAAATGAGAGAGAAAACTAAGAAAAAAAATCCTCCAATATGAATCTTCTAAACTTATCCTGAAATTAAATGTTTTAAAATTAATATTTTTCCAAACATCAATATTTATAAAAAGAAAAACACATTTACAAAAATTAATATTTTAAAACTAGCTACATGACCCGCCGTTGCACTGGCATTCTCTACTTCTACTACTCCCTTCCCTTCACAAAATATTCTTCAATATTCTTTTTCAAAATTACTTTGACTTCTTTGTTTCTTTCTCTTCCGCTTAGCCTGACGTTGTATGGGCTTTTACCGAGTATAACTTAATTCCCATGTTAATTTCCTCCTTCCTTCATGATGCCAGCACTTCAGTGTGGGTGTGTATGCATACAATGTGAGTGCATGAACCAGCATTGCATGGGCTTTCTCTACTTTTATAAATATTCCCTTCTCAATATCAGCACATCCAAGGGTGGGTGTGGTTTCTATATTAATGTGATTAAAATTCCTTTTTTGAAATTTTTTTTACTTCTTCCCGTTGTACGGGTTTCTTCTCGCTCCATTTAGCCCGGCATTGCACTGACTTTTACCTAGTGTATATAACTTAATCCCTACACAGAAATTTGCTCTTTCCCTAATGACACTAGCACTTCTGTGTTTGTAGGCACGCAATGTGAGTGATTTCTATAATTACGTCATTAAAATTTCCTTTTTCGAAATTTGCTCCACTTATTTTCCTTGTCAGACAGGTTTCTTTTCTCTCCATTTACCCCAGTTGTTGCACAAACATTTTTGAATGCATAGCATATTGTCTTGGAAATTCTCCTTCCCCTCTCACTGTCAGCACTTCCTGGTGTGTGTGTGTGTGTGTGTGTGATTTCTATATTAACGTTATAACAATTCCATTTATGAAATTTCCACATATTTCCATTCTCAAACACGTTTCTTTTCTCCCTCCATAGCCGGAATTACAGCGGCTTTTTTTTAGTGTAAAATTGCCCCCAGATATAAGATTTATCTTCAAATTTCGATCAATGACTTATAAAAAAACAATATTGCTTAAATTAAAAAATTATTATGAGGTGCATCCAGAATGTAAGTTTCCAATGTTTTCCCCTTTAAAGTAAACATAATTAGTTGTGTCAATTACGCATGCATAACAGATCTATGAGGTATCAATCATATGGAAAGGTCCCACCTCGTGTCCGTAGTGTGGTAGCAGTGGTCCGAAATGGAAGCTCTTATTCCTTATCCCAAGGTTCGGCTGGTGATGAAGTTCTTGAGTGCACAAAGCATTGTGCCAATTTAAATTCATCGTCAGCTCTGTCAGGTCTATGGGCCAAACACCATGAGAAAGTAGATGGTGCATCACTGGTGTAGGTAGTTTTCCAAAGGTCATCAAAGTGTCTATGATGAAGAGCACAGTGGGCGACCATCTCTCATCAATGATCTTGTTGCGCTTGTGCGGCAGTGCATGTTGGAGAACCGTTGCTTCACGAGTACGGAGCTGAGCAGCCATTTTCCGCAGATCCTTGTGACATGAGATTGTCACTCAGCACCTGCTGTTCAAAAAATTGTGTGCCAGGTGGGTGCTGAGAAACCTGACACCCGAACACAAAATTCAATGCTTAGGAGTAGCACTGACATTTCTGCAATGGTATCACAATGACGGCAATGAGTTCTTTGACAGGATCATCACAGGCGATGAAGACTTGCATTTCGCACATCATCCCGGAAATCAAGCAGCAGACAATGCATTGGCGGCATAGTGGATCTCCGGTCAGGACGAAATTCAAACAGACTCTGTTGGTACGGAAAGTGATGTGCACGGTGTTCTGGGACAGGTAGGGCATTAAGCTCATTAACTTCCTTCCATGTGGTCAAAGAGTAAATGCTGACTATTACAGTGAAACACTGCGGAAAATGCCACATGTCATTCAAAAAAAAGCTGAATGCTTATTACAGTTGTCGTTCTCCTCCATGACAATGCTCATCCACATACAGCTCGACCCACAGCAGCAGTTTTCACAGAATTAGGCTGCTAGTTGTTTGATCATCCTCCATACAGTCCTGATCCTCCAGTGAGCGCTTTGGCAACAACGAAGAGCTGAGGACATCTATCACACGCTGGTTCCATTCACAGGTGGCAGAGTTCTACGACAGAGTGATACCATAATTGATTCCACGATACAAGTGTCTCAATTCTGGTGGTGGCTATGTTGAAAAATAGCTGAAATATTGCTGTACTTGTTTGCCAATAAATATGTTCCTCAAAGTTTGAGTTCTTTTTTTTAAATAGGAAATCTTACTATCTGGATGCACCTCATAATTTAAAGTAATGAAAAGGAATAAAAACCACACAGGGGTAAACAATTATGCATTTATGCGGAATATAAATGGTCAAAACGGCTTCCTCGGATCATTCCCGATTTTTTGGTACATTTAGCGAGTTTCTGTTTAGTGTGAGGTTCGTGAGAAGATAGATGCACATAGATAGATACATACATATGTTTACCTATGAATTTTAATTATGTAGATTTAATACATAACTTCTAATATAACGTACCATTCTGTAGCTGCCTTACTCAGATCTTGCTGTGATAAGTCAATAACGGTTTTGCCCAAAACCTTACCCCTTGGGAACATCATTGATCCACTTTTTGAAATAACTGTCACTTCTAAGGAATAGTTTGCCACTTCTGACATATTGACATCAAATTCAAGGCTGAAAAGAAATTAAAAAATTTTAAAATCCACTATCATAGATGAAAAAAGAGAAAATAGTGCCTAGGTTATAAAGTTCCTCTTCCTCAATAAAAGGGATACACTGCAGCATCATTAAAATTGAAGTTACAAACATAATAAAAGTTACACAGTAATAAATGGCATTAGAATTTAAAAAGTTATATTTCTTTTATTTTTATTTTATTTGAGTGGCATAGCTTTACTGAATATAATGGGTCAAGCAGCTATGCTACCCGCCTTTGAAGACAAGAAGCTTTCTTTTCCACAATAATAACTGATACTTCAACCTCAGACAGAGGAATGGATGTGACTTAGAGCGGCTTACGGGAATGGTGAAAGAACTGGAGAAAGACAGAATGCAGTAAAAGTTTTCTGAAAACTGAAAGCAAGATTTTAAAAGTTAAAACACGGAAATTAAGTAATTTTAAATGCTGAGAATTTCATTTACACACAAACATCATAAAACTTAAATCTATAAGAGCAATATTTTTTTAAAAAACAGATTACAGGGAGTGTATGAAACACAGATAAGTGGATAAATGAAAATGTTTCAAGACTGGAAAATAATATAAAGGAGTATCTAATGCGCTTGAACTCGACTCAAGGGAAAAATTACCATTTAATCAGAAAGCTTTGTTGCAAAGGGGAGGGAGAATTAACTAAGAGTTGCAATGTGCAGTTTACTATGGATTCATCAAGTCCCACAGGCAATCATATAAATAATTATCATTGATAAATAAACATATATCACCTTATGAAAACAAAGAAAATATTTAACAATGAATAAAAGAAATCCAAATCATAAGGGATTATTTTAGAGTACTCTATAACAGTAATCTAGAATGATGCACTAGTTTAGTTTCAAGAAGAAGAAATTGAATGAGTGAGTGTCTATTAATGTCGCACTGCTATGCAACACATGACAGTTATCATAATCTTGAACCTCAGTCAAGTGATGAGGATGACACCTAAGCTAGGCCCCAAACCTCTAAACTTCCTGAGGACGCTGAGACTTGACAGATTTAATCTGACTTCAACAGGGCAGGTGAGAAGAAATTGAATCGTTAATAATAAGTGCATTAACAAGGTTTAATATAAGGTTAAATAAATACACTTTCAAATTCTCTCATGAACAAGATATTCAACACAAGAAAACAAGGATTTAATTAATGTATTAACATCCAATGTGAAATTTATTCATACATCAAAATCAATAACTGTGTAGCAAATCATACCAGTAGCGAGTGTTTGTATTAATGGCAAAGAGCCAATCGTGGCTAAGCTGCGAAAAACACATTAAAATATTAAAAGTATGAAACAGCTAAAACAGTTGATAAAATCAATTTTCATAATAAATGGTAAAATGTTAAGTTATGTACAAAAAAAAAAATCCAGTTTTAAAAGTAAAAGTACACAGATCTTGGGGAGAGGTCCCCCCTCCCTCCCCATCCAATAAATATGATTGTGAGGAAAATCAGTGGCAGTTTCTGGTCGAGGTTAAAAGGTGTGATCCAGGGGTTAAATGGGACATACCCAAATCTTTGTATATGCTTTGTCCATGCATTATCATATTGTCTTCATCCAATGTGTCCTGTATAGGTGTACTCTTTCTAGGTTTGTGAGGTGCCATCTTTATTTCTATTTTTGGTTTACTAGGTATTGTTTTAGATATGGTTTTAGAAGGACGCTTCTTCTGACGAGGTTTTAAAGGTAGTTTTAAATTTTGGGATGAAGAGGATGTAATTTTAGAAGGTATGCTAGTGGATATGGTAGGTTCAAGAACATAGGGACTTGTTTCAGTTGACAAGGCAGTAAATTTAGCTGGAAAATGCTTTCTTGATTTGAGAATGATTGCTTGATCTTTTAAGGATGAACGAACAGGGGTATTAAATATAGGAATAGGTGGCTGAGACTCTGACTGTGTAGTTGCTATTGAAGATGTGGAAGTCAGGAGGTTTGCTTGAGTTGATGTTGTGGAAACTGCAGGGATAGAATAAGAAATTTTTGGTACCAGTTGAAGTAACTTTAAAGGTGAGCATATTATTTGTGTAATTTTTTCATCTGCTTCTGTAGTAGTGGATATTGTTTAAGATTTAGCAGCCTGGAAGTATGCTTTAGGTATCAGTGAGAGTATAAATTTTTTGGTTTCTAAGATATATTTTTGTTAGTTTTAATAGCTTGTATTTGTTTTTCAGTTTTTCATTTTGTACATTAATTTTGAATCAGATGAATGAGGCTGTAAACAATTCATGCATTTCTGCTTCAAATTGCAATCTGTGGAGGCATGTCCAACAGATGCACACCTAGAGCATGTCAATTGTCCATGGCAGGAAGTTTGCAAGTGTCTGAATCTTTGACGAAGCAGCGCAGAGGATTCAGTATATAAATGGACCGATTTTACAGTTTATGTAACCAGGTTTTATTGTAGGTAGAAGTTTACGGCTATTGAAAATTAGAATTAAATGTTACTAACATTAAATTTTAAGTAAACCAAAAAATTACTAATACAATTAACATATTACAATTAAACAACACATGAATCTATAAGTGTGCTGAAGTTTTTAAATAAACATTTTATACTCTGATCTGGATCGGAAAAAGGAAAGAAAGAGGAAATTAATCAGAAACAAAAATAGTTAATGAAATTGCAAAATAAAATATCCCAATTACCTGTACTGTTTTTTAAGAAACTAGCAACACAACTACATCACTTCTACAATTATATGAAAATAATTTTATGAACCCTTTCCTCTTACAAATATTACATATTATCTTTTAGGAGAGGGCAATGATTTGCTTTACTTTTAATTTATGTTGAAGCTACACAAGGGCTATTTGTGTGTGTGGCAATGGAACTTCTAATTTTGAACCATAATCAAGTGATGAGGACACCAGAGCTGATACCCCTCTCTAAAACTTCCACACCATGCCAATGGGAGGTCTTTGAGCCTCAACAGATTTTATGTGTATTACCCCTCTACAAAGCAGGTCTCCTCAACCCAGGTTTTGAACCAGTGACGTGACAGCATTAGCCATGAGTTTGTAACAATAAACACTTGACCAATGCTGGCACATCAAGAGCAACAAAGATGCATGTTTTCTTTGTGACACTTGTTACTGAGTTGTTACTTCTGAATCAACAATACATAATTATATGGAAGTCTGTAGTAAAAAAGATTGTTTACAATTCATACAAGAAAAAAAAGTATATATAACAGCTACAACATGTATGAGATAAACGTTAAAGAGATTATAAAATATTTAAGACAAAAGCAAAAAAATGACGAACTCAAAAAGGATTCTTTAAAAAATCTGATATCTATATAAAGTAATGCACAGCTCATTGCAGTTTACAAAAACTTAATATGCTAATTAGAGTAAACACCTCTTTATCTCCAAATCATTGTGTCTATATTCAGTTATACTTTGAAGAGAACATTTTAAAATAGCTCTAGAAATAGGATGTCAAAAGAAATAAAATAGAAATGAGAAGACTTTTAGGAATTTTAAGTGTACGCTGACTGAATAATTATTTTTAAAATAAGATGCTGTACAGAAAATTTGTTTTTCATTCACAGTCAACTGAAGCTGGAATATTTTAACAATTCAGAAAATTTAGAAAAAACATGGACAAACTGGTTGTAGGTCAGCTAAAGCTGGCAAGATTGAATGATCAGGGACCTTCTTGGAAATAACAAAAGTAAAGAAAATTTAACAAGAGAGAATTTTTCACAAAACAATTTGAATTACTCATATAGAATAATTTAGTATGACAGAAGAATTGTATAAATTTTTAATGTGATACCAGACTTATGAGAAAAGGAATAAAACAATCTTTGACTAATTTTATTTTATTTTATTTGTGTGTGTGTGTGTGTGTGATTATTAAGAAATTGACATTGATTATGAAAGATGTTTCAAATCAGATTCCAACTTCATTGGTTTAGTAAATTACAAAACACTTTAATGTTCCTTTATTTAGATTTAGAAAAAAAGATAATATAAACTCCTGGGATACAAATGACTCCCTTCTTAGCTAATGAATTACTAAGTCAAATAATGATTATGAACACAACAAATTAAGAATCAAAATCTAATTCACATAAATAAAAGATAAGAAAACTTTTGCTGGATTCTCAAAGATCTTGACAGTGATTTCAAATAATCCTTCAAATGTCTAATGTTTCAAAATACCAACTGTGCAATTTCTCAAAAGTTTAGAAGATGCCAGAAGTTACAAGGAGAGACCATTTAACATTAATTTACAGCATGGGACTTTCTCTTTGTCCTTTATTAAATCTTTAATGTGTTTCATATATGTGTACCACAGTATTCATTCGAATTTCAGCTGCACTTTTTTTCCAATGTTAATGCTACCGAAAATCAGACGTGGCTTAAAATAGAAGGCAGGGAAATTCATTGGATGTGGAAAATTAAATACGATACTGCAAAAACCATTTCCATGAATATATATTTTAGCTTGCAATACTGGTAAAAAAAATTTATTATTCCCTTTTTCTTAGTTCTTTTAATTTTTAAAAAATTTCCTTAATATCGAACATTGATAAATCATTTTACACTTTTTTTTATTTTATCACAAAAACATTGAGAATTTCCGCTGCGACTTAGATCCGATGGAGGCTTAGAATCGAGCAAATACGGTATTTTACATTTCAGCAATAAATTCCTTAGTAAATCAAAATAGAAAATATTATATAAGAAATAAATGTACCTTTTCAATTTTAAAGCAATGAATGCATAAATAATCAATTTACTGAAAAAGATTAAAAAAAAGGGGGGGGGGTAACCATTGAATTCCTTTACAAATAAATTTACACTTTTAGGGAATTCAAAATTTGATTCAGCAGAACTCCTGCAGAAAATCAAAAAAGAATGTAACAGAATATAATGAACAGTATACTTACGATTCATCAAAAATTGGATTACATGTATTTTTAATAACTTGAGTTTTTTGCTTTGTCTCTTTGTTGCGATCTGGAGTCATATAAATTTTAACATATGGATCAGGTTTATCTTCTCCATCTTTATGAGGTAAATTTCTAGAGCAACATAAAAAAAGCTGAATTACAACAAAAATCACAAAAATGAATATCAATTAAATTTATTTTCTTCGGAAATTAGATAAATATTTTTAAAACTAAATGCAAAATCTTCAGAAAAAAAACCAAAGCAAAATGAAATTTTTAAAAAGTTCCAATTAGGTTTTCTCATTATAACATAATGAACTGAACTCTTAATAATATATATATATTGCTCTATAAACACACTAAATCCATAACAAGTTAAATTAAAATTGAAAGAAAGGCACAGTTTTCTAAAATAATTCAACAATACTTACTAAATTTCAGAAATCTTTAAATTGGAAAGATTGACCATGTTTAATATATAATTTACAGTGATACTTTTTTACTTCACTTTTTAAAGAGAAAATAACATGTAAAAGTAAGCAGTTTATCTCTTCATTAACATTCAAAAGAACATTTGTAGGACCAGTTCAATACGTTAACTTCTTACAAAAAAAAATTAAATACATGCTGCACCAATACTGAAGAAAAAATTTAAAAAGATAAAGATGAATATAATATGTAATTTAATTTGAGGACAACAAAAAAAAAAGGCTGAAAAATTCTAAAATTTATTTGAAATCCATTTTGAATACAATAAGGAATGATACAAACAATAGTTAAACTTGTCAATTTTCAGAAGATTTTTCTTGTTACCTGAATTGGGACCGTTCAAACGAAATTACCTTATAAACAATACTATTGATTAAGTCTAAGATACAAGTTGAGACACTTCTATTACAAAACATTAAGCTTAATTTTTCTACATATAAATTTTTAAAAAAAGTAAAATTAGGTAATTCTATATTTTGAATAAGCATAATCAAATGCAAAGATAACTAATTCATACTGAGATGTGTTAGAGGATTTAGTAATGGTTCTTAGATTTCCATTGCTATAAGGCATTTGAGTGTAACAGGAATTTTCTAAAAATAATTACATTCATACAGTTTGTAGGCAAAAAATGTGTCCACCCACCTTTTCTCCCATCAATTTTGGAATTTTTAATGAATTATGAGATATTTGCTTCTACATTTAAGTTTTAAAATAAAGTTTCTCATTAGTATTGAGTAGGTGAGGGTCTGCACAAGAATAGGAAATATTAACAAGGGTAACAAAAAATATCCATATAAATACTAATGATAGAAAGAATCCAGAACAAAAAATATTAGTCTTATGCAACAATAACAAAAACCTATTTTTAATTTAAAAGGACCCTTTAAGTTTCAAAATTTTGTTCTCCCCAGAAATTGTTAAATCACAAGTAATTAACAAAAGTAGAGTGAAACTGTACATTGAACATAGTAAAAAAATAACAATATTCAACAAGGAAAAACTTTTTCAAAAAAATTCTTAAACGTTTATTGAAATAATACATTATCAAATTAGAATAAAGAATCTTCGCAATTTTTTTGTGATTATTATTTCATATGTATGTGAAACTTGCCCCATGTCTCGAACAGATGAGAACAAAATAAGTATCTACGAAAGGAAGATTGATTCATTTTCGGAGAGATTCAGAAAAATAGAACATGGGGAAGATCAAATTTAGAGCTCTATCAATCATATAAAGAATCTGACATTGTTAACTTCATCAAAATACAACGGATTAAATGGGCAGGTCATGTTGTCAGAATGGACAAAGACCACACCACTAAAAAGTCTTCAATGCCCAACCAATGGCACACGAAAAAAGGGCACACCAAATCTTAGATGGATTGATGGCCTAGAAAAAGATCTCCTAATTTTAAAAACTAAGAATTGGAAAACACTAGCAGGAAGAAGGCTGGACTGGAAAAGGCCCAACGTGGGCTGTCGTGCTACTGAGGAAGGAAGGATTATTTCCTATTTCATTACAATCACTATCTTTTCGTTATCCGATCAGATCAATAAAACTTGGTTTAAATGAAAATTTGGATATTTTGAACAAAATAAAATAAATATGTTTAATTTTGTTAAACATTTTGTTTTAAATATAAAACTCTTTGCAATGAACAATTTATCAATACTATTTTATTTCTTATAAGAAAATTCTCTTTACAGATGAAAATAATCATACCTCAATTTCAGTTATGATATATATAATCCATTACCTACATACTCTTTATAAAAATATTTAATGAAAGCACTGAATGCACAACACTCTTATTCAATTAGACTACAAAAATAAAATCCCTAAATTGATATATTTAACTTATGTACTTGAATGAATGCACATTCAAAGACAATTTTCCAATTATCTAATAATAATAATCCAAATTTACAACTTCACATTCGTTAGATAATCAACCACAGAGCTAAAAATCTTTTAAAAGATTAATAGAATTATAATCAGATTGTTTTTGTAAATTTACTAAACAATTTTGAAAATAAGACAAAAAAAAAAAATTAAATAGTTACAAATAAGAATGTTCTAATAAGTAAGATTCAGAAAATATATATAACATACT
The DNA here is from genome assembly GCA_019973935.1 of Trichonephila clavipes. Lineage (NCBI taxonomy): Eukaryota > Metazoa > Arthropoda > Arachnida > Araneae > Nephilidae > Trichonephila > Trichonephila clavipes. Next base: position 36,245 of record BMAU01019076.1, on the reverse strand, counting down.
TTGCCTTGTGTACAACAACCACAAGTTTGTTTCTTGGAATGCTGTATCTTATTGTCAGCTGTATCTTTATAATACCAGAGTTGCTTCTAATGCTCCTATTACTTTTTATGCTGTCTCCACTTATACTAGACATATAAAATATTGAGGTTTATTAATTCACAGTTTTACTGATACATTAATCAAATATCTAAAGTAATACAACAATGAATTCGTAACAACTCTCAAAATTCTAATTCATTTAATATAACCCTAGAAATTTTAGAGATTCTCTACTATGTCATCTCAATATTTGCCCACAGCTTCCTACAATAAGCTATTTACTTCTCCATTACATTATGCAAGCTGGTAGAAACTGATTTCTCTTTATCTGAAGTATTTTAGATGAATTAACTGCTACTAAATATTCCATTATAACTTAAATAAGGTTCAGATATTATCTAAGGCATCCCCAAAACACACAGATCGAAGTTTCTTCAATTTTGAGTTATTGTGAACTAAATGTTTTACATTAGGAATATATTAACAAATTTAAAATCAATATAAGCTCAAAATTAAATGAAAATGAAAAGCATAAAATTGGCTTTTGAAAACTGATATACAGTTTTAATATACTAAAAACATTCATTATTTGTTTTTTTAGCTCAAATTATATTTTAGAAGTTCTGTAAAAAACTTCTTTAAATTACATAAATTCTTCCTTTATCCAAACCCCATTACACTAGACAGCTATTTTTTAAAAATCATGATTTATACATGCTAAACTGTTATGTTCTTTGTACTTTTTTTTCAATCTAATTTATATTATAAGTAATGCAAAGATTCTAATTGTTTTTTGTGTAATTACTTAACATTTTGTTTTGGCTTATTTCAAAGTACATATTCTTTTTACGGTACAGAGTCCTTAGCTACATATACCTAGGTTCATTTTATAACTCATGTTTCCTTCGACTTACATTAATCTGTACCATTTAGAGCCCCAATTATATAGTCTAGATTAAAGAGGTTCTACAACATTAAAGTAATGGCTTTTAATATTAAATGTACAAAACTGACTGCAGACTATTTAAATGAACGAAAAAACTTTTAACACTATAACTTACCAAAATCTACAAGACCAAGCAAAAGCTTTCCAAAAAATTCAAGCAAGATGCAATCCTACTGATCTTTTGAAAAATCAATTAAAGATTGGATTAAAGATAAAACTATGAAGTACTTCTGATTCCTTAATAGTATTAATTATAGAAAAAACTAGAATATAAATTAATTGATAAAATTATTAAAGCTCCAGAATATTTTCCATTCCATAAATCTCATATAAAGAAAAACTGAGTTCCAATAATAATGATAAATTTATTAAGGCTGTTTTCGCTATATGTATGAGAGCGTGAACTTGATGGGAAGCACATTTTCGGGCAGAAAAAAATGCCTCAATTTTTATAAAAATTTGTGACATTGTAACTCATGCATTTGTTTATATAATATAGTGTTTTTAAAATTTTAAAATATTTCATAAATAACTAGTTTTTCCTTTTAACATGTGAAGAGATAGCTCATTTAGCATTACGGTATAGGGGAAAAAATGCAAAACACATTTTATAAAAGAAAAAAATGTGTCAACCCGAATAAAAATGAGTAGTATGATAAAATAAATGATTTTCTACAGGATAATGTAGCCAGAATATAATATTAATGTTTGAGTACTTTTATATCTGAAAAAATATTACGAATTCGTCTCATATTCTTTAACATTAGCTGAAGATAGCCTTAAAGATATCTTTTATTTCATTGTTTAGTAAGAAAAATGTTAAGTACTTTCTTTATTCAAAGAACACTATTTATGAAAATTGCAGAATTTTTTTACCAACTATTAAAAAATAATAAAAGTAATAATGCAAAGTTTAATTAAATGTACCTTGGTGGCGAAGATGTTTTCTTTTTAACTGGTGAAGGTGTCTTAATTGGAGAGGATTTTTGAGAAGTTGAATCAGAAGTTTCAGGAGGTGATGATAATAATGTTGCATCAGACTTCTCAACTTGAAACTCTAAATTATCAACAACTGGGACAAGGGTTGTTTGAATCATATCCTGAATTGTTGGAGTGGAAGGGCTTAAAGGATGAGCACTAGGAGCAACATCAGGTAAATCAGGTAAATCCATTGCAGATCTGCTATCTTTATCATCTGGACTTTTTTCTCTCTTAGACATTTCTTCTTTTTTCATGAAACTTGCTTGTCCAGTACATGGAACTAAAATCTGTAAAGAATTCAGTTACAGATTCGAACTTTCAATATTTGTTTGAAAAACTTCTTTGTGAAAAAAAATGTTTATAATGTATAATTAGTAGCAAAGGACTTGATCAATAACAAAGTTATTTTGAAACTAAAACAATTATTCCATAAAGAAACCAATTAACTCATTAATAATTCCTCTTCATTAAATTAATAGCTTATCATATTGAAATATAAAAATATTAATTATTATTAGCCATTTGTTAATTATTATTTGCCAATTATTTTAAAATCAGAACATGATTTTAAAATAATTTCTATAGAATTCCAGTATTAAACACAATGAATAGAAATAATGCACCATTATAGCAACATAATTCCAAATGGAAAATAAAATTACTCAAGCTTATTACAGAATTACTTGAAAATAAGTGTGCATTACTCTTTGTCTATGAAACACTGGTGTAAAAATTATTTCAAAACTAAAAAAAAGTGTTCCATTTCAATAAATCAACTTTTCTTTTAATCTGTCAAAATTATACAATAAACTAAAAAAAATATATCATTATGCTCAATATGAACCAAACCAATTGATAAAAAATCGAACACCAACCCTTAACTGAAGTGTCATCAAAATTTTGGAATTCGGTCCTGCACCAAGTAGTTGAAATGGTTCTTCCAATTGCATTTCTTTTTCTCGTAAGAGTCGGCAAAGATGCACTCTTGTCATTCCAATAGGCTTATTAGATTTTGTGTCTGTGACCTTTGCAAATCAAAGTTATATTTGTGTGACTGTTTAAATGCTAAAAATGTTCAAAATTTGCTCAAAAATTTTAAGTTAATAAAAATAATAAAATATCACTGTTACTTACTTCTACAGTAAGATCCTGGATTTCTGGATTATGAAGAAGGAATCTAAAAGTTTCTTCCCAAATAGGATCATTGGAATGAGGACGGATAGCACTAGATTCTTTGAAACCAGTAACAGTAAAATGAACCTGAGTACTTGGTTCTTCTGCTCCTCGGTTAATATTCTTTAAAACAATAACAATGAATAAACGCTAAATAATAACTTACTTTTTCACAAAAATTAAATTATAAATCACAATTCATATATTTCTGGTAGTTTTGTAATTTTAAAAAATAGTTCTCCATGTGTTTTTACTTTCCCGCGTGTGCACGAATAACACTTTATAACTTAAATAAAACTTGAAAACATAACTAATTGCAGCCTTCCATCCAAACTTTTAGATATAATATGCATATAGATCTAATGTTGCTATTTTTAACTATAGAAGGATGATGCAAAATAGGTCCATTTTATCTTATTCTGAATCAGAATTTTCCAATTAAAGAGAGTTACATTTTAAGATTAATTCTTTGCTAAAACATCTCACAGATCTTGATACTGAATCAAATTTTCCTTGTAAGTCAAACTATAGCGCCTTTTAGTTGTTCTAAGGGTTTTGTTACATCCTGAAATGATTATTTTACACATTAAACAAAAGCAATGTTGTACATCATTGCCTGAATGAAGAAAATGAAAGTCTTATTAAAAAATTATTTAAGAATCTGTTTACTTTACTGTAAAAAAAAAGATAATTTAAAATCAACATGAGAGCAACATGGTGTTCATATCATCTATTACAAGTGCAGTATGAAACTAAAACAAGCAACAAGTGCTGATATGTTTCTTATCAGTTAAAAAAAAACAGTATAAAACTGAGTTTTTTTTTAAATTCAAACAGTTGAAGCTTTAAGACGATATAGGCGAGGTAAAAAGAATTTAATTAACATTAATCATTTTGTACACCAAGATATGCACTAGATGACATCAAAAAAAAAAACTTTTGAGTTACCTGAAAATTAAACACTCCCATAAAAACATGTTGATGTATCATAATTTCCACTAAATAATTTAGTAAGGAACTTTTGACATCTCACTCAGAAAGAGAATTCATAACTGTCTTCAACAAAGGGAAAAAGTCAATCAATTACAGTCACTCAAATATAGGGTGTTTTTTTTTAGACGTATGGAACTTTAAATTGCAATAAAACAACGATGTATTATTCGATTGACATGAATCGTTTTTTATTTGAAAGATAATCTTGTGGCATTACATTTTAAATATGATCAAGCAAGGCGTAGATTCGTCGAATGGGCCCAAAACGAGATTGCCGTTGTTCCCGATTTTCATAAGCGAATTTTGTTTAGCGATGAAACGCACTTCTGGTTGAATGGCTATGTCAACAAACAAAACTGCCGCATTTGGAGTGAAGCTAATCCACAAGTGTATGTCGAAACATCATTACATCCAGAAAAACTGACTGTTTGGTGCGCTTTATGGGCTGGTGGAATCCTTCAAAACCGATGAAGGCCACAACGTTCCAGTCAATGGTGATCGGTATAGAGCCATGATTACTAACTTTTTCATTCCTGAATTGAACAATCATGATGTCCAGGAGCTGTGGTTCCAACAAGACGGCGCAACATGTCACACGGCTCGTGCCACAATCGATTTATTGAAAGACACGTTTGGTGACCGCCTAATTTCACGTTTTGGACCTGTGAATTGGCCTCCAAGATCTTGTGATTTAACACCACTAGACTATTTTTTGTGGGGCTATGTAAAGTCATTGGTCTATGCGGATAAGCCACAAACGCTTGACCATTTGGAAGACAACATTCGCCGTGTTATTGCCAATATACGGCCACAAATGTTGGAAAAAGTCCTCGAAAATTGGACGTCCAGATTGGACTACATCCGAGCCAGCCGTGGCAGTCCTATGCCAGAAATCATATTTAAAATGTAATACCACAAGATTATCTTTTGAATAAAAAAAAATTCATGCCAATCGAATAATACATCGTTGTTTTATTGCAATTTAAAGAGAGAGAGAGAGAGAGAGAGAGAGAGATCTATACCTCTAAAAAAAAGACCCTATACCTACTGATATGAGGTTGTAGCTCGAAAGAGCTGGGTACTCAAGTCATCCACCCAACGATATAACTGTCATCAACCCTACGTTAATTTTTATTAAACAAAATATCAAATAGAGAGAAAGATTAAATTATATTTCCCATATCCGAGGAACTCTATTGAACACGCAAAAATTTACTTTAAACCCCTATACACTATATCCCCAACACTGTAATCGTCCCTCAAAAATGCAACAATGGACCAAACATTATTTGTCTTTTGTTAATGTTACAGGATTTGGCTTAAACTACAGACCATATTTTTAGACAGAATGTGAGTGTTTATTAACGTCGCATTCTAAAGCAACATGAGGACTATTGGCAATGGACATTGTAATTTTGAACAATGATCAAATGACGAGGACGACACCTGAGCTAGCATTCCACTCTCTTTAACTTTTCCACCACAACGTCAGGACTCTGATCCACGACAGGTTGAGCGTGCATCAGCACCTCTACCGGGGCTAATGTACCCTTTATGTTGATGGGAAAATTTCACAATTAATAAAAAAATGTTAAATACAGCTTTCACAATCGTGTTTTAAAATATTATTCTTAGTTAGAAATTAGACATAAAATTTTCTTGCAAAGACAGATTTTTTGGTTAAATATTCAAAATTGCTCATTTAGTCTTCTTAATGAAATTAGTTTTTTCAATTCCTAACATCTAATATTTTCATTCTTTCCTTTCGTTGAAATGTCACTGACTGTTCCTTGATATTAAGCAATTTACTTGTTTATTTATTGTAACAATCTACGCCTACAAACATAATTAAAAAGACCACTAAAAAAAGAAAGTTTGATGTTCGCGGTCTTCGAAGACTCTTGGACGAATTATATGGATTCGTAAAATATGAAGATCGTGTAGTGTATTATGTAGCGAAAGCATCGCATGACACCCATAAAGTAAACAAAGATATTTTCAAACTAAATACCAGCCTACATTTCAGAATTCTGATGAGAAATTTGATTGTGAAAGAGCTGTGTTACAATATATAAGAAACATTTTTTTTCAAACAATTGGAACCAAACCTAAAGCGACCGAACGAAGTTTCGAAATTGCTCAATGTGCAGCTATCAAAATTAAACTTTTCACAAATGGCAAATATACCAAGACATTTTTGAAAAGCGTTAAGCATTATTCAGCGATTTACCAAATCTACAAACAATACTATTCCGATTTCAGCACGAACTATAAAAAGACGAGTGCATTAAATGGCAGAAAATGTAACAATAAAACAAAATTTACATGAAACTGTTGCATTTATAGCATCCTTGATGAATATGTAGCGCGACTTGCAGTAACAGCAGTATATATTGTGATAAAAGATCGAGTTTATAAAGAATTACGCAGCTTGATTCCTCTATCTGTGACAAATAAGGGACACAGGATATTTTTCATTTAATAAAGGAACAGGACATATTCTTTCACCATTTATTAATTTCTTTGAAAATAAAAACAATAATATAAACAAAATATTTTATGGAAATGCTGATGGCAGGAAAGAAAATTTGTCAAATTTCTTGAAAACCATATTGATCATAAAATAAATAGCATCCAATGTATAATATATCAGGAAAGTTAAGTTGCCACATTTCTGCAATCTCACACAGTGTCTCGATATTCAATGATACGCAGGCAATTTAAATCTCTTTTTAGAAGAAATGGAAGTAAAATAATAAAATAAAATATATGGATCTGCCCAAATACAACTTTGATCTTTGGCTTAGACGAGGTAATGTCTCACATTAGTTCGTCATGTAGGGAACGCATTAACGTTTTTCTTAAGGTATCCGAATACGTTTGGAACCGTGATTTTAAAAAAGCGCATAAATGGATAATTTTCATGATATTTAGTGTCACTTAGATTTGAATACATGTATAAAATTGTTTTAAGGACATTTTGACAAAAAAAAAATTATTTAAATACAATATTTCGGCAAAAAATTAACTTAGAATAACCTTTTTTTCAAAATGTTCTCCTTTTGTGAAAAATGCTTTTATTGTAATAATATTTTGCCTGTATATAGCTCAGACCTCTGTGCAGAGGCTCAACTATGATTTTTGAAAAATTCACATTTTCAGAGTTATAACCAATTGAAATAACTATCGGCGTTTTTTTTTCTTAAAATTTCTCCTCTCCATTGTCGTAAAAAACATGGATAAACCTACTTCTACATTATGTACTTCAAAAATTCTAGTTGAGCCTCTGTACAGAGGTCTGAGCTATATACACAGGCAAAACATTATTATAATAGAAACATTTTTCACAAAAGGAGAATATTTTAAAAATGGGTCATTCTATGTTCATTTTTTGTCAAAATATTGTACATAAATAATTTTTTATTGTAATACTATTCTTAAAACAATTTTATATACATTTTCTAATCTAAGTGAGACTAAATATCAGAAATATTATCTATTTATACGCTTTTGCAAAATCACGGTTTCGAACGTAGTCGGATACCTAAATAAGGAGCTACATTTCTCCGAATTGACTGATAAAGATTGGTTATGCAAATTGTTGTTACACTGCTGGATATAACTAAACATTTTGATAAATTAAACTTAGAATTGAAAGGAACAAACAGTGATTGAACTTTTTGAATATTGTAAAGACTTTCAAAATTAAATATATTTTTCCGTGATATTAATACTAGTACCTACAAATACTTCCCCAATGTTAAAACATACATTTGGAAGCAAATACATCGCCCATAGACAAAGATGAACTTCAAACCCTCGTTGAAGCACTGAAGAAGGAATTTTCAAAAGATGCAAAGATTTTGAAGCTCTCTCTCTCTTGTATGTCTATAATTTCCTTCCTGATCAAATCAAATTTCTTAAAACTCATGAATAATCCCATTGGATTAATCAATTTTTGAGTGAATTAAAGATGATAATTTTTGAAATGGAACTTATTGAACTAACATCTTCAAAATTATGGAAGGATTTTACAAAATTACAAAAAATCAGGAAGTTAACTCTAACGATAAATCGCAGCTATTTTAGAGTTCCGGATGTCATTGCTGGAGAGATTTAATAGTTTGAAGAGAAAATTACATGTGCTCTGCATTCTGCGTTTTATGTAAGCAAACCTTTCTTCAAATAAAAAATATTTTAAATCTACAAAATTGTGTTGTTTAACTTAAAATTCCGAATCGTACCGAATTAAAAATCACAAACTATAACCCCTGATATTGTGACATCAAGTTGAGCGGTATAGGCACATAATTTGTATTGAAAATTTAATTTTTCATTTAAATATATTGAAGGAAAATACTTATGTTCACTACTTATTTTTAAAAATATATGCTTAAAAGATACCTGACATATTTAAAATTTTAATTTTTCATTTAGGATGAAGGAATAGTTGCATTTTATGTTAATAAATATCTTTACAAATGATGTGCAAAAACACTCTAATCTGTGTGCGTGCGCGTGTTCTTTCTCTTGACATCTACTTCCAAACTCTATGCATATGTGTATCAAAAGGTTTCAAATAAACTCAGACAAAAAATTAGCGCACCAAGAAATAATTGCGGAATCGTAACGAAACTTGGCATGAAGGTACATGTCGGGGAGATATGCAAAAGATTAGAAATGTAGCGTGATTGCGCATTACGTATAGCCGGTAGAGAGGGTTTAACGTCGTTCTCCGTGGAGTATAAAACAGGTAACCAAAGCTTGTTTGAGTGTACTGAATCGTTCACAAAAGAGCTGAGGTAGACATGCCATAACGCCGTTTTCGAAGAAAATATGAGCAGCTGTCGCAGTTTAAGAGGGGGAGAATCATCGGCATGATGGAAGCTGGGTGGTCAGCTAGGCGAGTAGCTCGTCAATTAGGCCGCTCTGATTGTATTGTGAGGAGGTGTTGGGACCAGTGGATCCGAGAGATGTCGTTTACACGAAGACCAGGCTCAGGACGCCCTCAACAGACCAGTCATCGAGAAGACCGCCGCATTGTAAAAAATGCACGCGTACAGCCAACTGCTTCATCGGCCGCCATCCAGGCACAGGTAGCACCTTCACTAGGGGCCCTTGTGTCTTCCCGAACCATACGAAGGCGCCTGGCTGAAGGACATTTGGAATCGCGGCACCCGTTACGTGGACTGCACGACGCCTCCATATGGAGTGGTGCCACGCACGAGGAAACCGGACTGCAGCGGAATGGAACCAGGCCGTCTTAGCGACGAATCCAGATTCAATCTCAGCAGTAATGACAATCGTGTTCGTGTGTGGAGACCCCGTGGTGAACGCCTCAATACTGCCTTTGCTTTACAGTGACACACCGCTCCCACAGCTGGTGTGATGGTATAGAGTGCCATTGCCTGCAATACACGCTCATCCCTAGTATTGATCCGTGGCACTATGACAGCCCAGAGGTATGTCCATGACATCCTGAAAACGTATGTGTTGCCACTCATGTAACGGCTCCCATGAACCATTTTTCACCAAGACAATGCTCGGCCTCACACGGCAAAGGTGTCACAAGACTGTCTTCGCATTGTTACTACCCTTCCTTGGCCTGCCTGATCCCAAGATTTGTCTCCAATCGAGCATATCTGGGATCATTGGGGATGGCGAGTTGGGCATCCCACGAGTTTCAACGAACCAGAGGCAAGGTTACAGCAAATATGGAACGAAATGTATCAAGACATTATACAGAACTTGTATGCCTCAATGCCCGATCGTATCGCATCGTGCATCCGCGCTAGAGGAGTTCAACAGGGTATTAAATCCTCCGTTCTTTTGTCTTTTTCTCTGAAATAAACTATCCTTTTTCTTTGATCTTCTAATCATTTACTTATATCAAAGTAGTCATTACGTATGTAAAATTTCGTTTCATTTTGACGACTCCTTCTTGGTGCGCTAATTTTTTTGTCTATGAGTGTATTTCCTACTGTGCTGCATCATGTATTGTATTGATGAATTGTCTTGGTACACCACAAATTGCCAACCCCTACTCTACCTCTTCTAGAAGGATATCCTTGGGAGAAGGAAAATCATAGGGGGAAAGGGAAGATGGAGAATAAAGAATGTAAAAGTTCTTCGATTTTCTGGTTTGGGTTTGCATTTGGTGTGTCTGGGTGAGAGAGTGTTTATTAACGTCGCTTTCTAAAGTGAAGAATCTCGTAATTTTGAATCGTAGTCAAGAGACGAGGACAATACCATTGTTATTGACGATGAAATGTGGACACTGATTTTCATCAAATCAATAGAGCATGCTGTGGAAACATCCGGGTTCACCTATGACAGAAATATTCAGCTCACTGCCATTCAGAAGGGAAAGTGATTTTAACGTTCTTCTGGGATCGCCTGAACCACTCCTGCCGGACTTCATGCCACAAGGGGCAGCGATCAATGTCGATAATGATTGTTTAACATTTCCACGTCCGCGTGAGCTGCTATCAAACGGAAGCGCTGACAACGTTGTTATCCTCCACGATAACGAGTGGGCACATGCGGTAATCAGAACCACCTGATACGTTCCGGTCATTTCAATGGAAGAGTCTCGACCATTGAGTATACAGCCCTGACCAATGCCCTAGGGATTTCCCCGTTTTCGGTCCACTGAAGAAGTTCCTGGGGAACAGTGATTCATGTGCAATGATGAAGATAAAACAGTAGTCCGACAGTAGATATGGACTCAGACTGACGAATTCTGCTACAGGTGTAAGTCAAATTTAAAACTACGATGGGACAAATGTCTAATTGGGATGACGTAGGGATGGGATTACGTAGAAAAATATAGTAGGGTATGCAGAATAGTACGTATATTTGTAATTATCTCTATGTACTGCATTATAATATAAAATAGGGGCAAAAGCCTTCTGATTCACCTTCATATTTTTTCTGTTGAAGGTAAATAACACAGGCACGGTCCCTGCAACTATAGGTAATGACACGCCGGGAACTAAAACGCTGATTGGATGAAGAACACACAATTGACACATGAAAGGTGGCAGAGATCTTCTCCGCGATCGCCAAAAGTGCCACAGATCATGCGAACTTTAAACTTTTTGCAGCACTAGCAAATACGCCAGAAAACTCCGCAGCAGCATAAAACTGCATAGTAGAAACGAAAAAGTAAAATTTAACTCGTTAAAAGTTTAAGTATACATAATGAGTTGATTGGGTAAGTTGATAAAGGAAAGCAGTAAGCGCAAGGATCCGATTTACCCTATTTTTCCTTTTTTTAAAGAAATCAAGAAGTTATCTTCTTGAAAATGGTCCTTTTTCATCTGATAGTGCTTATTAGATCTTACTGCGAATATAAAGGATCAACTCTCAGAACGACGAGGTGTGTGAATTTCAGTATTTTTAAAAATAAAAACTCTTTGGAAGGTTCTCTTCAGAGAAGAGACATCTTTGTCACATATGAGATCAATAACAACACCACTTCTAGAAATATAGCTAATTTTGATGATCTAGAAAAGTTTCTTTCAGATTTTAAAGTGTTTTAGACTTGTTCAGAGCTACAGATCTCGTAATTCTGAGCCATACTCAAGTGACAAGCACGATACCTGGGCTAGCACCTCTTTATCCTAACTTTTCCACCCGCCAATGAGAGAACTTTGAGCTTCGAAAGATTTAACGTGCATCAGCACTTCTACACGATCAGGTCTTTAGTAGTAACAAGACTCGACCCCCGACTAAACAGCAGCAACGCTTGCACGATTTCGTGGCTATGACGGTTACCGCTACCACATTAGCCATGTGAGATGTGAAACACCAATCTCTAGTTCGCTTACACCAATTTTGTACAATTTTTAATTCAATAGTTATATTGCAATTGTGGCTCCATAACTTGCTTTTTAGTTTAACATTTAACAATAGAAAGTATAGTAACATCTGGCTGTCCAACAATGGCAAATAATTCAGCTTCCCTGTGATGAGACATTTCAATCAAAGATTCAGTTCAAGTACTAGAAATCGACTCGCAAATGACACTTCCCCTTTTCTGCTAAGCTTTTAGGACACTCTTTCAGTTTTACAGCTTCTTCATAATTCTGAAACGACTGTCTGATTGAAATATAAACACAAAATCTAGATTCATCAGATCATATTATCCACCTTCACTGCTCAGAAATTCAACTACGATGTTCCTTTATGTATTGATGTATTTTAAGTGATTTTTCTCTTAACTGGTTGTTTATCTGAGTGTTTAATACACTGCTACGGGTACATAGCTAAATAATCCTGATACCTGCAATTCTCACCAGCATATTTTTTCTGAAATGGATTGACTAGGTCTAACAATACGCATCTGAAGTATTATTTTATGATTTTGATACTAATAAGTAGTTGCTAGACATCCCTTTGGACAACAATCTCTAATTCACATGACTAATTTTAACCTACAGTATCTGAATTGAGACTGTATATATACAAACTTTTTCATTTACAAAAGACCAAGGACATTACTAAATGTGGAAGAGGATATTTCTACAATTTCTGCTACTTCTTTTAAGCTCAAATGTTATCACTTCTTTTATGCTATGTTTATGGGAGGGGGAGACAGAAAAAATTTCCTTTGTGATCGCGGCACCCTAGGAAAATTGCATTTCGTCTCAACTAAGTAAACAACTTTCACTCACGCATTGCACTTAAAGTTTTCAAAAATTGAGAATTTTGCGGGGGTATTATTATTTTATTTATTTATTTATTGGTAAAATAGGCAATATTTTCTTATTTATTCACCATCAATAAGCAAAATTTAATTAATGGTAAATATATCTTCATTTTTAACATTTTAGCACACTTATGTGGATCACTTATTAAGCATAGTTTATTAAATCTCATCCGCTATTTTTATTCAAACAATGACTTTAAAGTCATATTTTTGGAAAAATTCAGGTATTGATCTTGATAAAAGAAGTCATCTTGATGATGTCATCTTTTGCTTCAGCACCACACACTTTTTTATATGCTTCATCTTAAGTTTGACACAATGTTTCACCGCTTGGGTGTGATTCTGAAGCTTTGGAAATTTAAAACTGAGTCATTTATCACACCATTATCTTGAAGAACATATGACGCCATCACAACTGATCGCACCAATCCCTGACCAATAATGTTCTTTTTAGATTGATTATCATAAGCCAATATTTTGTGCTGCTATTTTTATTGGTGCCATACATGAAGTACTTGATGGGTTTGGGGCTATTTGATCAAGCTTCTTTGCTAATTTATGTATTCCTTTCCTGCACACACACGAACAAGTCCAAACCATTCTAACTTACCCAACTCAAACTTTACTTCCGGAAATATATAAAACATAACTCGATAAAAGGGATTTGGTTGGCTTTTTCACAATAACATTCAATTCAACCATGCTCTCATAAAAATTTGGATTTTTTACAAAGATTCTTTTTTCGAATGAAAAAAATTATATAATTTATTAAGTCTATTAAAGTTTGCTTATTAAAAATAATATTGCTTTTTTTAACCTTTTTGCACAAATATATATTGAGTTGTGATGCGAAGCCATGGAATAACAATTCACTGAAACTGAAAGACCCAAGTTCAATTTGACTTTCGTTTGCATCATGGCTAATGTTAAATCAACTACTAGATTCAAAGATTAAACTACTCAAATATTAAACGATCTCTATTAACCATTAAAATTAAATTTATTATTGCAAAGTTAAATTTTACAATTACAAAAAGAAAACAATAAACTTAGCTTTAACAAGCTCCAAAAGAGGGAAGCTCGGTGGTAACAATATCTGGAGTCTCACGGGAGGGGGGGGGGGCGCAGATTTCTACGTTGTCAATTCTACATATTATTCTATAAGTTTTAAGGAAAAATCTGTCGAAATTGGTGTGCATCTTTTTAAATAGTCAAATGGATCACCCTCGAATTCCGGGGCAGCACTCTCTACTGTCTTGCAAGCTGAGTCTCCAATTGGGTGTTCCCAATCGCGCAGAGTTACATCTTATAAAATTTATGGGTCCACCAACCCAAGGGGTGCAAGACGCTCCCTTTCGAAAGAATGCAACCACATCTGGTCAAAAGTGCAAATATAGAAATTGCCAAAAAAACGGGGGCAGTCTAGCCTCTCATCAGTTGACAGGTTATAATTATCTTCCTGTTTCTCATACATCCCTAACTAAGCACATCATTGGTCAGCGATCTTTATGAAGTATCTGATCGAGCAACAGCTAAGATCAAATCATTTATCCTTTAAGATAACACCAAATTCCGTTTTTACTGAATAAGACGTTCCCGAAGAATACATGTAAAAAAAAATTAATGTAAAAATATACTTCGTCCATGGAGAAGTAAATAAAAAAAAAAGAGATCAGTAAAAAATACAACATTTCATGTTAGGATCTTAAAATATTTTATTTAAAAAAGATTGTACATGTAAGGAACACAAAGCAAATTATCATTCAAAAAGAAAAAAAAATTAATACTTTATTTAAAATGATTCAGACTACCTATTTCGGTCAAACATGCACCATTTTCTATAATTTGTTGCCATTTTAAAGATAGCTTTATAATGCCTCTAATAGAAGTCTTGGTCTCTATTGCTGAGAAACTCTAGCAATCGATTTTCATAATCTTCTATTGATGTCAATTTCTTATCACTAAGGAAGTTTTGTAATACAAGAAAAACATGGTGATTGATTGGTGCCAGGTCCACACTATAAGGTGGATGCATCAAAACTTCCCAACCAAGCTCATGAAGTCACTATAGACGTGTGTGGGCTTGGCATTGTCCTGATGAAGCCCATCACCTCTTTGTTGGCCAATTCTGGTCATTCCTGGTCCATCGTTAGCTTCAAATGGTCCAGTTGTTGACAGTAGAGATACGAATTTAATGTTTGGCCATATGGAAGTACTCATAATAATTGATTCTTTCCAGTCCACCGCAGAACCTTGTTGATTTGGCTACCGTTTGAGCTGCTTCGTCAAGTTTTGACCAAGTTCGTTTTCACACAAAGTTGTCTTATGTAACCCATTTCTCCTCCCTAGTCACCATTCATTTGAGAAATCGGTTAATTTCCTTCCGTTTGGTCAAGGCTTCGCAGATAGAAATGCAAGCCATCATGTTTTTTGTGTTAATTGGCGTAGCATCCAAACACCAAGCTTCTTTTTGAATCCAGCTTTGTGTAAATGGTTTAAAACTGTTTTATGGTTGATCTTTAGCTCCTGGGCGATGCTACGATTGCTAACATGCCAGTCAAGTTCGATCATTTCTGTGATTTTATTGACATTATTGACGACGGGCATACCTGAACAGAATCGACAAAATCAAAACTGCACGTAATTGGCTGTTATAGTATCGGGACCATAAACACCATTCATAATTTCAGCTACTTGGCTTGCATTTTCACCTTTATCAAAGAAAAACTGCAAAATGCACAGAATTTTCTCTTTGTTGGCTTCAATTTTTAACATCCCGTAACTCATAACTGAATGAACCAAATGAGAAACAGTAAAGAATTTTTTTAGAGCGAAATGTCACCTTTCCAACAAGCTTAAATCTGAAATTGTTTGATCGATATTTCACGAGATATCAATCACTACAGCCATCTACCGAAAAAATAATGGATATCTTTTTCCCCAACCTAATATACCAGCTACGTTTTCGTTGCATCAGCTGCACCAACGATAGTTAGAAAAGTAATATGTCAAGTTTAAAGGGTGTCAGTATGGCCAGAGCATCATCAGCACACATGGTTCCACACATTCACCTACAGGCAGTGGCAGTCCTTTAACTCCCACAAGCAGCAATTTTGCGCCATGCACTGGACACTAGAAGCTCCATATTGGCCAGAATCATTACCTGTCAATGGTTTGCACAAGAGTATCATAGACCTCTCAGCACAGATGACTCCTTTTTAATGATGGCAGAATAGAGCTAAATAGCCAACAGAACAACACTGACTCATAATTTTGTCTGACCAAAAATAGTCACTATGTATGATTGTGGTATCAATGTTGTGATTGGCCAAATCCAGCTGCTTCTGTAGAATGACCCATGATGCAACATGATCATACAATAGCAGGTTACCTCAGATTCATATGCAGCACACTAAGACCAACTCCTGATACAAAGATGATGTGCAGCGGCCAGTGACATTCCCCTTCTTTTAGGGATGTTCAATGCTCTTTACCTGACATCTATCAACATTCTCTCCAAGATGTGCATATGCTACCCTGACCACAACTCTCTCTTGAACTCCCTCCCAAATCAGATACATCTGAACATAATTAGATGTCATGCAGCACCACAAAAATGAACTATAATAAATGGTTGTAATGGAATGGAACCATCTCTTAGAACACCATCTGCACCTAGACGTTTTGCTCTGTGTATTGCCATCCAAGGTGATCTTACAACCTCTTACTGAGCTGATGTTGTCCTCAGTCTATCATTTTAAAATAAGCATCATTTACTGTAACATTGCCGTCCCTGTTTGCCTAGTTTCCAAAGTGCATGCAGTGTGCATGCATGCCTTTGTTCATATATTTAAAAAAAAGTATTATTTTAGAGTATGCAAGAAGAAACAGAAATTACAAACTACCTTGGAAGAAAGAAATGTAATCCTCTAAATATCTTAAAAAACGTTTTTGGTGAAATTTAACTTTTATATAATTATTTTCCTTGTAAGTTTTAAATTCAGAAATATTTAACTTGATAATAATGTAGTATTAAGTAATGGTTTGTTGCAGCTTTTGATAAAAACTTTATCAATTTTGCCCTTAATGCTCATTCCAATTAATTATAAGAAAATTAACTGGAATGAGCATTAAGTGCATTCTATATGTTTTCATTGAATAGGCTCCAAAGTCATGAGCCTATTCAATGAAAACATATATATTTAAAAACCCAAATCAATTTCTGATTGCATTTAAAAGTACTAGAGTCTAAGATCATTGACATCCTTCTGTAAAAAAAAAAAAAAATGCTTTATATTTTGATAAAAACAAAGAAACCAGAATTTACCAGTATTTTTTCATTTTTTATCATAACAGTAATGTATTTTCAAAATTTAATAAGGTTTTAAAAGTTAAAAACATGCATAGAACATTTTTCAGGGGGACAAATTTTAAATAAAAATATTTTTCAAGATCACAATTCTTTTCAAACAAACTTAGAACTTATGTCAACATTGTATTTCTAAAATAATATGAGAAGTTATTTCCAAAATTTATGTAAACACAGTATCAATCAATAGAATATATAGTATTCTATCGAAATGTACCCATTTAACAGAAATAAAACTGAATTAAATAGTTTAAGCTTAACACATTTGTATTCCATGTAGACAAATTCTATTATAAAATAATAAATTAAATATACTTATATAACCCACTAGCTGGTATACCCGTTCTTCGCACGGGTGAACTGAAAAATTAAACAACACAGATTGCAGGATAAAGAAGTTTTTAATGAGTTAATTTTACATGAATTTCAAATTAAAAATGCTTTTTGCATATCTCATCTGAACAAAAAAAAAAAAAAAAAAAAAAGAAAGAAAGAAAGAAAAACACCTTTGTTAAATTCTAAGTCTGTAGATCTAATAGCTGATAAAAAGGATTTTTTTTTTATTTAAAACTCATCATAACACACTTGAGGGTCGATTTTTGAAAATACCTCCCTAAGCTGATCTCTGCTCAGCAAAAGTAACACATTGTTAAAAGTTTTGTGTAATGAACGCTTAAAATAGTGTAAATAATTTATATCTGAAAGTATAATACATTAATATTACTTTCTGTTGTATTTATTTTATGTTAAAATTGTAATATTCGCAAGCAACGCCGTTTCTTAAATTATAATGGAGATTCAATGAAAAACATAGCGAAATATTAATGATAGAGACAAGTTGGCAAATGCCTAGCTACTTTCGTAGCTCGAGCTTTATTAGAGCGTTGTAAGACCCGCTGTTTAGGGGAGCAATGCACGTTAATACTTTATCCAACCGCATTATGATTTACTGCAGTTTTTTTTATACAATATTTTTTTTGGATCACTACATTTAAAATTAAGGGATATACATAAACAAAATACTCCACCTTGGAAAATTTAATCCGTTAAGAGATAATAAATTAATTAAAGATATTCCACTGTGTAAAATTAATTATATACACCGTTCACTTAAAATAAGTAGTCAAATCATTTTCCAAGGTCTTCACTAACAAACAAAAACATAAGATACTTAAATTTTGATGTAAACTATTTTTTCGGGACAAAAATAATAATCTTTGCAATCCGCTGAAAACGCCGTCAGCTGAAAACGCAAATTCGGCTTCCCCCGCTAAAATACTCATCATAGAACCCGTGCTGCCATATATCTTGGAAGAGTGGATTTCAAAGAATATTCCTGTTAAGTATTAGTAGAATATTCCTTCTAAGTTGGTGTGTTGTGGTAGTTAGGAGAAGGGGGTGCCAGCTCAGGTGTCGTCCACATCACTTGACCCTGGTTCAAAATTACGTGATATGTTGCCAAAAGCCCTCGTGTAGCTGAACAGTGCGACATTAATATTCACTCACTCACACACTCCAAAAAATACAGTACAGTGGTTATAATTATTTTTATACTTACAAACACAGTATGTGCCTATTCAATTAAAATTATAGCATTATAATTAACTACTAACCACAAACAAATTTTGAAAATTTGTCCAAATGATGCAGTGCGAAAGAGAAAGTTTATTTACTTTAAGTACCAGTACCGATAAAAGTATTTATTTTGAAAAAAGATCAATTTCTTACTACCAAATGTGCATAATAAAATCATAAAAAAAAAATTAAAATAAAGAGAGATTTATAACAACCTCTCCTTTCAAAACAATTTTATTTTGAAATAAAAAAATAGGCATTATGCTGATCACAGGAATTAATTAGAAGAGAGCATCTTGCATAGCCAAAACAAAAAGGGTTTTTCACAAACAAAAGATAGATATAGGCTGTGGTGGGCTGTTTTGCAGCACACGCCAGAATTGCTTGCAGATGACAGAATTTTTGCCTACTTACTTAACAAATATCGTTTTATTTTGGACACTTTATACAATATCTTTATAAATTATAGCGCATGTGTTATTCTGATGTATAAGCTATATTACTGTAAAGTTTCATTAAAATCCATTCAGTTGTTTTTGCGTGAAAGACCCCCAAACATCCTCACAAACTTTCACATTTATGATATATATTAGATTACAATAATAATTATATTGATTGTTTTAATTCAATTTGAAAAATGGTTTACATATGCTAGGTAATGTTCCTGTTTCTGAAATTCTCTATATGTTGCTTAATTATTCACAACAGTCATTGGTGATTTATTTATTTTTCTATTATCATACATACTTTTCTCTTAAAAATAAATGAAAATTATAGCTTCAATTTGCCAGCACTTCATGAAGTCTTATTCTCCTTTATAAATTTGTTACGTGGAAAAGGCAACTGTTTATATATTTCTTCAGAATTCATAAAAATGGGTAGATTTCATTTTGAGCCCTCCACCCCCCAAAGAAAGACTCTCCTTGAGGTCAGAAGACATGCTTTTTCTAGTTTTGTAAATGAGAAACACCCCCAAACCCCTTGACTTCATTGAATTCTCCTTTTGATCAGAGGTTATTATTCTATCAACAAAAGTTCTAGAGATACCTAACACTGCCTACCTTGTAAATTTTTTTGCAAGATATTTGTACCAAAAACCTTGCAATAGCCAACGCCATTTAGAAGCAGGATACAGTTTCAAACCTGCTATGTCGTAAAGTCTATGAGATTACCCCTTAAAGAAAAGGTATCATTTTCCAAAGATTTTTTTTTTTTTTTTTTAATTTCTCCTCTAACTTTTACAATATCGTTTTGAAATACAACTTAAAACTTTCTTTTCAAACGAACCTTACTTTTAAGAAAATCTTTACACCTGCTTTACAAAAAAATAAGTAAATTTCAAGCTATGTAATAAAAACGAATAAAAACTTACAGGCAAATGTTTTGCACTGTCCAGAAAAACAAGTAATACAGCAGAGTACATAGTGGATCTTGAATTAATGTTTCGAATATCAAGTAATTGCTAAAAATTAAAAGCCAGAGTTAATAATTACAAGCAAATTTATAATATATAGACACAAAAAAAAGTTTATAAAATTTTTAATAATACAATATTTACCTGGGCTAAATCCTCTGGATTGTCACTTAAGGTCAGCCAAGTTGACTGAATATTTAATAAACCTGATTTTGTATCTTCTAATTGAAGCCACTAAAAGAATTTAAATTAGATGCAAAAAGGATTGCACAAAGTAAAATAAAAAAAAGTTTAAAAAAATAATCAATAAAAATATATTACCGCACTAATATCCCTCTTTTTCACTAGCTTAGAAATATCAATCGATACTCTGAAAAGAGATCAACCTCAATTAATATAGAATTCACACAAATAATCTTCAATAAACAAATATTAATTTATGGGATATATTTATGGCAAACAATTTATTACTACATAAAAATAAAAAAAATATGTGTTTAGCAGATTTATAATTCAACACTAAAATGTTTACTTAAAGTAGTAACAAATAATCATTAAGTCTCGAATGTTAATTAGAATCATTAAAACCTCTTTTGTCGTGTAGATCAATGTTCCCTAACCTTTTATCACCGCGGACTGGTCAACATTTGTTGATTTTACCGGGACCCGCTGAGGTTGTTTGTATTTTAGACTGTTTTGATTTAATAATTTTAATTTAATTGTATTTAATCACGACCAGAGTAAAATATAGATATTCCAAAAAATGAATATAAAGTGATTTAACAAGGGATATAAAGTGATTTTCATAAAAAGTAGCCCAAATCCAAGAAAAATATAGAACAGTGAATAAAAGGTAAATAATTTAATACTTATTGTGCGGACCAGTAGTATTTGATCCACAGACCGGTACCAGTCCACGGACCAGGGGTTAGAGATCAATGGTGTATATTATACAATAGCATTTTTTTTTTTAAATTATGTTACATAATAAATTACAGTATAACTTTAAATTCCCTGCATGGTTCACAATTTAAACTTAAGTTATATTAAACACAAATATATCTTAGGCTGAGAGAAAGTGGTCTCTTTTTCTGTTGTTGTTGTTCTCGTGTCCTTGAATAAATGCAGTAGATATCACTAAATTCCGTCGAAAGTCTTAATTACTGCCTCTGCTATTCTGGGAGCATCAGGGCTGTACAGGAGCTCCCGCAAAGAGTCCCTCAGAGGTACCATTCCCATTTTTAGTAACTTTGTTGCGACGGTTGGGCATTCCAAGATGTGATTGGGCATCAGTTGAAGATCTGGGCAGTGTTTGCATTGAACCTCTTTTTCTCTTATTTCAATTTTTAAAAAAAATCAAAACTCTAACAAAAAAAAGCTATTAAGGAAACTGTTAGAAATTCATAGCAGAAAAAATTTTACCTAGTGCTAATACATATTCTGAGAAATTTTTATCATTTTTTTTAAAATTAAAGTCAGGGAGAACAAAGGCTTTTAAGGGTATGTAGTTGATGGATGACACATCCATTGCTTAAGCTTTTGGCACCTATTTTGAAACAGTATTAAAAACTAACAGCACTTTCACATTCAATATTTGTGCTGTTGGCGAAATCTTTATTTCATAAAGGAGAGTATTGAATTTTACAATCCGATACTGTTTCTGCTGTAGAAAATTTAAAGGGATATTCTGTACTTGGTTTTGATTAAATTCCATTTTCTATTAATCTTTGTCATGATTTTGTTATTACCCTACCATTGGCAATGAGCTTGTTTTGAAGTACAGTTGCTTATCAAATGCCTGAAAATGCTATATATATATATATATATATATATATATATATATATATATATATTAGTCAATCTTATTGAGAACTACAAGTCTACATCTATTCCCTCATATTCTGAGATTTATTAAGCCATACTTAGTGTACAAAACTATTCAATTACATTAAAATAGTGATATTTGATCACCAACATGGATTACTCACAAAGCTTTCTACTGTCATCAGATAATAATAAATCACGATTTGTGTCTTAATTTGAAGTTAGATGGATCCTATCTACAGAAGTCTTTTAAAAATTTGATTTAAATATACTTTACAGTAAATGAGCATGTGTTTTTTTTTATTACCATTTTTTAGGGATCCTTTATTATTTTTTAATTGATAGAAAATTATGCACAAATTTTGGCTGTAAAACTTCTTGAGTCATCAAAATACCGAAAATTATTTTATAGAATCGATGTGGAATTTATATTGTTTTTATTATTTATCAATGATTTCCCTAATTGTTCTGAATTCTGTTTTTTTATTAATGAAAGATGATTTTGAAGATCTGTACAAACATTTATACAATTTCCGATAATTATGAAATACAGGGGGGGTAGATGAGCTAATTTCAAAGTGTAATTTTAAAACCATTTGCATACAAATATTTTTGTAGATATGTATGTTCGCTTCGGTTTATTTATAATTTATATTTCAGTTTAATTATGATACGTAAACAAATGAAAGAAACTGACAATTTTTAAGATCTTGACATTTGTGTACATGATATAAACCTAACAATTATTTTTCACACAGAAAGGTTATTACACAGAAATTATATATATACACATATAAGCCGTATTCGCCCACTCAGTGGGTACTTCATTCTGTTGTATGCTTACATATTAAGTTATTGTGATATCCAAGTCCTAGTAGTAAGTTTTGGATTGTATTAAAAAACACTCTTAGAGCCCTCACCTCTTGATAGGACACTTGAATTTCCAAAACAGAAGTATATTTATCTTTTATACCCCTGTACCACTTTCCCCTTGGGGGAAAATATCTGCAAACCCCATTTCTCTGCAAATTTCTACTAAAAAAACATGTTTGCAAAATTTCAAGTCTATACGTTTGATAGTCCTGGAGATCTCATGATGAGTGCAAGTCACTTCTCTCTTTTATAATATATGTCTAAGAATCTTGGAATTATCTATAAATCCTGTGATTTTCAAAGTCCCCATATCTTGAATATTCTTCACAAAGTACTTCTAAGATCTGTTTAGAGCATAAAAGTCTAATATGAAGTATTTATGAAGACCACTCATAGAGTGTAGAGAAGATATGGTGAATTTTTAAACTTTTAATTTTTATTCAACATTAGAGAAACGATTTTTAAAAAAAAATATGCTTTTAAATAGTACATGTAATCTAATCAATGAGGAAAGAACTTTTTCCTTTGTTCCAATGTTGGAAAAGAACTCTAGTACTTTTCAAACATTTTTAAAATTGGCTAAAAGTCTAGGCTTAAAGAAAGTACATTGTAATTACTCAAGCAGTACACATTACATCATTAAGAGCTATGCAATAACCCCACAATAGTGTACACACTTAGGACATTTTTCCTTTGGTTTTGCTTTAGATTCGATTATTACGCAAACTGCAGTTATTTTGTATGTATGAATATCTACATGTTTAATTCAGGTTTGGGGGCTCTTTGAGCCTTTTACAGCAAATCTGAATAGAGTGTTTATGTAGATTATTTTGTGAATGTTATAATCAAATTTCTTAAACAAAAGAGAGTATGAAGTTTTAAATTAATACAATCAAACATTCTCTAAAAATATCTAGAAAAAATCTATATAACTTCAAAACTCCAGAAAGATGAAGATATTTTATAACACAAATTAAAACTCGATGGTCACCATTTGACTTACAGAATTAAGCATGTAAAGTATAACTACATGAATTAAAAAAACAACTTTTAGAAATTCAATGAATTAGTATATATTTGCATGCACTTAAAAATTTTTAAAAAACACATGCCTAAAGAAATCCCCAACAATATAAATCTAAATATGTATTTAGCAATTGAAAATACTTATAAAGTGATTATTTATCAGATGTGCAACAATTCTTCATTAAATAGACAGTTTAAACAGTAAATGGTCATTTATTCAGGTACTGTGTAGTAAATGAAACATATATTTACTTTTAACAAGAAACATCACACATTATATCTGCAATAAAATAAAATTCACAGTTCACAGAGTAACATAAATCCTTAAATCGCAATATCACATAAAGCTACTAAAATGAATAGTAACAGTCAAGCTCTAACTCCTCAATGCTGCTTCCTGTCTATATATATTGTATTATAGAAAGAACCTTGAAGGAATTTCTAAAATTCTTGTGAAATAATCATCCATGCACCCATCAAGACTTCTGAAGAAACATCTATTGTTGTTCCAAATCAGATAATTTGGAAATCAAATTTGTCACCAAGAGACCACTCCTACTCATTTACTACTAATAAAAGAAATATCATCAATGAAGGAATCTATCTTATAAGAGAATATATCTTGCCACAATACCCTTTTCGACAAAGAAGCAAATACATCCTGAATGATTCATTTTTGTTACTTAATGTTGCACTTTGAAGCTACATGAGGGCTACTGGCGCCAAACCTCATAATTTTGAGCCAATGTTGGTGACAAGAACAACACTTGAGCTGATATTCCACCCAACCACCACCAATGCTAGGACTTCGAACTTGACAGACTTAAGGTATATCAGCCCTTCTATACAGTGATCTTTTGTGACTCCAGAACTTGATAAAAACGACACCAGTCACAAGTTTGCCATTAACCAATCAGCTACTTCAGCCACTTGGACAGAGTCAAATATGTGTAATAATATATTAACAAAAACGAACTTTATCTTAATTAGTAATCTGAAATATATATTGGTAGTTAATTATTATCTATATTGGGCATTTTATACAGTAATAGTTATTTTATCTATTAAACATTTTATACAAAAATGTATACATACCTCCCAAGAAAGTCATCCTTGCTACTTTGATCTTCATCCATAACTTCAATGTCAATATTTTGTCCAACAAATTGATCAATAATAGGCTTGAATACAAAAATAAAAGAATGCGATTTTTAAAAAATTCAAAAGTAACACTTAAGTTTGAATTAAAATATTTGGATATTCAGTACTGTATTTCAAATAATGTGCAGCTAATTTAATAGCACAAAAGTAAAATTAAGCTACCTTATGTTATAATGAACAAAGCATAAATTAAAACTCAACTAGAAGAGCAGCTAAGTTATAAGTATAAAAAAAATGGTACACATTTGTTAAAAATTTACTTTCTAAATTGATGAGACAATATCAAGGAAAAGTTTATAATTTATACATACAATCATGCTTAAAAAATAAATAGGTACTTTTGCTTAAAATAGTTATGAAGAAAAGGCCCATACTCATAAAATATATACAACAAGAATTTATTTTTAAAAAAACTTATTGTAGATCAAAAATTTCAAAAAATAGATTGATTCATTGTAGTGTCGCACTTTGACGCTACATGATTGCTATTGGTGATGGACCTTGTAATTTTGAACTGGGGTCAAGTGATGAGGACAAAACCAGAAGTGATACCTCACACAACAAACTTTCAAACCTTGCCAATGTGAGAACTTTCAGCCTCAACAGATTTAACATCCAGCATTCTATATGGTGTTCAGTAATACTAGAATTCGAGCCCATGACTCAACAGAAACAATGCAGGTTTCAAATTTGCAACCATGGCAACTCAGCAATCAAGGTCATTAAAAATAAAACCTTACAATAAAATTAAAGCAGAAAAATATAAATTTTCATTAAAAAGGATGTTAATTGAATTGAAGTTGATTATGTTTAACATTTCCAGTTTTCTATTCCAGTTTTCTAATCTATGTACAAGTAAAAAAATATAGCATTTTTTTTTAATCTGATCTTTTTATCACAACCGTGTTGTTACAAAAAAAATTGCTTGAATTATTTACAGTAAATCATTAAAATGCTTTAAAAACAAATGGCTCATTTATTATCATGCTCAGAGCAATTAAAGTAATCAATTTTCATTTACATATAATACTTATCCTTATAATCAATGTAGAACTGTCTCAGTAATTCATATCTAAATTAAGAGCTTAAATATTTGATCATGAAGTTAAATGTGCAATATTTAATTAATTTTGTATCAGGTAAAATATAAATCAAGATCATAAGCCATCCATTTGGGAGGGGATGTTCATCTGCTTATATCTTTTGACTGAGCAACATCAGGATGAAAAACAAAATATTTACTTTCATAGTACAATTATTCATTTTGTGAGGATGGGAGTCATTGAATTAATTATATATAATTTGCAAATCCACTAAAAAGAAAAAAAAACGAAGCATCAGAATAAATAAACAATAAGTTAAAGCCCATTTTAAGACAACATTGGTGCATATATAGAACATGATTATACTGTTTTCAAATTATTCAAAGTTTTCATGAATGAATTTAGACTCTCTAATTTTCATGCTCTATATTAATTTTTAAACAAAATCAGAATACCAGTTCAAGCAAGCATTCAAAGTACAATTTACAACCTACTGATCACTGCATTGTTTTATCATGCATATATAATTATAATTCGATGCAGTCTTTTTTCTGTATGATGATTTTCGTTACTTTCTACACATGCATTCATGGCATTGCATTTTCACTGTCACACAATGTGTAATACATCCTTTTTAGAAATTTTTTCAAGACATTTATTGCATTAGATTACTTTTAAAAATATTCCTACAGCAAAAATTCCTTAAAAATATAATTGAATACCAATAAATTTCCATTAATCTGAAAACTTCTATTAAAATCCAAATCGTTACCTATCATAGTAATTTTCATAAACAAAACAATTTTTGTGACATAATTGTTTATTGTAATGAATTCAACCCTTCAATGAATAAAATAATAAAAAGTATCAGTTAATTGTCCAGCAACATTTATATTTTTACCTAATAACTATATATTTGGTATTTATTACATATAATAAAATGTGACAAAAATATGAGTCCAAGTACCTCACAAAAGAAGTTCCACTTCGGATTAATGGTATTTTTAACAACTGGTGTCCTAAATTCTTGTATTCCCACTAAAATATTAAAAAAAATAATAATGAGTTATATTATGAGTTTTACAGTGAAGGATTTGATTCAATTCTAGACATTGCAAAAGAAACCAAGTACTCTATATAAGCAAATTAAATCATCTATAAAATATAAAAATATAAATTCTCTCTTCACTCTCATTTACAACTGAGATTACAATACTCAAGGCTAAAAAGTAAAACAAACCTATGATGCATAAATGTGCATCTATAGAAAACCCTACATTAAATAGGCACATACTCAAGAACAAAGGATGAGATTTCTCTCTTTTCAGTTTTCCTACTTTAACCAGTTCTTTAAAGATTAAACCAGCTATACATACACAAAAAGAATTCAAGTATTACATGTGCTTAAATATTTTTTTTAAATGTATCATTCAGTTGTAATATCACAGCCTTCATTTTATAAAGAAATATTAATGTCAAGTAAAAATAAATGAAGTTTAACTAAATAAGCAGTCAAGGTTAAATGTCTGTTTTACAGAACAGATTCATTACCATAACTGTCAAGAAAAAAACAATTCTTTATTAAAATTTAATCATATAACCTACAAATTCTCTAATTTAACTTTTCTTTACTATCTTCAATTGCATACATAAAATATTGCCAGGCAATAATAATCAAAATCCACCACTTCTCTCGTCTGTTAATTATTCAAGTTTGTGCTCATTAACATCACATTCTGAAGCAACACGACGGCTATTTCCGACAGACCTCGTCATTTTGAACCATGATCAAGTTACGAGAATGACACCTAAATTGGCACAAACACACCCCTCCGAGCTACCCCACCGTGCAAACAGAACTCTAAGCCTTGACAGATTCAATGCGCATCATCCCCTCTACCCACTACACGTCAGGTCTTTAGTAGCATGAGGACTCGAACTGATGAATGGCCAACGCCAGCCACAAATTTGTGACCTTACTATCAAGATACTGAGGCTACATTAATTGCTCAAAGAATATTAAATACATATATATTTCAAAAAATAATTCCTCATTTTATACGAAACATACAGAACCTTTCTTGAAAACATCTATAGCAAAAAAAAAAAAAAAAAAAAACTTTCAATTGAGAGAAATAAATAATTGTACTTTGTGGTTAAAAAACAGAACGACTTCAAACATGCAAATATTAAATAAAATGATTGTAAAAGCAACAAGAAAAAAAAGTTGCGTTATTTTATGATTAATTCAACTTTTAAATTAAACTGAATCAGCAGTCATTTGAATTCAAAATGAAGAAGCTGAAACACGCTGAATTAATCCCCAGTATTATGCATAGGAAACTAGCCACACATATAAAGTTGGTTGGTTATATGAAAATCTTCCCCATGCTCTGCCAAACACAAGAATAAAAAATCTCTCATTTGAGAAGGCTTATCACAAACAATTTTATCAGAACATTCCATACATTGCCAAATATTAAGATGGAGGATAAATTACTAATCTCATAGGAAATTTGTCATGGTTGTCATGGGGAAAATAAGATTTTAAAAACTGAAATTCAGTTTAAAACTAAATTAAATTTTGAAGACTAAAACTCAATTGTTATTCATCCCCTAGTCCTATACCAACAGCACTAAAGCAAAAGATACACAAAAACTATTTCAAAACTACTTTCCACTTTTTAAAATATTTAAAATTAAAAACAATGCATAATAATTGATATTTTTTTTGATACACTACATTTCTTTGTGAAGCAAAAATGTTTTATAACATCGATCACCTCGTACTACTTGTAGTTTAAAAAGTAATCTACACTAATAAAATTCGTACGTAAACATACATATCTATCTGACTACGCATATCTATCTTCTCACGAAACGCAAGACACAAAGACGACGAAGGTACCAAAAGTTGGGAATGATCCAAGGAATCCGTTTTGACCATTTATATTCCGATATTGCAATTAGTTAAAAAGATATTAATTAAAAACCTTAAAACGAAAAATTATTTTGCCCCAGTGGGCATTTTTTACCGCCGAGCGGCAAAGTTCCAATTTTTCGGCGTTTTTAAAACACGGTTCAATTTTTTTTCCTGACATTCAGACGAAAAATAATTACAGAATCGGAAAGATCATTTACTTCACCACGATACGGTAGAATTTATTTTAAAAAACAATGATATTTTCAGTTTTTTACAATTTTTTTCTAAAATGAGTCAAAATCGATGTTTTTATGAAAATGATTTCTAAATCGTTCCGTTTGCATTTCCTTTCGCGTTAATGAAATGATATTCTACACTAAAAAAGTTCATGCTTTTCTCTTTTAGAATCAATCATTTAAAAAATAAAATGTCAAAAACTTTTTTTTTTTACGATTTTTCAAAAAATACTCACAATTTTATTTAAGTACTTAACTTCTTTATTTATAAAAATAATCTCACAAAATTTTTTTTCCGTGTGTAGAATTATCCGTAATCTGTACAAAGATTGAAAAATTACTTAAAAATTACGATTTTTTTTAAAAAAATTGTATTTTTCGTTTTTTTTTCTCTCTCTTTTTTGCGAGAAATATTTAAGCATTGTTTTTGTTACACATTTTGTTTAAAAATTACCGTTGTTTACAATCGATATATGAAGTTTGACGGCATTTACTTAAAAATGAAGCCCGAAAAAAATTAAAACTTTAACAGAAAACGCAATTTTACAATAGCCTTGGGGTTTGGCAGTGAAAGAATGTTTGGCGCCAAATGACTCTTTTACTCTGTGCCCACCACGTTTGATGAAAGGTTACACTAGAAAAGAAGATGCGCCTATAAATATTGAAATTCACCGGCTTTGGCGAAATTGAATAGCTCTTCCTTTTACTTTAAAGGTCTTTTCACTCCATTACTTCCGAAGATTTCGTGGCGCGATCGACTACTAACCCGGATTTGTACCCGGATTCGAAACAACATCGCTTAATTTTTTTTGATTTTTTAAAAAAATACTCAACATTTTACTGGCGCAGCAATTTTGCACCAGCAATTTTTTAATTGGAAAGATAATTTATTTCGTCACGATACAGTATGTTTCTTTGTTGTTGTTGTTTACAAATAAACGATACTTTACATATTTTATGATTTTTTATAAAATGGATCAAAATCGATGTGTCTATATGAAAATGATTTTTAAAAACTCATACTTTGTATCTTTTAGATTTCCTGATTTAAAAAATACTCAAAGTTTAAATATTTAATAACCACTTATCAAATTCAAAATTTTATAACTTCTTCATTTATAAAAATAATTGCATTAAGCTTTTTTCCCATGTATCGAACATTTCAAAAAATTCTCACAATTTTAATTCAACATTTAATATAGTTGATATTTTTTAATTATAAAAATTTCGCCTTTTTTTCAACACACAACTATTTTTAAAAAGGTACATTTTCGTTTCCGGGGCCAAAGAAGTTGCAAAGTGAGTGAGTGAATACTAAAGTCCCAATGTTCACTAACTCGAGAGCTTTAGGCGATGCACTTTGACATTTTGAACCATTTTTAAGTGATAAGGATGAGACTTGAGATGGCACCCATCTCTCTTAACTACCATACCACACCAACGTTAGGACGTTTAAGCTCTTGACAGATTCAACAGCCAGTCTTCAGTGGTAGCCAAAATTTTAAAAGAGCAATAATAATTAACTGTGGGAAATTACCACCCAAATTTTGCAATGACATTAATATAGAAATCATACACACATACCAGGAACGGCTGATAGGGAGAGGGGAAGGGGAATTTCCATGACAGTATGTTATGAATTTAAAAATGTTCGTGCAATGCCGAAGGGAAATAAACCTGTCTGACAAAGAAAAGTGAACAAATTTCGAAACCGGGAATTTTAAGTTATACATTCAGTAAAAGCCTGAGCAACGCTAGGCTAAGTGGAGGAAGGGGGTGGAAGTTATTTCGAAAAAGAGTGTTAGAAGTGCTGATTTTGTGAAGGAAAGGGAAAATTTATAAAAGTACAGAAAGCCTGTGCAATGCCAGGCCATGCAGCTAGTAAACAGTTAAAAAATGAAAATATTAATCAGAGAGAGAGTTGCTCTACACTTAATAAAAGGTAAATTAATATAGAATTGTATAAGTTCAATGCACTGTTTATACCATGGGAGATCTACGACATATTAACACATTGGTATTCAAAAGGAAGAAAACTTTCCAAATTTAGGTTGATTACATACAGAACTACTGGATAAATTTTAATAAAATACAGAATTTGTTAATGTGTTGATATACAAAAAATAAGGAAAAACATACAAATAGTGAGACTGTTCACAATACTCATAAGTGCCAAGTCTTAAAAAACCTTACAATATAAAAACAAATATAAAGTTTAATGCATAAAATGTTACCTCTTACATACAACTTTTACGACATGAATTTCAGTCAATCTGAGTCCTAATGGCAGTTAGACTAACTCCAGCAACAATACTCCATTCATACATACTTCATAATTCTACAAGGTTAAGACAAATTATAATTGGTAAAGAGCTCATGCTCATTAAACATGCTCTAAATGGTTTAGATACAGAAATCGGCCAGATCAATTCATGTGTCACTTATTCTTCAACAAAATAAATCTGATAAATAAATGAACTAGCATTTATTATAATGGAATTAAAGCCAACTGCAACCATCAGATGGGGAACATAGCGCTCAAAGCTCTTGTTCCTATATATCACAACAGTCAGAGCCTTTGCTAAAAACTTGAAGACTTACTTATGCACCCATTCAACATCATACATGCTTACAAAAATCTAATCTCTCTTGTCATACCAGACTACTATTACATAATGAGGACAGGCAGCAGATTCCTGATATATAAGCAGCAGATCCCTCATATGAATGTATACATGATGGCAGGGCTGAGACTCATTAGAGAATAGAATGTATTCTCATTAATCCCTAGTCTAAACTCGATATAATTTGTATCAAGATGCATGGATCCTGCTGTGTTGAAAAAGGAGCAGGAGTCAAACAGCAGATCTTACAAACAGGTCTCACTCTTATGAAACAGTGACTATCACTAATTGATACAATAATCCTTGATACTCAGCTTCCTGTGGCCACATAAAAAGTTATAAGAAAATTGAGAATTTGTTGCAGTTATGTTGCACTTCAATGTGATGAACAAACACAGTTCATCATTTGCCATCAAGACTTGTAAAAGAAAAATCTAGCATTTATTTAGTACTCTTAACACAGTTTCCTTAAATTGGATGTAAAGCTGGAAATCAAGTCTTGGGTTTTCTACAATTGAGACTGCCCTGCTTCCAGTCTTTTTAAATTTTGCCAACTCAAGCCACTATCCAAATGATGGAGTTATTCATTTACATTATTTAAATTTGAAATTCCCCATATGTTATTAAAGGCACTACAAAATTAAAGTTATATCCATAACAAAGCTCAAAAAATTTCCAGTAATGTAAAAAAAAAAACAGTTTTTTTTTTGCATACACCACTCATTCACAAATATATATTTACGAATTTATCAGTAAAAGTTTTGCATTTTTGTTAGGAAGCATTAGTTGCAGTTTTCATTCAGTACTTTTCGAGAAATCCAGCAAAATGCATAAAATTCTCTTAATTATGAGCATGACACATTTTTGGGGATCACATGTACATATGTACACGTATTAAGTTCATTCAAATGAAACCCGGTCAGTGCATCTAACTTTGCATTACACATAAGGTGGCACCATCTATCGGTAGAGATACTGATATGTGGGCAACATTTGGCATTTCAAAGTGACTGTGTCGTTTCACGCCAAAGAGAAGGTGGTCCCACACGCTATCATTCACAACTGAACATGCAAGCCAGTATGATTTTTAATGGTAGAGGGAGTTAGAAGCCATGAAATGCATCGAGGGATGAAGGCTGTCATTAAAGTATTGTGTAATGGCGCAAAAGATTCCTTGAGGAGAGCAAGTTACTGGATGACAGTGCTCGATATGGACAGGCTCATCATGTCATTACACTGGAAATGATTGCGGAGTGAGTGTACGGGTTTATGGCACAAGAGCCAAATCTGGCTAAACTGTGCCAAACATTTGAACATTGAAAATCTGTGATCTAGAAGGGAAAAGAAAGAAAAGGTAAATTGAATGACAAGAAGGAAGGTCGAAAATAGAGACGGATCACTAGGGTACCCTGGGTTCGGAAATGATTGCGGAAGTGAATGCTTTAGTTTTGGACAACCGCAGAATCACCATAGATGAGATCTATCAGTTATTGGGTATTAGCATGGGCACCACTTACACCATAATGTAACAAATCTTGAACTTTCGAAAAATTTGTGTGCAGTGGGTTCAAAACCAACTGACCGCCGAACAGCACAATACTCTAATGACGCTGTCTTTGAGACATCTGCAACGTTATCATGAGGAGGAAAATGGCTTTCTGTCGCAAATTGTCACTGGTGCTGAAACATGGGGTCACAATTTTGAACCCAAAAGCAAGCTTCAGAGCAAGCAGCGGAAACGTACAGCTTCACCCTAAAATAAATCAAAGGTCTGTGCACACCAATTCTGGTAAGGTCATGATGTCCTTTTTTTATCACAAGGGTCCACTGCTTATCAAGTTTCTGGAACGGGGAGCCACCATTAATGTCCAGCAGTATCAAACCCCTTTACAGAACCTTAAACGAGCCATCAAACTGAAACGACCAGGCATATTGTCCAATGGCGTTATTTTCCTGCATGATAAATGTGCAAACAGTTTTGGTGACTATTTTTGAGTATGTGTACTGTGTATTAATTTTTTTAATTAATAAAATCATTACTGTTCTTTTCACTAGTGACCGGGTTTCATTTGAATGCCCTTTATACATATGCACACATACTTGCATTCATGAAAAAAGACTAATTGCATGTTTCCATTTACTTCCTTATTACACAGTGCTTTTAACAAGTGTGTAAATTCACTTTTTAAAAATAAAGATACAAATGAAAAAAAATTAAAATTTTGCATAACTAAACTTTGTAAAAAAAACTTATTGCTAACACTATTATAAGTGGATAAGAATAGTCTAAAAAAAACAATAAAACTAAAAAGACTGACATCAAGAATATTTTTCAATAAAAAAATTTTAATACATATTAAAAATTTTATAATGTGATAGCTTAGAATAAAAAAAAATTATAAAATGTACATAGGAAATGGAGGATGAACAAAAAACTTGCACATGATATTATAATATGACTGAAAAGGGGGAATCTACAAACCGTTCTCTATACATGTCGAGATAAATCATACAAAGTAAGCTCAATGATCAAAAAATTAAATCATGTTGATTTAAAAAAATTTATTCTATTACTACAATAAACAAATATAAATTCAGGAGAAAGTAACTGCTAATTAAAGAGTATTGAGGAATATAATAAATGATCAGAAATTATTATAAAAGTTGCTTCTCTTCAACTGGGTCTATAATCAACAATATTAGATAACAAAAAAAGAACCAAATTCTTCTTCCAATTTATAATTCTATTCTGAAGCAGATTTTATAACAATGATAAGATTTATTCAGTTAAGAACAGAAAAAGCTTCACTCAAAAAGTACTAAACATCATTAATATACTCAAAAGTGTTTGGTAAATTTCTAAGCTTTAATGCCATTATGAATGCACAAAATCTACCAATTACTATATTGAGTAATTTGATTCATTCTTAACTAATAGTGATGAAAAGATACAATAATTTGGTTTAAAATAAGTTAAAATTTTATATAAACTTAAAATAAATCAACAATAAATTCTAAAAAATCGTTTTTATAAAATATTTAAAAGCATAAAATTTTCTTGATGAGAAATTATAAGTTTTCTAACAAGCTTGTGAAATGTTTTACAAATATCACTTCAACAGCACAATTTAAAACAAACAGATTTTTTTTATGTATACAAATTTACTATACAATGAACTTCTGGCTAAAACTACACAAAGAGCCTCATTCTTTTCACATGATAAGTGACATATGAATAGATCCTTAAAACCCTAAATTCCCTTATACAGCCATAAAAATATTTCAAAGGTCAATTGAATTCAATATGCATATGCCTCCTCCATCATTCCTACATATTGATAGTTAATTTAGAGATTCAAATCTTAAAATATCAAATTATGATTCTGTCACCACATTACAATAACTTTACATTGCTGTGAAGCAATGCTGTTAATTCATAAATACAAATTGCAGAAATACATTAAATTTTATTAGCATGAACCAAAAAACCAGTGATGTAACAAAGAACATTTGGGCCTCCTTGCAAAATCAGGTTTTGCAACCCCCCCCCAAGTTAGATTTTACAATGGGTAGGTACTAGGCGGCAGTCAGGCTTCGGGCCCCCTAAAACCATGCCCCTTGCGATGCAGGGGTTGCGGGGGTGTACATTACATCACTGCAAAAAGCATTAAAGCAAAAAAGAAATTAACAATTTCAATTTTTATACTGATAACTAATACTAAGATAAAATAAAAAATGTTATTTCCAGAAAATCCCATATATTCATGAAATTACGCATAAACTGTTTTCACAGAAAAAATAATTGAACTGTTAAATGAATTAATGAAATCTTAGAAAAGTAACATGAAAAATTATTAATAAATTACTTTAAAAGAAAAATGTAAAATGGAAGATAAGCATTTGAAAATAATAGTGTTGAAGAAAAGGAAAATTATACAACTATAAACATGCATCACTAAAAAAATATTCTTTTTTAAGAGATAGCTATAATCAAATTAATCACCAAGTATAATTTTATTTTTTTTAATAACGCCGAGGAATGAGTCGTATAGGCCATTTCCCTACAAGCAGTCCAATATAAACCAGCCTTTGCAGTTAAGTTGTTAGAAGAAAAGTGAAAATCTGTGTTGGCCAAGGAAGCACAAACTGTCAGGTAAACAAAATTCATAGCCTCTTTGCAAAGACACAGAGGGCAGTCTGGGGTGTATTTCACTCCAATCCGTAGGTGTAGTAGAAAATAAAATGCTCATAAAGAAATACATATTCCAAATGAGATATTTAGCTGATATTATACAATATGGATCAGATTTTCCCATGCCCAGAACACCAACA